>ML788470.1:167922-231252 GCA_009831015.1 Picea engelmannii
CCAAAACCCCTGTCTGGGCTCTTTCGGCACCTCAATCGGTCGAAAAATGAAGAAGTTAGGCCTCCTGGAAGTCTCCCTCTTCAAGCTTGATGTCTCTGGTTCTACAATTCGCACCCTCCTTGAATGAACCTGGCTCACACGCTTTTTTAAGCGTATAAACCCGACACCGGGCGCAACCGCACCAATGGTGCAAACCGTAGGAGAATTAAGGGCGCGCCAGCCCCCAACCGCCTCGTCACCTGGGCGTATGGCCATGTGACCTCGCGCATTGATAAAAGTGGTTAAACCGCCATAACCGTTGGAACTCCCGCGCATATTAAACCATTGGTTAAATAACAAAACCCACGGGTTATAACCCCCATGCATATTAAACCATTGGTTATGGTATATATGTTATATAAAATATACAATACAATTCACGTGCCAATCGGTCGGGATACAATATATATGCATTGGGTCATATGTGAATCAAACGACCGCGGGCCGGGGCTTAGCCCCGACCCGACCCCCCGCCCGATATACAACATGTTAAACATAAATATAATGTTTCCCATAGTTATAACAAGGAACAAACGATGGCCTATTGGCCGGGCGGTCATGCGAAGGCGCTAGCTGTGTGGGAGGTCCGGGGGTCGAACCCCGCGGCCTCCATTAGTTTTACATAACCATATAAACCAATCAACGAGTGACACGTGGCGCCAATGGATTGGGCCACATGTCCTCACATCATTGACCACCAATGACATGTGTCATCTCCCGATTCGACAGCCATCAACCAATGAATGTGTGCCATGTCATACACCTGACACTTCATCGTACTGATGGTACGGCCCTGCCACGTCACCGTACGGACTGTACGGACAGGTACAGTCAGCATCTAAAATTTTTGCCTGTTTGCCTTGGCGAACAGATCGCGATATCTTCTCCATACGGACTCTGTTTGAGAAAGTAAATATATTGCCAGAATCAGGAAGACGAGACAGACGCAATGGCACTGTTTTCGTCGCATTCCGATCACTTTGAAAATTGAGCAAAATTTGATCCCCTGATCACCATCTCAGCTGAAAAACACATCCAAGGGTTTGAGAATTGTATAGATTTGTTTGAGATTGATCATGATGATGTTTGTATGAGAGCATTCTCTCAATCCTTAAAGGGTGATACCAAATATTGGTTTAAACATTTGCAGCCAAAGACAATTAGCTCATGGGAGGAATTGAAAAATGTCTTTTTAAAATTTTGGGGCAGGAATAAATCTTTGGATCAACAACTTACGGAGTTCTATGCCTTAAAAAGTCAGAGAAATGAAACTATGTTTACATTCAGCAAGAGGTTTTCTAGTGTTTACTACAATTTGTCCAAAGAAATTCAACCCACTAAAGTTTTTGCCATGCTCCATTTTGCAAATACTCTTCATCCAGATTTGTCTTTCCTCCTGATGGAAAGAAGACCTAAGTCCTTAAAAAAAAAATGTAATGATGCTCGGGACATTCAACACAACATCCAAGCATGTAAATAGATCAAAAATGAGGGGTTGAATGCTCAAGAACATGAAAGTGAATATGAACAGAAAATAGTTGATTGGGATCTTGAGCATAGAATTGACAATATCATAGGTCCTCTTGAAGTTTCCAATGCTCATGATTTTGAAAAAAATTGTATTCCACTTGTTGAAATAAGAGGTGTTGATTTAGCGTCTGATCCATCCCATGATAAGCAGGGGGCTGATTGTTTTATGTATTCATTTGTAGACAGTCAAGAAGATGAATTTGCAAATTAGTCTGTTGAAGAGCAAGTTGATGTTCCAAGTTTGTTCTTGTTGGATGGCATCACATATATTGTTGATTTGCCTATATATGATGAATATGATGATGATTATGAGGATAACTTCCTAGAACAACCAATTGCATGTTTTCTATCAAAAAATTTCATTTTCAGCAGTATAATGAGAGCAATCAGCCTACATATCACAGTTACAAAGAAGAAAATATTGAATCAACTGAAGGGAATTCTTTACCTTTATGATTTTCTTCATTCAAATTGTTGAAAGAAAATCCTAACATCATCATTGAAGCAAAGGAATGTGTGTTGATGCCAAACCACACTAATTCACTGGAACAAATTGGCAAGATATTGCAACAATATTCTCATGTGTCTGACGACCCTGTTACTTGTTATGTAGAAGACCTTGTCAATTCAAAATTGTAGCCATTGGTCGAAGATAAATCTGAAAATGGGTGTGTTCAAAAATCCAAAGGAATTGAAAACAGTGAAGAAAATGAAGGAGGTTTTGAATCAGGTGAAAGAATCTTGCCATTATGTTTTGCTTCTTTCAAATTGTTGAAGAAAAATGTTTATAATGTTTCAAATCAAAAAGCCTCCAGGCATGATGTTGAATATGAAGAAAGCAGTGGACTTACAAATGAAAACTATATTCCATTATGTTTTTCTTCCTTTGAATGGTTGAAAGAAAATCATGATATAACATAAGAAACATGGAAGTCTTACTGCATTCACAGTGGCATTGTTTTACATGAGGAAATTGTTATCAGTAAGGAATACCAACAACACTCACATGCACTAAATGATCAGGTAGCTGATTAATTGAAAGGATATTCCAATTCGGAGTTGCAACCTGTGCTTAACCACCAAATTAAAAGAGAAGAAGAATCTGATCAATAAATTTTTGTTAAAGGTTATTTTCCTTCTCCTAAAACTAACATAGATATTCAACAATATTTCCAGCAAGACAAAGTGTTTCAAAGTTGTCTTTCTTCCCCTGAAAATGACGTGGTGGTCCAATTTCTAAGTGGCCTAGACATGGATGAGGATTTTAAAACTGCATCTATGGAGACTCCAAGCAGCAAAAAAACAAATGACATAGAGTTTCAGGAAAACAATGTCTGCCATTTCTCAATCAGAGATACAGAAAGATAATTAAAAGGATGATGCACATGATATGGCTATCATATTTGGAGATGTTCGAGAATGTATGAATGTTTTTGATGATATGTATGGAAGAGTAGGCACACCTATTGTTGTCATTTCACCCGAAAATATTCCCAAGATGGAAGAAATGAAGCAAGAGAAAAAAACACTTATGAAGGAAGCTTGTTTTTCTGTCTTAGCTCCTAAAAAGGAAACATTCTTTTATGTGTTTCATGATTCCATGGCACATTATATGAAAAAAAATTATAATCAAGATCTACAGAGGATAGTGGGTTGCAAGATTAAGGATAAAGAGAGTGACGAATTGGTGTATGTATTAAATATGGGTCTCTTTACACCAGACGATGTTCTTCGGCCATGGTTAAGTCTTACGTTTCAAGAAACTATTGCTCCCAGACTTCTCAGAAAACCTGTCAGTTTCTCGATGGCAATCAACAGGTTAAATCACATGAAAACAATGATGCGGTGGAAGGGGTGAAACATGATAGTTGTTTTGTGCATGTTTTAGAAGATCCATTTCTAGTTTTCTTGGAGGAAGTAAACAGTCCAAATGTTCTTGATTTTTTGAGATTTGGATTGATGGATGGAGTTTTGAATGAATTGTCAAAAAAACTTTGGTACAAGCAAGTGCAAAGAAAACAAACAATGGATAAAAAGTTGTCATGGCTGCATTGGAATTATGATTTCACTTGATTTGTAGTTCGTTTCAACAGTTAGGGTAGGTAGGAGTGTGGGAATAATATTCTTGGTCAAGAATTATTTTTTAATTTCCAGTAGTATGTACAGTTAGATTCTAGCAGTATTTTTTGTCCAACACCCAGTTGAGAGTAGTGTGCAAAGTTCGGTTTTAAAATTGACACTCAGGCTCCAAGACGTAACAGTGTACCCACACATGTTTTGAAAGCAACCCAATGAAGAAGGCACTAGGTCTACAGTTTTTTTCTACCTCACAGGGAGGATAGCATCCCCAATAGGATCCTATGTTATCACCATAACAATTTTCAGACATGGTCGAGGTCTCGGAAATTTAGCAAGGAGCTACATTGTTGTGGAGGCATGATAGTTTGGAGAAGAATGGTCACATATAGTGGTGCATGTACAAATATAGCGGAGACTCAGAAGTGATGGGACCCGACCAACCACAGATCTCAAGTGTCATAGATCAACGGTCAGAAACCATATCGGGCATTGAAATAGCATGAGAGTTATTTGTTCTAAGGCAAGCCGGGGAAAACATCGTGGTTTTATTTCACGGGCATGTGGCGCCTTTAGAGGTACATCGGGGTGAAAAGCGGTCTTCCTAAAACAGTCTTCCCCAAATCCCCGATGTTGAAAGTTGCTAAATCCTGGCGAGCCGTAGATCTTGGAGTGGTCCAGATCGACAGCCAAGACGCATATCGGAGATTGAAGTAGCATGAAGGATAATTTTTTTGAGGGCAGGATGGGGAAATACCACGGTTTCAAAACGTGGACATGTGGAGCTCCCTAAAGTATATCAGGGGGAAAAGCGGGTGAGTGCGAAACTGCTCAACCATGCCCTGATGTCACGTGTTCGAATTCCATTTGAATACGTCAAAATCAACAATTCGTGTGGGGAAAGGAGATGGCCAGCCAAATCACCTCATGCCACTTGTTCAGGTACTTTACGTCTGTGCGATGCCAGGTAAGAATCACCAGATAACTAACTCAAAGGCTTATCATTCGAAATAGATTGGCCAAACGTGATAAACCAGCGTACCTGTAGGTACTCTTGTCAGCAATTCATGATTAAAACTCAATGACTATCACTCTTCAAAATATGGATGGCGTTATTCTTCTTCGGGAAATCAACGCTTCATTCGTAAGTGGAGTAATCTCAAAATGGATCAACTTCCTAATTTCTGTGAAGTTAAGGAAGACACAAATCGTGTTTTCTGCAAAACTGGGAGACATGGACAAAGTTGATCAAACGACATCCAGTGAACTAGGACTTTCAACTAACATGGAAAGTCCATCAATGAGTAAGAAAGAGAAGTCGATTGCATGGATATTAGCAACCAAATTCCATACTGACCCTACGACAGAAACAGAATCAGAGGTCAGAATAAATCCTATCATTAGGGATTTAATCATTAAGGCACACGTGGACAGGCGCTACAAACGAGCAGTAAAGAGGAAGCAGAGTAAGCGACATAAGACAGGAATCAGAGCTGAGCTGGTCGAAAGCATTGGGGAAAATAAACCAGTCTGGTTGAACACTCTAAGAGAAGAAATCACCAAGTTGGAATAAGTTCTCGGGTTGAATTGAGTACGTTTCAGAAAATTTTGGACATATGGTGTTTAGTGAAAAAGCCTCAAATATGTCATACCTGTTTATAATTCTCCATGTAGTGTAGGAGAATAGTTGTTATGCGTTACTCTTTTGTGTAACAGATCTCTATCTTTAGACTGTGGAGAAGGTGAGTAGTTTTGAATCCCGCATGTAAATTTTCTATATATATCATTCCAATGATAAAGAAAGTATGGATGGAAAAGGGGGTCTACCCTCATTGCAGGTAGACTTTGTAAAATCATGGAGCTAAACTGAATATACGATGTAGAAGCAATTTTTGAACTGTTTATGAAAATATTCTAATTGGCTATGATATGAGCTTTGTATTCTTTCATAGTGTGTGCTTCCTGTGTCTTTAAATTTCCATTTACAATTTCTTCATTTAAATTGGAGAGTTAAAAGTCTGGAATTCGTATCATGATGCTCTAGACTTAGAAATTTAAATTCATGCGATTCTCTTCTCAACTAATTCAGAATTCATTTTAATATGCTCTGATGTGGTTATGTGTTTCCCTTTTTCTTCTTTTTCCATGAAAATTTCAATTTGAAAACTTGGACTCATTGCCTCACTTAGCCTTTCTCCTCTAGATAGTTCTAATGAATTGCTATTGCTTTATTCATTCCTGACTCCATAGCCCAAATGTCACCCCCATTTCTTCAACAACTTTATAATACCCCCACCCCAAAACAAACCAAATCTAGCCAACAATTTCCAAAGAAATATCAAATCACACGAGAGAGCCCTCTCTGAGTTGAGCAGGCTAGTGCCCATCTCTTAAGTAGGTTGAAATAGTTACCTCTGTCGTTTGTCTATTGTTTACCTCAGAGGAGAAATACGTTGAATTTTTGATGTCTCATAAATTTAAATGGGAAGGAATGAAGAATGAATTAGGAGAGTTGAAGAAGTTGCAAGCTAAGTGTCAGATTCTACAACATGATAAAAATCAAATGTATTTGTTAGTAGAAGAGTTGTTGAGCTATAGAAGCTCTTCTCCCTCATACCCAGTCTTCTTTCATGAATATTTAACTCTTTTTAAGCTTAAATATATTAAGGAAGGAAGGCCTTATAAAATGATTAGTGCCTATGAGTTTTTAGAAACTTTCTCCCAGAGTGATTTCTCAGATCAACATTTCTTATCTGAGACTTATTTGCATGAACATGCATGCCTATTGGATATAAAATTTAATCTTGTTCCCTATGTAGGAGATGTGCAGTTGAGATCCTTCACTTCTTTTGTGAAAAATCAGTTAAAATGGTGGAATGCCTTCCACACAATCCAGAAGAATGAAGGAGAAGAAACATTATGGATTAGGGGTGAACCCTGCACTCATGTTGTTGTTTTAAATATACATCAGAATCTACTCTCTTTATCTTACATGACTAGAAAAGTGGCAGACCTTCAAAGGGTTGTCATATATTCTTGTGTTAAAATAATTAATGATCGTAAATTGTTTGCACTGGAAGGTAGAATATTTAGATGGGAAGCATCATCTCTTGCCTTGAGGACCAAGGATCCCAATAGTCATGATAATTTTACCTATGCTATGTCTTGGGTTCCTAGCTATATTGAGTGCATTCAAAATTTTGTTCTATAGTGGTTCGGACTGGAATTTCATTTCACTCTTATTTGAATACCATCATAGAAGTATCAACATAAGTACAGATTGACTAAGAAGACTGAAAGGGAATGTTGGGAAGAAGTGAGTTCTTCCAAGGGCTACAGGAATTTAGAAGATAATGTTGCATCATCCTAAAATATTTCTAATTTGCATTGGAAAAGTTCATGCCCCGACTCAAACTCGGATTCTGAGTGAGTGAAGTTGCATGGGGACATGCAATGGTGTAGTTGGGGGGAGATGTTGGGTGCTAAAATTGCCCCTTTTTCCTTACCATTCCCATGCCATTTTCATCTCACTCTATTGTATTAATTCATCCCTGGACCCTATTGTTTACATTTCCTATGAGAACATCAATCTTAGAGCAAGTGCAATTCATTATTCATTGTGTTATGTTAATTCATAGTTTACTTGTAAAATAGGATGATGTTTCCTAATTTGGGTAATTACTGATGAATTAATAAGAATGAATGCAGATATGTTGGTGTTGAAACACATGGTTGAAACACACACGAAGAAGACTATGGAACCCCCGATTGACTCTCCTCGTGGATTTAAAATATCCAGCTGGCAGAGGGAGATATTCTGGAATTAGCACAACTTATCTAGGGAATCATGCAGCTTGCCACATCATTGGATAACACTTAGAGTGTGGATTTATAAGTTTCTATTTTTTGTTATTGTAATCTTAACTGTGTTTGTTTTAAGAAGTTATGAACAACATGAGAATCGAAAGATTCTCAAGACTGTTCAAACTACTGGTAGTTTCATTCTATTATGAGAACATGGCATGGTTTAAAAGATGTACAGAGTGCTTACGCTAGGGAGATAGTCCTTTTTTCCATTGAGCACTGGAGAATTAACATTGTACCAGGAAATTTAATCTCTTAATAAGAAGTGGCAATGTTCAGCTGAATTTCTGTTAGTGATTAATTCTTTTTAGTTTTTTTACATGCAACTTTTTTTGGAGGCAAGGGCCCACCTCCACACAGATCTCTCATTAATCGATTGTTAGTTTTTTCTTCCTGTGAATGTCACGTGATAAATAAAAAACTTAACCTTTGTCTGCATTTTGTATGATTAATGTTGTTGAAGCAGTAATTATTTTTGGATTGATATCATTGAATAGATTTCAATTGTTTTTGTAACATTTTCTTATCTTGAAAGTGTAATATTTCCTGAATGGTTCAGTCAGTCCTTGATGATTAGTATTGTTGTTATATCTCAAACATCTCACTGAATGATATCATAGATTAAGTTCTCTACAGTTTATTGTTGAGCCAAATCTAGATGGAGGTGTGATTATGGATTTATGATTTAATGAAGTTGGATTTCTTTGAAGTGCAAATTTTATTTCTATAATCATAGAGTAGATCTTTTGAGAGGATTTAAATTCTTGCAAAAGTAATATAGATATTTTAATTCATTTCATCTGAGTGGTTTCTTTTCTGCAAGGAGTGGTTTAGTGATGAAGGATTAATTCAGTAGTTAGATTTAGAATTGTTCAGTGAGAAGGAAATCTATAACAATCTCAGTAATTTTCAGAGTTTGAGTAGGTATTGATTAGCTTGGGTGATTGCATATGAATTAGTGTCAGAAGATTCAATGTTTATGCATAGATTGTGCTTGATTTCCTTTGAAATAACCAGACTTTCTTAGGTTGATAATTAATGAGTGAGAACTTCAGTTGTTTAAATAATTAGATAATTAAAGTCACCAATATACATGATGGACGAGGAATTGATTGTCTTGTTCCTAAAGGATTCTTGGAATATTTTCTATCATGTCATCTTGTGACGTGTTAGTAACTCATGATCTCATAAATGCATAAAAAGGAGCTACATTGAAGAGTTTTTATGAGCAACACAAAGCCCTGCCTTACATATTTTGGATGATATAGAAAGATTATTTTTATTTTATATCAAAACCTAAGATAACAACCAAGTTTATAAACAAGAACCAGTACTGTGGAATAAAAAAAAAAATTGTTAAAAAATCTAGTAGAAGAAGTTTATAATTTCAGTTCTAAGCCCCATTATGAGCCATTGATTCTTCTTAGCTCTTTATTTATATTTATTTCATGTTTCAAGGAATAATTTGGAGGCCACTATCCTGGCTTGGTGTCGAGATAACGATAGTTTCATTCAAAACTACCTCATGGAAATGAGAAGGTTGGTTGGTGATGAGACCCCCTTTTCCTCAGTCGTGTAAATGAGAACCACTATCCTAGCTTGGTGACCCGGTGATGGTAATGTCAATGGTCATACCAATAAATACCCATGATCATGATATGTCGGCTCGTGATGAGACCTCCCATCCTCCAACTACCCCCTTAAGTATTCACTATTGTTTATTTTGCAGGTCCCCCATTTATAGAGAAGTGTTTCATTGTTTTCTCGGGGATTACAAATCATGAAGTTTGACTATATTACAAATCATTTCATAAAAAAATATTGAGAGGCTACATGTAAAGTTATTTTATTCATGATATTAAATTATAAATGCATTAGAGGAATGTTGGTCTCATTGGAAATAGATGTCCTACTATGACTGCGTAGAAATCTAGTAGGCCAGTACATAGACCATTTTTCTCTTCGCTTAACAACTCATAGCTCATTCATTTTATGAATACCAACATGTCTTCTCAAAGAAAATATAAATAAACATAATATATTATAAATGGCGAATATTTTTAAGTCATTATACAAAGTGAAAGGAAATAAAAATACTTTTCCACAAACCATCAAATATTAAAAGAGAAAAATAATAATTATGGAAAACACATTTAATGCCTCAATTATAACCAAAGCCATATATTAATGTATTAAACATAATGCTATATTTTTCTCAAATAATCATAATAAAATATGAACAAAAGGTTTTTAACTCAACAAAGGTGTTTAACTTAAACTCAAACCCCATGAATCGATGGAAGTCAAATGAAACCAATCAATCTAATACAAATGGCTCATGCCTTATTCAAGCATCAAATGAGAACTAGAAGCATCCAAGGGAATAACACAATCTTTACTCAAAATAAAACCAAACTTCCAAAGTTGAAAAAATGGTTCAAATGCAAACAACAAACAAACCATTAAAATTTTCCTAAGATATCAAAGTTACAAATCCAAGAAGTTTCATGCACTTGAGTCTTGAATGATCCCATTCTTTCTTAGTGAAAGTATTTTTAATTAGTTACTTAGGCTTTAATATTAGGACACTATCTATGTGAAGAGATAGGTCTCAACTTCAATAAATTCCAACTTCATTTCCTGACACAGATAGGAAAAAGAGAATGTCTTAGTTAACTATCAAACCATCCAACTTAAAATAGCTTGGATCAAATAAATGTAGCTTCAATGTTACACTGTTTAATACAAAATATAGAACCTATTTTTACCTTAAATGAAATCTCAAATTTACATATGGTAATCTTGCTCCGATAAAGAATTACCTTTTTCCAACGTACTCCAAAAATATAGGAACAATTAAGTCAATAAACTAACAAGAATCCAATCACATGTGTCATTCCATTCATTATTTCTACAACACCAATCATCAATGGAACATGTAAGTCAAAATAAGAGTCCCCTCGTATATATTGGTTTAGATAGCATCTTGGGGTATATTAATATCCCAGTTCACATCAACATGTCGACCCTCATTTTCTATATTATTAACAAGAAACTATGTAGATGAACTATTATTATGATCCTCCAAGATATTATCTTCCATATCAAGTTCATTAGAGGAATTTGTTGTGTTGTATTCTCCTCTTCTATCACAATCTGATCGCCAAATATCCAGTGCTCTATCGAATGGAAAAGTGTTTATGTCATACTTTGTTACATATAATATTAAACATGTATTCATATGTTTATCAAGATTGTTCCTCAACTTTGACTTCAAGAATTATAGTGCACTAAACATTCTCTCATCCTCCACTGATCCCAAAATCATGGTTTGACATAAATCTGCTAGTTTGAAATATTCTGACATGTTTTCTTCTAGGTATTGGCTTTCACCTAATTTAGTCCATAATATTTTTATTGCACCATGTTCTAGAGGTTTCTCCAAACCACACTATTTATCTAACATTGTTTGACCAAAAATATTGGTTTGTTGATACAAATTCGATGAATCTAATACACCTTCAATCTCTTCTCCTTGTACATTGTGATTCTTGCCAAATTGGTGCACTAACATTTTTAATTTTGATAAAAATTCAACTCTTTTAGACTCTCTATTGTGCTCAGAGTTCCAATATTGAGGTTATACCACAGACATGGCCTCCAATAATTTGTCTCGAGGAAATCGCTCCCTTATCTCTGATGCTAGTGATTTGCAATTTCTATCAAGTTGTGTTTCACTGAAATCACAACATTGTTGAATTGGTCTCTTGACACTCATAATGAAATGGAACCATATACCCGTGCACTTCCATACATAGTATTCATTTTCCATCCAACTTCAAATAATTTTCAATATTTTCTATATTGATGATAGTAGTCCAACCTTTAAACGTTGGACCTATGAAAGACTCTGGCATTGTATACAAACTATCCAATTGAAGACATGTTAATTTTATTGTATGTATGTATTATGCAATATACATTGTGAAACTTTGAGACATTTTCACAAGGACATGCATTTCATAAAGCACAGGAAGAATTACAACCAATGTTAATAATGTCTCTGTATCAGTTAATCGATAGAGAAGATCTTGAGCTTTGTCTACATTGAAGCAATGTTCATACATCACCCCTACTAAGGGTTGGTACTCACTTAATAATATTTAAGTTGGTCCATTCAATGAGATCCATATTGTATTGACATATTTTGGTACCTTTTTTCCATCCGTAACACCCTCATAAAATTGTTGAAACTCTTTAAATCGCTTGGGACTACGATAAGAGTATGCATGAGTTTCACGTACAAGATCTTCAACTTTTGAAACAAGTGGAAACTTGCTTACTGTTTTAAATTGAATATTCATTATATGATCCATACAATGAATACTAATCATAAATGGTGAAGTTGATAGTTGTAGTTTGAAACAAAGTCCATTCATTTTCCCTTGCATGACTGCTTCTCCATCTACTCTGAATCAACTTTTTCGCAATCACTAAATGATGCATACCACCAATTTCCTTCAAAATATTGATGACAAGTTCATAAATATTTTGAGTTGTATAATTCTCTCTCATTTTATGAATCACAAGTAAATATGAATGCCTAACATGATCATTAACCATATAAATGTGCATGTAGATACATGAAGTATTATCAATAGTTGTAACTTCATCCAAAGACAATGAAAAAAACCTACCATTTTCAATCTTCTCCTTCAAATCATACTTTTCTACTTGAGCTAGATATGTTTCCCATTCCCAAACACTCATTACTAACCAATGAGAAGAGATGGAAAATTTGGCACTTCAAGAAAAGATATAAATTTCTTGTAATATGGATAATCTGTCATAGGAAGACCTCTAGATAAGATGTGAAATACAATGCTTAATTGCATCGTCTTGGATAACAAATTTATTTCCATCGTCTTTCTAAATAGAGATGTGATGGTTCCTCCACTTGCCTCGATTTTTCTCTTACTGATTAACTATTTATTATATTCATATTCATATTTGACATGTCGACATTCCTTAGAATATTTCCATTGGATAATATATTTATCCTCACCATTTACAATTCCCTTATCATACACCTTTCATGCATGTTTCTCGATTGTATATAAGTTCATCTACAATTTTACCGTCTTTCCAAGTTTCCAACTACAAATAATGCATCTAACTTCTCGTGAAGCCTCTTTCTCATTTGTTGGAGGTATTGGTTCAATAAATGGAAATTTTGAGACCCATTCTGATTGGAATTGTCTCCCTATGTCCCATTGGCCTTTTTTCCTTTTCCGTGATTGTGAATGGTTTGTGTTTCCTTCCAAGGAAAAACCTTCAACATTGTTATTGTCAATTTCTAGTGAAATTGCTTTCATCTCAATTTGATCACTAGAGGAACTTGTTTCATCATCTATTATATGGATGTTAGATGAATTCTCAGAAGATTTGACATCTCTTTCACTGATGGGTTGCTCAAAAGAGCTTGAATCATGAAGAGAAACTGGGTTCTTGGATTGAGGATTTTGAAAATATGAAAATGCATCCCTTTGTTTTTGATGTTTTCTTTCCACAATCATTGTTTGACATCTCACTAAAATTTTCACAATTAGAATTTCAAATCGATCTAGAAACCAAAAGTGAAACTTGCATGAGAAAAATAATATAAAATTGGTCATCCATTTGGAAAGTCAACACACATGCAAGAGATATATCAATTTTAAGAACTCAATTATTCTCAACAAAACCAACAGTACTTATCTAAAACGAAAACACTTTAGCATACAATAAGTCATTTTCAACTGACATATTATTATTGGCTCAAAATAATGCCACATCAATAAAAATCCATTTTTAAAAACTATTTTTCCTGTGATAGGTTGGTTTTAGGTTCATAATATGTTTTTTCTAGAAGTGTGTTCCATGACTCATGAGAAACTGTATGGCTACATTCAGTCTTAGATACAAAGTTAGATTGGAAGGTCCATGTTGTCAGACATTTTTCGTGAGGATTTTACCACATGTTTTTTCTTGGATTTATCCTAGATCCTTGATGTATTACAGAGTATGATGGTCCATTCTTTTTCTGTTGGGACCTTAGTATGATATGATTGATGAGATGTTTCTATTTGTGTCATGTTTTCCTTCTATGCCATGTCAAACAATTATGATGATTTGTACATTCACCTACAAATAATAGCTATAGAGTACATTCACCTACAAACACATATAACTGATAATATGAACAACAAACTTGCATATCTAAAAACACTAAACTGGACACATGCAAGAAGCATCCTCAAACCCTAATCATGTTTCCTAATCAAACGGATAAGAGTGCCTGAGTTAATTAATCCCAATTGGAGAATGTTTGTGGCATGTATGCATCTACACTCCTTCTTAAACTCTGCACCCTCACTCATCTCCCCATGCATGCACATTAACTACCTACGGATTGGAGCCCTTCTTTAAGAATAGATCATGCATTTGTATAGTTGAACTAAACTGAATTTAAATCTAGACTAATAGAAAAATTAACTGAATTGGAAATTACTAAATATGGAACAACAATGAACTGAGGGGAAAAACATATGCCCATATTTTTTCTTGCTAAATTTTGAATTTTCAATAAGCTTCACTTTTAGACATTCAGGCATGGGATTTATGGTGGAAAACCTATAACTGGCACAAGGAAAGAGATTAGAAGAGGGAGCATAGTTCCATTCATCGGAACTGGGAATATAGTCAAGGTGTATGCATGTTGAAAGAGAAGATAGTGAAGGGGAAAATCCCAT
This sequence comes from Picea engelmannii, assembly GCA_009831015.1. NCBI lineage: Eukaryota > Viridiplantae > Streptophyta > Pinopsida > Pinales > Pinaceae > Picea > Picea engelmannii. The sequence continues at coordinate 182,223 of ML788470.1, forward strand.
TTTTCATCTTACTAAATTTTAAATTTTCAATAAGCCTCACTTTCGGCCATTCAAGCATGGGATTTATGGTGGAAAACCTATATTATAACTAGAAAATTGGGGATAAGTTCCTTGCATGTAGATCCTAGCTACAAAAATTCACAGGGATTCTCTGCACTATAGGAGTAACACTTTCTATCTCCATTTGATTTCATGAGTATGTGATTATTCGAAGTTTACAACTTGAATTGTCATTTGAGAGTAGATTTGGTAAGGTTGGTTTGGGACATGGGTTCTTATGTGTTTGGTTATAATTGGGTTTAAATAGTAATATATGGTGGGTTAGGCAAAACCTAGAGTGGAAAATTTTGGTTAATTTATTTTCATGGTGAAAAATGGTCATATGGATAACTATCTTTCATTATTTTTCTATTATTAGCATAGTAAGTAGTACAATATGCTACAAGAAACGAGTTGAGGAAATGTTTGTATGAAATTATAATACCAACAACTTAGTATAATGTATGAGGATGCATATTAATTGTTTGTAGAAATGTATGCATTAGATTTTTCATTCTTTCTCATTGTTCGGCACAAACTCGCTCTAGGCATGTCACATCTATCTAAAACTATCTATAACTATGTTTATCTATATGCGTGACATGGTATTGATACTGCAATATCCACACAAGTATAGGCATGCATTTGAATGGAATTTTCTCTATTAAAATAGATTTAGGAATGTGAAATTTATCTTTGTGGGAAGAATTGCATTACTTTTTCTTTGGACTATATTCTTGCTTGGAAAGATAGTATGATCGGTGGGTTCTCTGTCACTTGTGCCTGGAAACAAACAAGCATTGGGATTTGGGAAACACAGTGTTGAAACACTGTGTTTCAACACCGGCTTGTGAGAATGATTTAAAAATTCCTAGGTAATTTATCCAAAATGTGGGTAAGCTCAAAAACTTAAACACAGTCTACAAAAATACTGATCTACTCCAATCACTAACCCAAACAATAACTCGTCGTGACATAAATCCTATGTTATCCTGGAGGATGGGTGGGCTCTATCACTAATCAGGATGACACGTGTGCGTGGAAACACACAAGCAATGAGTATTTGGAAACACAATGTTGAAACACCATGTTTCAACACCAGCTTGTAATTTAAAAATGCATAGGTAATTTATCCAAACTATGGGTAATCTCAAAAACTTAAACACGGAACCATTGATCTACTCTAATCACTATCCCAAAAAATCACTTGTCATGACCTGAAGCCTTTGTTATCCTAGATGCTAGGTGGGATATATCACTGATTAGGATGACACTTGTGCATGGAAACACGTAAGCAATGATCATTGGGAAACACAATGTTGAAACACTGTGTTTCATCACCAGCTTGTGAGAATGATTTTAAAACACCCAGGTAATTTATCCAAACTGTGGGTAAGCTCAAAAACTTAAACACAAAACTATTGATCTACTACAATCACTAACCCACAATCACTCGTCGTGACCTGAAGCCTTTGTTATCTTGGAATTTGTGTGGTCTCTATCACTGATCAGGATGACACTTGTGCATGGAAACACGCAATCAATGAGCATTGGGAAGCACAGTGTTGAAACACCAACTTGTGAGAATGATTTAAAAATACCCAGGTAATTTATCCAAACTGTGGGTAAGCTCAAAAACTTAAACATGGAACTATTGATCTACCCCAATCACTAACCTAAACAATCACTCATTGTGACCTAAAGCCTCTGATATCCTAGAGGTTGGGTGGGATCTATCATTGATCAAGATAATCCCTACTAGCATATGCACTTAATGAATGCTCAAAAAAAATTTGCTACTAGTGGAGCGGAGAACCATGAGCTCGTAAATGATAATATATTAAGATTATCCATGGAAAGAGTGTAATGGAAACTTGTGAGGGGAAGGAAGAGGAACTAAATTCCATTTTGGTGACATCATCATACTAATTCAAAATTCCATGATCATAAAACTAGTGTGGAAATGAAACAAAATTGAAAATACTAAAAACTAGAATATAATAGAGTACAATTGAATGGTACCAGTACCACCAATAAGCTAGCATAGTGCCACGTTTCACAAGTTAACATACCATGGATGCTATGGTGAAATTCACATTCATTACAAAAGTTGCAAAGAGGGCTCAGAAGCCACTTACCCAATATCAGGGTGTTGCAGGTTGGCAACCATAAATGTCGACACAGAGCGACTGGAAAGATAGAAAGAACTCGACACTTTCTCCTCCTGTAATTTGAAAAATGTGACAATAGAATTTCGAGATGGAACTTGGACTTTGAATATTTCAATATAGGCGTGGCTAAATATTTTAAGGTGAACCACTTGGATCTATTAATATTGTGAATCACCATCAAATTAGGGCAAATTTTTCCAAAACCCATGGGAGAATTCATGTAAAAACTCCAAATCGGAGGCATCCTCTGTAAAAACTCCAAATCGGTGGGTGAAAATTCCATAAGGCCAATGGGCATTCCCAAATCGAAGAAAATCATGGTCCTTGGCCCTGTGAAAAAACTAAAATCGTGGGCGAAAAATATAGAAGGCCAAAGGCCATTCCCAATTCAGGGTTAGGGGCGAATGAGAGGAAATATAGGTTTGCAACCTTAAACGATGGGAGAAAACCCTGGAATATCAATGGCTACTCCCAGAAATCGGGCGAAAGGGAGGATCGACCACCATTTTTCCAAGGCAAAAATGTAATTAATATTTAAAATTTGATCGTCATTTTGGGGCTAAATATATAATCAATATTGTTTTAAAAATAAAGGGGGGGTTGAATTGGCATTAATATGGGTTTTTTTTTAATATTTAAAATTCTCCCTACCAAAATTTGAAGGGAATAAATTTCACCCCTAAAATTTTCCCTGAGCTTTTTCCTACATCTAATTCATGTCATATGGTGATTCCAACTACACAGTCTGTGAAAAAGACCCATTACCACATAACCAAATGCAGGTCGGTCCAATTTCCATGCTAGTGACTTCATGTGGTATGCGGATTGGCTCGAATTTAATTAGGAAGCAAGGCATTGTGAATGTGGTGTATAAGAATGCGACAAACTCATCCCCATATTCCTCTTGACCATGTGTTGGAGAATATAGATGCATCAACATGATCAATCGATACAATGTTCCATGGTGAAAGGCACCTCAATGAATTGGATTACGGATACATTGCATGATGGTTGGGGGCTCCATGGTATCAAGTTTGTATATGGTGGATCCATGTTGGATCAACAATGTATGATGCCATGACTCATATGCCATGTGAGAAAATATATGCAAATAAACCAAGGTTTGATATGCCCCTATATAGATTAATTCACGAGTTCTCCTACTAGGAAGCGGTCCTCTCCACATCAGGGGGAATTTTAGGCATCATATATTGTCCATGGGATAATTTTCTATGTTTTTTTATCTGTAAAATTCCGTGGGTATTCCATTGGAACTGTTCATCACAACATATCTAATAAAATACTAAAAATATTTAATATTAAGGTTATTTTTCCTTTAGATCTTCAAAATATTTAGTTACTGATTTTTTTCTTATGCATGAAATAGATAAAATGCAAAAAATAGAGAACAGTAAAATACAATCACACCATCCACAAATAAACACAATATATGACCCGGGAAACCCAATACACGAGAAAAACCATATAGAAGAGGAGGTTTCTCTACTCTCTTTTCTCTGGTATAGAAATGATGCAAGTACAAAGAAAGAGACACTCTCTGTGGAGTTGTCTTTGACCTGCGGCCTATATCGCTGCTACAAAATATCTCCTCCTCTGTTATGATCACAGACTACCACTCTCAAATGTTTTTCTCAGCTATGGAACAAGATGCAATGCAAAATAATGGAACCCCTTCTCCTCCTAGTGGCTCGGTATTTAACATAGCCTGATAGCCATCTAGGGGTAGGTTTTTGACTTCCTCAACGCTCAATTGTGATAGGGTTTTGGAACTTAAAGAATATTCTTTAAATTACATACATGGTTAGCCCCATAAGCATGAGTAACAAGGGATAACATGACATCCTCTCATTCCATGGTGGTCAACACGGTAAGTCAACTTCCGAGTGGAATAACTTTTGCATACGATCTCTGATTGACGCGATTTTTGCACCATTGGAAAGGTCTCAGTGTGTAGAATAGAATCACGGGGTATTATTTATGTTAGGAGGGTTTTGACCCCAAAAAATGTCATTTGATGCCTCAAAATGACCCTGGAAGGTTCTGGAACCCAATTTTCCATACTGGGACCTGCTACTAAAATAATTGTGCAGGATGATTCCTCCAATTTTTCTACTTTAAAAGCATCGAGATAGATGAAAAATAATATAATGATCAAACCCGGATCATTTTTCCAAAAACAAAATTCAACAATTTCCATTTTTTCTTAAAGTGATTTGCCCAAATTATATAGAATAAAATTATTTTACCTTAAAAATAGAACAAATTTTATAGAAAATAAATAAAATCCTTAGAAATTTGAATATTTTTACAAAAATATCATCAAACATTTTATAGATTGCATATTAAGGACTAGTAAGATTCATCAAGGTTTCTATATTCTGAGATAAATTTCCATCCTTAAAATTATCCACGCTCCACATAATAGTGTAATATATCTTTCAATCGTGAACTATAATTGCAAGTGGAGGGAAACTGTATAAAAAATTATGATTGAGCAATATCATATGTACCCCAACTTAATCACCTTATGGATGAAGGGGGTGGCCCACCAAATATTACACACCCCCCTTTGTCTTATAATTAGTAGGCTATGGTTTGAGTTAAAGCCATTGTATAAAAGGTTCTCAATAAAATATTAATTTCCAACTCCGCATACATGCTCTTTAAAACACATGGTAAGAATATGCATTAGTGGTTTCACACAAATTTTAATCAAGAAGTCCCCATGGTATAAGGTGAGTTCATAAAGTGGGTGGGCCCCCTTGTAACACACCCGACACTTGAATACCCTTTCAAGGGATGGGGCATCATAATTTTGTTTTCCCTTAAACATCTCAAATCCTAATTCTGAGACCTCCATCGAATTCTACTCGTTCAGAGATTTCCAACCACTGTCTTCACGCTCAAAATTGAGCTCATGATTGGAATAAATGACCTTCTGTAGTCCTTCAGGCACTTATTGGTCAAGGTCCACATGGCATCTATGTGGACCCGACTCATACGTATCATCCCGAGTTCTCCGAGATCCCGTAGCTTCCAGCGCTCCTAAATCTATGGCAGAAATCCATCCACCAATAATCTGACGACGGATGTCCCTCCATGTTAACGCATATGCTTACGAGATAATTTCAACGCCTTTGGGATTATACAGTCTAATGACCTAGTCTCCCAGAGTTCCTATATCCCGAACTCCCATGAGCCTACCACATGGCTTCGGCCTTCAGGCCTTTCTATGATGCTACACCCCAACTCTTTAGGAGTCCTGAATTCCTGGACCTCTGAAATGTTGCCACGTAACTTCTTCCTCTGACCCTTTCAACTTATCCTCAACACCACACTCCAAACCTCTGGAGTCTCGAATTCTCGGACTCCCGAAGGACCCACTCTCATAGGTGGAGTCGTACTGGATATGAGGGAAAATGCAGGTGGGTCCCTCGTGCTCCTCCCGCCAGATGGACCAAGCAGTCAGTTTCAGATGTGATATGCGGATGAGGGAGTGATGACACATGGCCCCTTCATAGGGTGGCACGTGTCACATGTTAATGGGCATATAGGTTTTGCAATACATGCAAATCCAAGCGACATGTGGCTCGTCAAACGTGGGTCCATGTCACCCTGGGTTACATTAGCACGCCACATCACCTTGGATTGACAACCTTCCAAACCCTCCAATATCACGGATAAGATGCATCCATGTAGACCTCAGGATCTACAGATTTTGTCGCTTCGCAACTTCAGCATTCAGGGGTTTCATGGTGTAATCCTCCACTTACTCTCGGAATAGGTCAAAGCCAAATTGACCATGGAGTAGATCATACGGTCATGAGTGGTCTTGAATCTCCTCCATATCAATGGATCTCGTTAATTTTTTACTCTGGTGTTTGGATTTTTTGACTCTACAACATCTCCATTCTCCCTAAGTGGGACTTTGTCGAAGTACCATACGCGAAAGCCTCCATTGGTTGATCAAACGGTCAAGAAGGGTCCCCATTGGAATCCCCAGATCAACTATTCACAACATTTCACGACTTCGACATTCGAGGGTTTTGGGGTTGTGAAGTTTTAACATCTTGTAGCTTCGAGCTCCCAGAGCTTCGAAGCCAATAAGAGCTATCTCCTTTCAGACTAGTGTAATGTTCCCAGACCCTAGTCATATGGACCCTCTAATGAGTCTCGGGTTGTAAGCTCTACTCTTAGCCAATATTTGGTTAAGTCCATGGGCACGAGCTTATGGTCTCTTAGGATACTAGTTTGAAGGAAGTGCCCTCCAATTTCATAGAACTTTAAGTACTAACCCAGGGCGGGGTATCTTCGAACCATCCTAGAGGCCCAACTTATCACCTTACACTCATTTCCATACACTGACTTATAGAAGAACAGTTATTGGCATTCTCGTTATAAATTAAATGTTCTAAATCTTAGTCACCTATACAGACATTCATTCATGCATTTAAATTCAATTGCACAGGGTTCAAGAAATACTTGTCTATTACATGTTGCATCCAACTAACTAATTGTGGGTGTCTGCCTTTCCACCCAACCATAGGCTCAAAGGAATTCACTCTTAGCACTCTAGCCACCCCCATGCCAAGCCATGATATCACTAGGAAATCTATGTTATTTCTTGAAGACCTTCTCTCTGTCACAACATACCTATGAGGTTTATCAAATTCTTCCTCACCATCAAGCTCGTGACCTTCCTCTTTTCTTTTTCATATTTGGGTCGTCTGTTCCCCTCTGTGCATGCGCTCTTACCTAGTGTCTCTCCTACTCTCTGCAGAGCCTCTCGTGCACGCCTCTCTCCTAAATTGTCTATGTGTGTTTATTTTTATACCTCCTTTCCCAGGATGGTTCTCAACTAATCATGTTCCTTATGTCAGAAAGAAACTCAGGTCATCCTATGTTTGCAGGACTTTGTGGTACTTCAGGCTAGCGGCCTCCTGTCTCCTCAGCCAAACCATTCTTCCATTCATGGGGGTGATTGATTATTCAACCACCATTCCTTCCTTCATTAACCGATTCATGTCCTTTGGATCCATAGGGGGTTTATTATTCCCAACAAGGGGAAATTTGGGGTCATTTGACATAATGAACCCTCTCTTATAGTTTTCCCATTCTTTCCCCTAGTGATATCATGGCCAGTACTTTAAGGCTTCACCCCCACAGTCAGTTATTGACAATTCAAACAATAATACACTTACGGTGTTCCCATGCCATAGCATGGTGATCCTAATAAATTATTAATTACAAGTTGGGGGGATTATGGGTGTTACAATCACCTCCCCCTTAAAAGGAACATCATCCTCGATGTTCTTTCTCAGTAACACATGTCATTCCTTTCTCATTTAGTTGATTCAGAAGTCTTGACCCTCTTCCTTGGTCGGGTCCTTTTCAGACTCTTGGCCTTCTTCACCTGTCTTCACTAACTCTTGGACAACAAGCACATTAATCATGATTTCATGCAAAAACATATTATTGTTGTTGAAAATTCAAGAGGAAAAATATTTCACAATGTAGCACAACACTTATATGCGTAGTTCGTGGATTTGTATCCACATGGCTGTCTTGTTTTCTTGGCTCACTATTTTTTCTGGACATACCCATTGTGTGCATGATCCCAAACAGTAGTGTATGATATTTATCAAAGTCTCATATTCCTTGTGGTCACTCACCCTCTAGGCCCAGGCTTAGGCATCCCCTTCTCTGTTATAGAGTCCCTCGGGTGATCCATCTTTCCTTGCCAAGGATTTTTTCTCACAAGAAGAGTTCTAAAGACTTCATTGATCCTTACAGTCAAGGTGTCCCTCAAACTTGCTATGTCGAGGCATCCCTCTGGCTTGTGTTACCACAACATAACATATTCTAGATGATCATGGCTTGCCACAGGGTTCTCATGTCCCAATCAATATCCTTTTTCATGCTTTCCAGATTGACAGCCTTCACTTGTCCTCCCAAGACAGATGTTTTGCATCTCACCTATATCACGGGTATACAAAATTATGAGATATTATCATCAATTTCAAATTCAGAATTTTCTTGCAAATTTGTCACCCACAGATTTCCAAATTCCACATTTTGTTTTTCAGATCTGTTCCCCATAGGAACCAGATTCACAAGTATGGAATTTTTCTTCCCACAGAAGTCTAGCACGGTAGGCAATTGGTCTTCCTTATGGGCTTACAATACTGCCATATCCAAGACCCTTTTCTTCCTGCAGTTTCAACATTCCTTAGCCAAACAAATTATTAGTTTTCATGCACATTATATTTTCAAAATCATGCACACTAACAGTTCAAGTCATTTTCATCTAAGCGAGGGTACAAAGAAAAAAGAAAATATATCATTGTTTATGCATGCATCCTTTCAACATACTAATTTTTTCCAAATGCAATTCAAATATCAAATAACTTTAATCAGTGTGCCAATATCCATGGCCACATCCATAACCAATGTACCCTTATATTGGTTTTAAATGATTATATTTCATGTCAGGCACTCTTGCCAAGGGGTGTTGGAACTCAGCCCACTTATTACCATACAAATTCTCTGTCCATATTTATTATTATAGCATAACCATATTTTCTGCTCTAAATCATCCACGACCTCAAATCATCACTCATGAAGCTCAAACTTTCACATGAATGCCTTTAAGAATTTCTTTCCTTACCAATAATCAAGGTACCAACATTTAGGGTCACCTAATTTCTCTTCTTTCCAATCGTTCAACTCTGTAGAGTACTGAAAGATACTTCTACCACAATGGGAAGCCCTATATATGCCCCATTATTTTACCACATGCATCTTCTCAATGCATTAAATCAACGCATATGAGAACTTGTCTTTCCAATCATTCCTTGATTGGTCAATGCAGACATATCAGTTCATGAATTATTTCAAGAGTTACAATGATGCAACACCGAAGTTAAAACCTTCTAGATCCTTCTTAAATGCCGATAGAATTCAAAAACGGACTCGCAAATCACTCACAAAACCCTATCATAGTACCAATTTATGCAGCATTAATGTGTGGGTTCCTTGAAATTTCACCCACCGATCGTTCACAAATCGACAACTCACAGTGATTGCAGAACCCAAATGTGCTCACTCTTTATCAAAGAGTTTAATATCCACAATCTGAAAATTGCTCGCCTGACTCTTTTAATCATGGTCGTTGATCATCCACCCTGGCAAGATCAATGATGTTGGTTGATTGTGGATCGTGAACTAGCATGTCTGTTAATTTCTCCTTCATGCACCGCAATGATTCCTTATTGTCGATCTAATCGAACGACTGGTGTTTGATCTGTTAAATCCAGTGGATCTTTGATCAATTTTCCCTCTGATGAATGGCTCACATTCATCTCCTCTTTTGGGTTCTTGATTAACCTTATTCGATCAGGGTTTTCTTCCATAATCTTCACGATATCGATCTCTAGTTGATCAAAGGGATTTCTACAATCTTAGAAATCCCTAGGATATGTCCTAACATATATCTATGCACTTCATTCTCAATTGTTTCTGTAGTAATACAACCCTCACTATGGTGTCAAAACATTTACTTTCATCAGCGTACCATCTTTCCCATCCCAGAGAAAAACACAATACACAGTAAGAAAAGAGTTAAGGGTTCTTCCCTTTTTCCAACTCCTTCTACACATCCTGGGACTTTCAACCCAACTGAGTTGTTTCTAAGGCCTCACTGCCTTTTCTTACATGGTTTCAACCAAGCCAATTCAATCAAACATACTCATTTATTCATTCTCCCTTTCTAGTTTTACTTGTTCTCACATCTACTCATCTAAGACCTACAACTTTGTAAGCAATTCAAAGTTCTTAGGGTGGGAAAAGTGTTCCTCATTTTTCCCTTTCTTTGTTTTTGCAATTTACTCCATGTTGGGATCTTCCTACTCTTTTCCTTGAGCATCCTTGGTTAGGCCTCACCCTAACCTTTTTGGATGCATCAACATGTTTTAATAGCAAACATTTTGTTCATAATGGATCATGAACCTATGCATCCTACACATTATATTTTCAGTTATTCAAAATGGTCAACATTCCTTTATTAGTCTTCTATCCATACATGATGTTTTCAAAATGTAATCCAAGATTCTTGTGTGTGTGTGTGTGTGTGTGTGTGTGTGTGTGTGTAATCTTGTAGCTCGTTGCTTAATTCTCAATGGTCATTAAGGTTGTGACTATGTCCTCCTAACAGAGTCCTCACACAGTCCCTCCACCAGAAACCCCTCCAGCATGCAACTTACTTATTGCATATCCATCACTATCTGTGTTGGCCTAAACCTTGAGTTAACTTCATATGTTTACCAAATATTCCATAAGGAATATAAACATGCATCTTTGTCATGCATCCAAATTATGTATCCACAAATATTGTGGTTTTGTTACTTAAATCCATGATGTACTTAACCATATACATAATCATAAGCCTGTGTGTAGTTTCCCTAGGTATATTTTTCAGCCCACATACATCTTTTCATTAAAATCATTTAAATTATGATTGTTCATAATCATTCTCATGTGCTCTTCAAAGGCATAATCATTTGCCTCTTATCATAACAACATATCGTCCTTCTGCCATTACTCTTTCATCTATTTATATTAGTCTTTCCTGAGGGAATGGAACACATTCCCCTCAAGCTATCATTCAAAACAAAACTTTCATGACTCTTTAGAATGGAGTCAACCATGCATCCATGGTATTCATTAAACGTTTGCAAGTGAAATTATTGCCTCACATTCCACTCATCAAGGTAGTCATATTGTGCCTTTTGTATGCATATATTCATACATCATACATGTGCATCGCTTGCACCTTTAATATCATTCATACCTAATTGGTATTAATATCAGCCTTCATGTCAAGAAACCTCACAATGCATTAAACCTATGTACTCAAACATATACAAACATAGCCAAACATTCATCATGCAAGCTCATTGCTTTCACCCTTTCCCTGTCATACATGCACATGGACATATCAGACTTCCATATCCTCCTCCCAAGGATATTGTTGCCATCCTTATGACAAGCCTCATAGAGAAACTCAACACTGAGCTTTTGAACTTTATATTGTCACTTCACTTCTACCTTTATGAAGGTTGTTCTCTATCTATAGGGTTCCTTTTTACTTGCTTATTGGACTATTCCAACAACAATTTTCATCCATTATAGGTCAAGTGATTTAACCTTACCATTTCCATCAATCCTCTGATCGTGAGAGATCATACACATATACAAGGTTTAATCCTTTATTGAAATAGTAGTTATTACTACTATGGATCCTTTCAATCCATTCACATCCAAGTCTTGCTATTAGTTCCCATCAGTATAATCCTACTCCTGTAGGATTGGCTATCACTTCCCAAAGAAATGATATTATTCTTTTGCCATCATCTAGTATGATTCAATCTTGTTGGGTAAAATCCCAACTAAATTTTAATCTGCATCCTTCTACTCCAGGAACTTATGCAGAAAATTTATGTTTGGCAGAAATATTCTCAACATGCATCATCTTAGCCTTGGTAACCTAATCTTATGGTTGTACAACAACACATACAATTGCAAAGTGAAGTCAACTTATTTATTCGGAACATTAGCAACCTACAGTGCAGAATTTACAAAACATGTATCAACAATAGCAGGTTTCATTCCCCTCTTTGGTAGAGGGTTAACTAAGACTCTTAGGAATGGGTAAGATAGGGTGTCACCCCTTAAAGTCCTCCAATAATAATTTTTTTATATGACTCATGCATGAGCCCAAGCAGGCCAAGTGTTGTTTCCATGCTCTTATACCAATTTGTAACACACCTGACCCCTGAATACCCTTTCTAGGGATGGGGCATCATAATTTCATTTTCCCTTAAACATATCAAATCCTAATTCCGAGACCTCCAACAAATTCTACTCATTCAGATCTTTCCAACCACTGTCTTCACGCTCAAAACTGAGCTCGGGATTGGAATAAATTCCCTTCCACGGTCTTGTGGGAACTTATTGGTCAAGGGCCACATTGCATCTATGCGGACCCGACTCATACGTATCATCTCGAGTTCTTCAAGATACCAGAGCTTCCAGCACTCCTAAATCTATGGTGGAAATCCATCCACCAATAATCTAACAGTGGTTCTCCCTCCACATTAACACATATGCTTACGGGATAAGTTTGATGCCTTTGGGAGTATACAGTCTAATGGCCCCAGTCTCTCAAATTTCCTATCTCTCAAACTCCCATGAGCCTACCACAAGGCTTCGGCCTTCGGGCCTTTCTACGATGCTACATCCCAACTCTTCTGGAGTCTCGAATTCCTGAACCTCCGAAATGATGCCACATAACTCCAGCCTCTGACCCTTTCAACTTATCCTCAACACCACAATACAAACCTCCAGACTCCCTAAGGACCCACTCTCGCACATGGAGTCATACTAGATACAAGGGAAAATACAGGTGGGTCCCTCATGCTCCTCCCACTAGATGGACCAATTAGTGAGTGTCAGATGTGATATGCGGATGAGGAAGAGATGAAATGTGGCCCCTTCAGAGGGTGACATGTGTTAGGTGTTAATGGGCAAATAGGGTCTACAATACGTACAAATCCAAACGACACATGGCTCATCAAACGTGGGTCCACATCACCTTGGGTGACATCAACACGCCACGTCACCTCAAAATGATAGCCTTCCAAACCCTCTGATCTCATGGTCAATATGTGTCCACATAGACCTATGGATCTATGACCTCCATTACTTCGCAACTTCGCCATTCAGGGGTTTCATGGTGTAATCCTCCCCTTACTCCCAGAGTAGGTCAAATTCAAATTGACCGTGGAGTAGATCCAACAATCACGAGTGGTCTCGAAGCTCCTCCAGATCAATGACTCTCATTAATTCATAGCTCCGGCGTTCGTAGTTTTTGACGCTACAACATCTCAATTATCCCGAAGTGGGACTTCACCAAAGTACCGTACGTGAAACCCTCCACTAGTTGATCGGATGGTCAATAAGGGTCCCCATAGGACTCCCCAGATCAACAACTCACAACATTTCGTGACTCCAACATTCGAGGGTTTTGGGGTTGTGAAGTTTTAACATCCCGGAGCATCAAGCTCTCGGAGTTTCAAAGCCAATAAGACCTAGATCCTTTCAGACTAGCGTAGAGTTCCCAAACCCTGGTCATATGACCCTTTAATGAATCTCAGGTTGTATGCTCTACTCTTAGTCGAGATTTGGTTAAGGCCATGGGAACAAGCCTGTGGTCTCTTAGGCTACTGGTTTGAAGGAAGTGCCCTCCAATTTTGTAGAACTTTAAGTACTAACCCAGGGTGGGGTATCTTCGAACCAACCCAAAGGCCCAACTTATCATCTTACACTCATTTGCATACAATGACTTATAGAAGAACAATTATTGACATTCTCATTATAAATTAAATGTTGCAAATCTTAGTCACCTATACAAACATTCATTCATGCATTTAAATTAAATTGCACAGGGTTCAAGAAATACTTATCTATTACATGTTGCAGCTAGCTAACTGACTGGCTTTCCACCTAACCATAGGCTCAAAGGAATTCACTCTTAGCACTATGGCCACCCCCGTGCCAAGCCATGATATCACTAGGAAATCTATGCATTTCTCAAAGACCTTCTCTATGCCACAGCATCCCTACGAGGTTTATCAGATGTTTCCTCAACATCAAGCTCACGACCTTCCTCTTTTCATCTGCATATATGGGTTGCATGTTCCCCTCTGTGCATGCACTCTTGTCCAGTGTCTCCCCTGCTCTTTGCAAAGCCTTTGATGCACGCCTCTCTCCTAAACTGTATGCGTGTGTATATTTTTCTACCTCCTTTCCTAGGATGGTTCTCAACTTATCTTGTTCCTTCTATCAAAAGGAAACTTGAGTCAGCCTGGGTTTGCAGGACTTTGTGGTACTTCGGGCTAACAACATCTTGTCTTATCAGCCATACCATGCTTCCATTCATGGGGGTGGTTGATTATTCAACCACCATTCTTTCCTTCATTAACTGATTCCTCTCCCTGGGATCCGGAGGGGGTTTATTATTCCCAAAAAGGGGAAATTTGGGGTCATTTTTCATAATGAACCCTCTCTTATAGTTTTCCCATTCTTTCCCCTAGTGATATCATGGCTAGTACTTCAAGGCTTCACCTCCACAGTTGGTTATTGGCAATTCAAACAATAATACACTTACATTGTTCCCATGCCATAGCATGGTGATCCTAATAAATTATTAATTACATGCTGGGGGAAATAGGGGTGTTACACCCCTTCTTAGGAATAAAGTGACTCACTATGAAAAAGGGAATGGTTTAATAAAATATTATATGGGTCATCCCTTTGGATAAAATGAAAAATATGGTTGAATTTATGAAAAGCTCATGGTGTAAAGGGTGAATACATGATATAAAGAGGGAACTCATAGAAATGTAGTTGTAACTCGAAAGGTTCAATGGATGGAAGGAATGGTTCATCGGCATATAAAATTGCATCCACACTTATGTCAATGAAGTTATAGTTCACAAAGGTAATAGAAGCACACCCTACCAAAGTCATAATAAATGAATTCCAAGGGTATCCATTACAACCTCTATCAAAGATATGCCATAAAATCAAGGATTATCTCATAATCATCAACCAAAGCATCATAATCGTGAACTTCTAAACCCAAGGCTCCATCAACTAGGATATTCCCCCATGAAGATAACCAAACCACGAAAATCCACCACATAAGCCACTTCTCATCCACGGTACCATTTTTCTTCATGAACATCCCAACCTTTTGAAGATGAGAATCAAGATATCAACATGCCAAAATCAGACCCATGTGATCAAGAACCACATGTGCAATGTAACATGCCCACTACGGGGACTAAGATTTTTCGGCTTTTTCCTTCCTTTCGTCGAGGAACAGAACTCCCCAAATTCCTATGGGGCCTGATGCAGTTTCTACCATCCCTTGTCCTTACCCATGTGATCATGGGTTATGACCACAGGCCTTACCAGAGAGGTACTTCCAGCTTTCGCGATTCGGGAAATCGTGATGCATGTGTTCCCCTGCTCTCTTGTCTCTCGAAGTGTCGAAATCCAAAGGGGGGCAATAGTTTGTCATAACTAAAAATGCCTCGGACTAAAACATGGCACTCCACCTTTTGGGGTTTACTCCATCGGGATTTCGAGATGTGTGACGACAAAAGGTCTCGCACCTAGGTTTCCTGGGATCCGAAACTCCGAAACACCAAACTCTAACATGCTTCACTATTTCAGGGTTTCCTCCATCGAGATTTCGGGATGTGCGACGACAGGAGGTCTTGCACCTGGGTTTCCCGGGAGTCGAAACTCCGAAACACCAAGCTCTAAGATGCTTCACTATTTTGGGAATTTATTCATCAGGATTTCGCGAGTTGGGGGTTTCGAGACTGGAAAACACATGGGGCCCGCACTTAGGTACCCCGGGTGCTGAAATACCGAAATATGATAACTTTTCCACACTCTATATTTCAGGATATCGCAAGTCAGGATTTCGAGACTTGCAAGTACAAGGGATCTCGCCCTTGGTTATTCCGGGTGTCGAAACACCGAAATATCGGGATTTAGCCACACGTTGTTATTTCAGGATTTTGCATGTCGGGATTTAGGGACTTGCGAGTACAAGGGAACTTGCCCTTGGGTTTTTTGGATACCAAAAACTCTGAAATACCAACTCTTAAACTTGTTCATCTTATTTCAGGGTTTCTTTCATCAGGGTTTCGCAAATCAGGATTTCGGGACTTGCGAGTACAAGGAAACTTGCACTTAGGTACCCCGGGTGCCGAAACACCGAAATATCCTAACCCATCCACATGCTGTCATTTCAGGATTTCGCGATTCATGGTTTTGGGACTGGCGAGTACAAGGGAATTTACCCTTAGGTATCCCCGGTGCCGAAACACCGAAACATCAAGACTCAAATCCACGTTAGACCATTTCGGGGTTTCGCTAATCAGGATTTCAGGACTGGAAAGTACAAGGGAATTTACCCTTAGGTATCCCAGGTGCCGAAACACCGAAACAACAAGACTCAAATCCACGTTAAACCATTTCGGGGTTTGGCTAATCAGGATTTCAAGACTGGTGAGTACAAGGGAATTTACCCTTAGGTATCCCGGGTGCCGAAACACCGAAACATCAAGACTCAAATCCACGTTAGACCATTTTGGGGTTTCGTTAATCGGGATTTTGGGACTGGTGAGTACAAGGTAATTTACCCTTAGGTATCCCGGGTGCCGAAACACCGAAACATCAAGACTCAAATCCACGTTAGACCATTTCGGGGTTTCACTAATCATGATTTCGAGACTGACGAGTACAAGGGAATTTACCCTTAGGTGTCCTGGGTGTTGAAACATCGAAATATCGAGCTCTAAGTGACTCACTCTTGCTTGTGCAAGGTTTTCAAACTTAGGCCTTAAAGTTCTTCATCAAGTTCCTGGGTAGATTTTCACCAGGTTCTTATGACCAAACTAAAAGGTCTTCTTAAATCCCTGAGTTGTTAACTTCTGTGATAGGTAATAAGAAAATTCAGGATTTTACTAAAGCGGTAGTCCTTTCAATGAACTTACCCCAACTTTGGAATGTAAGGGAACAATCCCGAAAGGGTTTCCCTATGGGGAAATCTATCCAGGGCAGCATGAGAGACAAATAAGGGAAACAAATCTCCCAGGAACAGTCTTGAAAACTGAATTCGTTCAAGTACATACATATATACATATATATATATATATATATATATATATATAGAGAAATCGAATGTGGTCATTCCAACATAAGCATGCAACCACCATTTCTGATCAAAACACCATGTAGACATTTCTACACAGAAACCATTTATAAGTGTTCAAACCATGAGTATACATTCCAAGATATTCAATGCAAGACACAAGATATAAACACTTATCAGAAAACACCATGTGATGCAACTGCTGAGAGGGGTGCTCGTTTCCACCCAACCGTAGGCTCAGCGACTCCCAACGGATTTACCACTAGCCACCCCCAAGCTAGACCACGATGCTATGAGACAGAGTCTTTGTTCATAAGAAGTCGAGAACAAAGGTTACTCTCCTTCTTCTCTATTTATCAATCACTTTGTGTATTTTCTAGAGCCCTTCCGATTTCTTCCCTCTTGCGATCTTTGTCGCGACTGACCTCCTCCACAACTCTTTCCTGCCTTTTCTTTTTTGGCGAGGTTGCATGTGGCACGAACTTCCCCGTGGTGGTCAGACCTGAGGCTTCCACAAATGGGCGGTTCACCCCCATCCATCATTAACTCATGAGGAGCCTCTTCACCTACCAACCTGGCGAGTAATTCATTTCGGGGCCAGTGAGCTACTCTTGATCTTCGGGCTAGTGAAGACCAAATATGGTATTGGTTTCGGTGGAAGTTAACGCCACCATTCTAGGTGCCTTCCACCACCTTTCCTTAGCCATCGTGGTCTCTTTTCAGCACATCCCCCTCCCAGCAGTCCTGCAACATATATTCATAACATTATTTACATTCGTTGACCTTTGATACTAAGGTCCATTCAAAATCACACATTCACATCTTTGAGTCTGCCATAGTTCTTGGCCAGTATAGTTATTTTTACAGACTGGGGGAAACAGGGTGTTACAATTCCCTCCCCCTTAAAGGAACATCGTCCTCGATGGTCTATCTATCAATATGACATGTATGTACAGAGGTAAACAAAATTGGATATGCCTGTTTCATGGCATCCTCCATTTCCCATGTAGCCTCATCTGGGCCAAAATGTCTCCATTACACCTTGACCTGTGCAATGGTTCGGTTCTGGAGCGGGGTTTCCTTTTTGTCCAGTATGCATTGAGGTTCTGGTAGGAATTCTCCCTCCAGTTCCACCTGGATCACAGACCAGTCAATTATATGATTAGAATCATGTACATATTTCTTCAATAATGAAACATGGAAAACATTATGTGCTTTTACTGTGGGAGGAAGTGCTAGCCTATAGGCTACATGTCCCAATCTATCTAGAACCTCAAAGGGTCCACAATACCGAGGTGCCAACTTAGAACAAGCTCCCATTTTCAGGGAACTCTTCATGGGCCTAACTCTGAGATATACATGGTCTCCCGTCTTGAACTCTTTTGGAGTTCTCTTTTGGTCGGCATAACTTTTCTGTCGGTTCTGAGCAACCTTCAGGTTTTGTTTTATCTGAGCCACTTGTTGTTCGATTTCTTTCAACATGTCGGGTCCGAAAGAAATTTTGTTTACGGGATTACTCCAACTGACAGGAGTGTTGCACGGCCTACCATAGAGGACTTTGAAGGGGCTCATCTTTAAGGATTCTTGGTAGCCGTTGTTGTAGGCAAATTCCACCAGTGGCAGGTAATATTCCTACTTCTTGGGTTGATGCATTACATGCATTCTTAGCATGTCTTCTAGTATTTGGTTCACTTTTTTCGTCTGTCCATCAGTTTGAGGGTGATAGGCGGTGCTAAACATCAAATTGGTCTCCAAACCAGCCATCAGTGATTTCCAAAAGTTGGAAGTGAATTTCGTGTCTCTGTCAGACATGATCTCTTTCGGCATACCATGCAGTCTGAATATCTCTTTCATGAATACCTAAGCGATGTCTATTTCCTTGCAAGTTGACATGACGGGGATGAAATGAGCAAACTTGCTCAATTTATCCACCACTACCATGATGGTGTCATTCTGTTTGGTCGAGGTGGGTAATCCGATGATGAAATCCATGGAGATGGTTTCCCATTTCCATTCCGATATTGGTAGAGGTTGTAATATTCCTGTTGGGTGTCGGTGTTTTGCTTTAACCTGTTGGCATTCTATGCATTTGGCTAAGTACTCATCTATGTCTTTCTTCAATCCAGGCCAATAGAATTGTTTCCTGGTGGTTGTGATCATCTTCTAGTATCTTGGATGGCCAGTATAAGGTCTTTTGTGCAGTTCATTCATTATGAACCTCTTCAAGTCGTCACAATCTGGAATATACAATCTATTTCGGTAAGTGAGAAGGACTCCTTCCATCATCTGGTAGTCTTCGTACTTTACCCCGATGGGCTCTTGTTGTAGGTACGGGGTCACGGTCTGGACGAAGGGATCTGTTTCTTGTGCATTTCTGACTCTTTCCTTGACATCTATCTCGCAGGTGCTCACCGTGGCCAGGTGAATTGTCCTCATGCTTCTACTAAGGGCATCAACCACCCTATTTTACTTTCCCTTAATATGTTTGATTTCAAAATAAAACTCGTTGAGAAGGGCCATCCACCTAGCTTGTCTGGCATTGAGCTTTGGTTGGTCAAATAGATATCGCAGTCCACAGTGGTTTGTCATAAGTACAAATTTTCTTCCCAGGAGGTAATGCCTCCACATTTTCAAGGAGTGCACTATGGCAGCCAGCTCTAGATCATGGGTCACATGGTTGACTTCATGCTCATTCAATTTTCGGGATTCATAGCAGACCACACTTCTTCCCTGCATAAGGACTCCTTCGAGCCCTTCCTTACAGGCATTTGTGCACACAAGGAAACCAACTTCGGGATTGGCGATCTTCAACACGAGTGCATGGGTCAGTAGTTGTTTCAGGGTTTGAAAACTTTCTTCACATTTTTGTTTCCATGTGAATTTTATCCCCTTTTTTTGGAGGGTAGTGATTGGACAACCAATCTTGGAGAATCCTTTTATAAATCTCCTATAGTATCCTGCTAATCCCATAAAGGATCTGATATCTGAAATGTCCTTTGGGGTAGGCCATTCCATGATAGACTTGATTTTGTCAGGGTCTACTGCTACTCCTTCTTCAGATAAGACATGGCATAAGTAATGTATTTACTTATGGAAGAATTCACATTTGCTAAATTTTGCAGAGAGCTGATGTTCTCTTAGAACTTGTAGAACAAGCCTAAGATGCTCTTCATGCTCTTCTCCATTCTTGGAGTAAATTAATATATCGTCAATAAAAACCAACACAAATTTGTCTAGGAATTTGTTGAGTACATTGTTCATCAAACACATGAAAGTGGCAGGGGAATTGGTTAACCCAAATGGCACTACCACAAACTCATAGTAACCATACCTCGTTCGGAAGGTATTTTTATGGACATCTTCACCCTTGATTCGGACTTGATGGTATCCTGACCTCAAGTCAATCTTTGAGAAAATAGATGCACCCCCCAATTGATCGAACAGGTCATCAATCATGGGCAAGGGGTACTTGTTCTTTATGGTTACCTTATTGAGTTGTCTATAATCTATACATAGTCTGAGGGTACCATCTGTCTTCTTCACAAATAGGACTAGTGCTCCCCATGGAGACACGCTAGTCCAGATATATCCCTTATTCATCATTTCTCTCAATTGCAATTTGAGTTCAACTAGTTCAGGTGTGCTCATCCGGTAGGGTGTCCTAGACACCGGCACCGCTCCCGGTGCAAGTTCTATCGAGAAGTCAATGTCCCTTCTCGGAGGTAAACCCGGTACCTCTTCCGGAAATACATCTCTATATTCTCTCAGGGTAGGGTGGTCTTCAAGGCTTGGTGTGTCACCTTCAATTGTTTTCAATACCTATATTTCATATAGGGGACATCCTTTTCGGAAATACCTTCTCATTTTTAGAGCTGATATTTGTCTCACCGAGACAGGTTTTCGGATCCCTTAAAGGGTTATCCTTTTTCCTTCTTTACTTACACATTCTAAGGTTTTATGGTAACAGTCCAATCTAGCTTTATGGGCATCTAGCCAGTCCATACCAATCAACATATCATACGATCCCAGGGGTAATATGTTAAGGGTTGCTTGGGTGGGGAATTCACCCAACATTAAATGGCAGGCTGGTATGACCTCTGCTACCCTTCTTTTGGTGCCAGTGGCTAACTGTACCAACCATGTCTTGGCATTTTTATGTGGTTGTAGTTTACCTTTATCAACAACATTAGGGGATATATAACTCAAATTTGAACCAGGGTCAATCAGAATAGACACTAGATGGTTGGTGATCATACCTTCGATTTCCACCACTGAAGCTTGGTGGTTAGCTTGGTTACTATCCAAGGCTGCATAAATTTGTGGTACACTCTTGGCCATGTTATTGATGGTGGTAGATTCTTGAACGTTGTAAATTCTTTGGTTGTTCTATTGTCGGTGCAGGCAGTCCCTCAGTAGATGTTCTTCTCCACAACCCCAACATTTCAAAGGTTCTCTCTTTGGATTATCAATCTTTACTAGGGCAGATCCAGAAAGTTTATTTCCACTCAAAGAGGGAAAGTTCTGTTGGTGTACACTTCGAGCTGGGAAGCTCATCCTTGAGTTCTTTTTATAGTCCTTAAATCTTGGGGATTTAAACCCTCTTTTCTGGAATCCTGAACTATTCCTCTGCTTTTGGCCTTCGCGAGGTCTTGTCCGATGCCCAAGCTGTTAATAAAAATATCTTTCCTTTTAGATAGTATCTTCTAGGGTCTTTGGTTCGTCAAATTCAATCCTGTTCTGATAGTCCTTAGGTAGTCCACTGATGAATCGTTGCACCTTTTCCTTTTCTTCATTTATGTAGGGTACATACCTTAGCAACTCGAGGAATCTATTGACATATTCCTCTATGGTGAGTTGCCCCAGCTTAAGTTCATAGAATTCTTTAGTCTTTTTGTCGAAATATTTTTCCGAAAAATACTTCTCCCTGGAGTATTTCTCAAACCGTTCCCAAGACAGGTATTCTTCGTGAATCCCTTTTACATTCTTAAGGTCTTCCCACCAAATGGAAGCCTTTCCATTCAAGTTGAAGGTGGCTATTCATGCCTTCACATTTTCTGAGAAGTCATGGACTCTAAAATACTTCTTTAGTCCGAGAAGCCAGGCCTCTGCTTCTTCTCCTTTCGTTATTTCACCATCGAAGGAAGGTGGTTTGGCCTTCTTGAAATCTTTGAGATTATGACTCTTGGAAAGTTTCTACTTCTTTCATTTTCTTCGAGAATGAGAACTAGTTCTGTTGCTAGAAGATCCCTCTGGGTCGCCAGCTTCCTTTCCAGAAGAATTGTTCGACGCTTGTCCCTTATCTCTGGGTTGGACCTTTCTCGAGGTGATTCTTTCAATGTGGCCACTGACATGACCACATTTATGTGTCTCGGGTTCATGCTGCATTTTTCTTTGTAAGTCATATAATCTCTGCAGTAAAACTGCATTAATTTCTGTTTGTTTCTCTTGTTCTTTCATCATCCTCTCATTGTTAGCCTTGCAGCTTTGTAATTTGACCATGAGGCTCCTCACAGTCTCAGCCAGATCTAGAGGGGTCCCTACCACCCTCCTTTCGTCAGATTCTTCGTCTCTATTGTGGGAGCCCTCCCCCACTTCATGGTGAGTCACCATTCTATACGTCTGAAATTTCCCGTGGTTGATATTCCGCTTTGTGTGCAAAAGAAAAACACTAGTTGTTAGTCAATATTTATATTCATATATAACCTGTACATAATTCATAATTTTCACATGCACACACACCATAGGAGTTTTCATTCTTAACTTCGACTTTTGATTACGAAGGTTAAGATAGAGGGGTTACTCTTTTTAGGAGTGTTTCGAACGGAGCTCCTGCGCAACTCGTTCATCAGCCCAAGTAGGCCAAGTGTTGTAACCATGCTCTGATACCCATTTGTAACATGCCCACTACGAGGACTAAGATTTTTCGGCTTTTTCCTTCCTTTCGTCGAGGAACAGACTTCCCCGAATTCCTATGGGACCTAATGTAGTTCCTACCATCCCTTGTCCTTACCCATGTGATCGTGGGTTATGACCATAGGCCTTACTGGAGAGGTACTTCCGACTTTCGTGATTCAAGAAATCGCGATGCATGTGTTCCCCTTCTCTCTTGTCTCTCGAAGTGCCGAAATCCGAAGGGGGGAAATAGTTTTTCATAACTAAAAATGCCTCGGACTAAAACATGGCACTCCACCTTTCGGGGTTTACTCCATCAGGATTTCAAGATGTGTGACGATGGGAGGTCTCGCACCTGGGTTTCTCGAGAGTCGAAACTTCGAAACACCAAACTCTAACATGCTTCACTATTTCGGGGTTTCCTCCATCAGGATTTCGGGATGTGCGACGACAGGAGGTCTTGCACCTGGGTTTCCCGGGAGTCAAAAATCCGAAACACCAAGCTCTAACATGCTTCACTATTTTGGGAATTTATCCATTGGGATTTCGCAAGTTGGGGGTTTCAAGACTGGCGAACACATGGGGCCCACACTTAGGTACCTCGGGTGCCGAAATACTGAAATATGATAACTTTTCCACACTCTATCTTTCAGGATATCGCAAGTCGGGATTTCAGGACTTGCGAGTACAAGGGATCTCGCCCTTGGTTATTCCAGATGCCAAAACACCGAAATATCAGGATTTAACCACACACTGTTATTTCAGGATTTCACATGTCGGGATTTTGGGACTTGCGAGTACAAGGGAACTCGCCCTTGGGTTTCCTGGATACCGAAAACTCTGAAATACCAACTCTTAAACCTGCTCATCTTATTTTGGGTTTTCTTTCATTGGGGTTTCATAAATCGAGATTTTGGGACTTGCGAGTACAAGGAAACTTGCACTTAGGTACCCCGGGTGTCGAAACACCGAAATATCCTAACCCATCCACACACTGTCATTTCGAGATTTCGCGATTCGGGGTTTTGAGACTGGCGAGTACAAGGGAATTTACCCTTAGGTATCCTGGGTGTCAAAACACTGAAACATCAAGACTCAAATCCACGTTAGACCATTTCGGGGTTTCGCTAATCAGGATTTCGAGACTGGCAAGTACAAGGGAATTTACCCTTAGGTATCCCGGGTGCAGAAACACTGAAACATCAAGACTCAAATCCATGTTAGACCATTTCAGGGTTTTGCTAATCGGGATTTCGAGACTGGCGAGTACAAGGGAATTTACCCTTCGGTATCCTGAGTGCCGAAACACCGAAACATCAAGGCTCAAATCCACGTTAGACCATTTTGGGGTTTCACTAATCAATATTTCAGGAATGGCGAGTACAAGGGAATTTACCCTTAGGTATCTCGGGTGTCGAAACACCGAAACATCAAGACTCAAATCCACGTTAGACCATTTCGGGGTTTCTCTAATCGGGATTTCAGGACTGGCGAGTACAAGGGAATTTTCCCTTAGGTGTCCCGGGTGCCAAAACATCAAAATAACGAGCTCTACGAGACTCACTCTTTCTCGTGCAAGGTTTTCAAACTTAGGCCTTAAAGTTCTTCATTGGGTTCCTGGGTATATTTTCACCAGGTTCTTATGACCAGACTAAAAGGTCTTCTTAAATCCCTGAGTTGTTAACTTATGTGATAGGTAATAAGAAAATTCAGGATTTTACTAAGGCGGTAGTCCTTTCAATGAACTTACCCCAGCTCTGGAATGTAAGGGAACGATCCCGAAAGGGTGTCCCTGTGGGGAAATCTATCCAGGGCAGCATGAGAGACAAATAAGGGAAACAAATCTCCTGGGAACAGTCTTGAAAACTGAATTCGTTCAAGTACATATATCTATATATATATAAATCGAATGTGGTCATTCCAACATAAGCATGCAACCACCATTTCTGATCAAAACACCATGCAGACATTTCTACATAGAAACCATTTATAAGTGTTCAAACCATGAGTATACATTCCAAGATATTCAATGCAAGACACAAGATATAAACACTTATTAGAAAACACCAGGTGATGCAACTGCTGAGAGGGGTGCTCATTTCCACCCAACCGTAGGCTCAGTGACTCCTAATGGATTTACCAATAGCCACCCCCGAGCTAGACCACGATGCTATGAGACAGAGTCTCTATTTGTCAGAAGTTGAGAATGAAGGTTACTCTCCTTTTTCTCTGCTTATCAATCACTCTGTGTATTTTCCAAAGCCCTTCCAATTTCTTCCCTCTTGCAATCTCTGTCGCGACTGACCTCCTCCACACCTCTTTCTTGCCTTTTCTTTTCCAGTGAGGTTGTGTGTGGCACGAACTTCCCCACGGTGGTCAGGCTTGAGGATTCCACATATGGGCGGTTCACCCCCATCCCTCATTAACTCATGAGGATCCTCTTCACCTACCAACCTGGCGAATAATTCATTTCGAGGCCAGTGAGCTACTATTGATCTTCGGGCGAATGAAGACCAAATACGGTATTGGTTTCGGTGGAAGTTAACGCCACCATTCTAGGTGCCTTCCACCACCTTTCCTCAACCATTGTGGTCTCTTTTTAGCACATCCCCCTCCCATCAGTCCTACAACATATATTCATAGCATTATTTACATTCGTCGACCTTTTATACTAAGGTCCATTCAAAATCACACATTCACATCTTTGAGTCTACCATAGTTCTTGGCCAGTATAGTTATTTTTATAGACTAGGGGAAACATGGTGTTACATGCAATCCTTGAGAAATATAGTTGGTAACACTCTATATGTTATAAAACTAATCTACGTTGTCATAAAATCATGTTATACTCATTTTATTAACTCTACAAGAGGAAAATAAAACAAATATAAATGGATAACTTGGCAATCTTCTTTTATAATGATCCAATGGAGATCTATGAGGATGCAATATTTATACTTCAAAACTCCAAGGTCAAATGGATAAAATATGGAGATAGCAATACAATATTTTTATACTTTCTCACTCTCTAAGAAGCAAAAATTAAATCTCTGGGATAATCAACATAATTGGAATTCAAGTGGAAAATCCAAATAAAATATAGGAGTTGGTCCAAAAAAAATTCAATTCCTTAATCACATAACTAGATGTAGATAGAGCTACAAGCAAAGGAAAGTATTTAAGGGAGAGACACTAACATTGATAAACCCAAACTTCCATCCTTGAATTAGACACGCGAACAAGCTAATGTGGCTTACAATAGCATCCACGAAAATCTAGGGCTATGCGAAGGTTGGTGTATATGTTGAATAGCATCATGGAGGGTGTCCTACATGTGGTTTGTTTGATTCATCTCCTTCTCTTGTCCATTTCTGATAAATCTCAAAAGTAGAGAGATGTCTCCACCCTGAAGTGAAATATCCCTGATTCTGCCAATCGAGATATTTGCTACTGATCTACTATTTTGTCTTGCAGATCCGATACACTGGGGGTTTCTGGATACGTTTCAGTTGTATGTTTGAGATCTTAATGGTTATTGCATGTGCATGTGGTTTATTGCATGTGCATGTTGGTCATTGGATGTGCATGTTGGTTATTACATGTGCATGTTGCATATTTAAGGTTTAAACAACATATAAAGGATGCATGCAAAAGTAGAGAACATCAACTGCAAAATATCATGTAAAATAATGGTTCAAGCATGGAAATACAATAGCCTACTGGAAATATAGAATATAAACATCAGTCAAATCTCATGGATCAGTACTAGAATACAATCAAATAACATAAAAATTCCCGTGATCATAAGATGATGGCAGATCTGATGCATGCACGGATAGATCGTAAAAAATATGCGGTTCCATAGAAATACGGTAACCGCAACCAGCTGGGAAAACTCGTCCAGAAGAATGGACCATCAGAATGCGCCGAAAACTGCTCCAATAGAAGCGCCCTGGCCTCTAGACTGAAATGGATGAGTGTCGGATCTTGGATCTAGTCTCTAAGGCATTGGATCTAGACCCCTGGGGGGTTTGCGCCCCTCCTAGAGAACTGGATGCGCCCAAAAGGATTCCACCAACTGAATCTACCACTATATGGCTCAAAACGATCATCTCGCCAAATAAGGAAATGGGTTGAAAGTATTTGTCTGGATCTGCTCTGAAACTTTGCATGCAACACCAAATGTATGTCTGGAAGCGCTGCGCCATAAATGGATGAATGAGTCAATCTGCAATATTCCACCGTCATAATATGATGATAGATGGCTCAATAGAAGCACCCTAACTAGATCTCAAATGGGTTGGAGGGAAACTGCAATCTGGATACGGGTCTCGTGCAACTCTCCAAACCCTCAAACTAGCTTATGCCCTCACTGGTTGAGTTGCGCACTCTACAATAGATACTCCTGAAAAGTACGGTGAAATACCTGGATGGTATCTCTGATGGGATAGGGTGTGTCTCTCAACACCGAAACCGATCAATGGTGGTGGTTTCCCCCAGAAATCCACAAAACAGTAAGGTCGGCTCTCCTCCTCCTCTGGGAACTCTCAACATCAAATCATAACAATGCATAATGAGGAATTAGGTCAAATTCCTCCCTTTATACCTTTCCCAATATAATTCACCATTGACCTAACTTAATCTAGGCGCTCTTCCTCCTAAAGTGATTTATTTGTCAATTAAGTCCCCCTTTAAAACCTTTTCATTCTAATTCTTCGTTGACTTAGGCTTAAGTGACTTTTCCTAAGTATTTTGTCTTAATTGATCGTTTAGCCATCAATTCCTCCTTATTTCTCCATCTTGTTCCATGTTTGTGGCTGACTATATTCTACGGGAACATATAGACTACTAAGTCACTCCCTATTGGCCTACTCTTGGGAATGGGACATCACAGTCCTCCCTTCCCGAGATTGCTTGTCCTCAAGCAACATCAATCCTGGGTGCTGCAAGATATGCTCTCCCTCCCATGTGGCATCCTCCACTGGAAGACCCCTCCATCTAACCAAGCACTCTCTGATGATCCTACTCCTCAATCTGCGCTCTCTCTGCTCTAGTACCTCCTCTCACACTAGTTCCAATTGACCCTCCTCATCCAAGGGTGGCAACTCCTGTGAAATGCTAACATGTTGTCCCACAACCTTTTTAAGGCACGAGACGTGAAAGACATTATGAATATTTCTACCTTCCGGTAGCTCTAGCTCGTATGCCACCTTGCCTATCCTCCTGATGACTCTGTAAGGCCCATAGAAATTAAGCTTCAGCTTCTCTGCTCCACTCCTCTTCAAGGAGGATTGTCGGTATGGATGTAATCACAGGAAAACCAAATCCCTACCTCAAAACTGCACTCAACTCTGTGTCAGTCTGCATATATCTTCTATTGATTATGAGTTGACTCCAAGTTCTCCTTTACTGATTGAAGAATCCTTTGACTCTCCTCCACCCAAACCTTGGCCCCTGGGACCCTGTTGTCCCCAAACACAGTCTCTATAAAGGAGGGTGCATCATATCCATACAATGCCCTGAACGGTGACATCCTGATAAACATATGGTAAGTTGTGTTGTAGCAATACTCACCCATATGTAACCATCTCACCCAAGTGTGTTTCCCCCCCCCACATAGTTCCTCAGATACCCTTCCACCCATTTGTTGACGATCTTTGTCTGCCCATCTATCTGTGGGTGGTAGTTGGTACTCATGGCTAGCTCTGTGCCTGTTAATCTAAAAAGATCCTACCAAAATGCGTTGATGAAGCGCCCATCCCTATCACTGACTATCTGTCTGGGTAACCCGTGCAACCGGAATACCTCCCTGAAAAAACAATCTGCTACCTGTATGGCCTTGTAGTCTGTGGGTATGTTGAAGAAATGTGTGAATTTGGTCAGTCTGTCGACCACCACAAATATACAGTCCTTTCCCTGTACTCTAGGGAGGATTTTAATGAAATCCATGGAAATGCTTTCCCATTTCTGCTCTGGAATGGGTAGAGGTTGTAGTAGCCCTGTGGGGTGTGTCTGCTCGGACTTGTTCTGTTGAAAATTCATGCACTCTCATATGTGTTTCAGCACATCATCCTTGAGACCCTTCCATGAGAATCTCTCCCTGATCTGCCTATAAGTTTTGAAGTACCCCTAATTCCCTGTTGTTGGCGAATCATGACACACCTTCAGAATCTTCCCCTTTAGGGTGGATTCTGGAACCAAGTAGATCTGGTTCTTGTAGAAAATGACGTCATCAAGAACTCAGTATCTATCATCAATCACTTGTTCGTCCATCACCTCACAAGCAAATTTGTTTTTGGAGTATTCCACCAACAAATGAGCTTTCCAATCTATACAAATGTCCATCATCGAACATCCTACTGGCCTCCTGGACAAGGCATCCACCATGATATTCCGTTTTCCCTTGACATACTCAATATCAAAGTCAAATGATTGGATATTTGAGACCCACTTCTGCTGCCTCTCGCTGAGGTCTTTCTGGTCAAGGAAATACTTGAGACTGTTATGATCAATCTTCACTACAAACCTGCTGCCAACCAGATATTGCCTGAATTTGGTTAAAGCATGCATGATCGCTAGCATCTCCTTGTCGTAAATAGGATAGAGTCTCTCCGAATCGTCAATATTCCTGCTCTCAAACACAATGGGGTGGCCCCCCTGCATCAAGACTGCTCCAATCCCCACCCCTGATGCATCACACTCTAAGACGAATGGCTGAGAAAAGTCTGGAAGGGCTAGAACAGGGCATGTGCTCATAACCTCCTTCATTTTGTTGAATGTCTGCTCTGATTCCTCTGTCCAATGAAAAGCACCCTTCTTTGTCAATTCTGTGAGTGGTGCTCCCAACTGTGAAAAACCCTTGACAAACCGCCTGTAGTAACTGCATAACCCAAAGAATCCTCTCAGCTCCATGAGATTCTTGGGCGTTGGCCAATCCACAATGGCTCTGATCTTTTCCTGGTGAACCTGTACTCCCTGCCCACTGATGATATGCCCTAAGTACAGTAGTTCCCTCATGCCAAATTCACATTTGGATTCCTTGGCATATAAAGACTATACCTTCATAATATCCAAGACCTTCCCCAAGTGTGCTAAATGCTCATCCCATGTCTTGTTGTAGATCAATATATCGTCGAAGAATACCAGAAGGTACTTCCTCAACTGTCCTCTAAAGATATGGTTCATGCAAGACTAGAAAGTGGTTGGTGTTTTGGTCAGTCCAAATGGCATGACCAAAAACTCAAAATGTCCGAAATGGAATCGGGACGTTGTCTTCTCAATGTCCTACTCCCTAATGATGATCTGATGGTATCCTGAATGTAGATCAATCTTAGTGAAGAAGACTGCCCCATGTAACTCATCCATCAGCTCATCTATGTGTGGAATGGGGTAACGATTCTTGATCATTTTCTTGTTGAGTGCTCTGTAATCGATGCACATCCATAATGTTCCATCCTTCTTCAGTACCAGTACTACTGAAGATGCAAAAGGACTCCTGCTAGGCCTGATATGCCCCATAGCGAGAAATTCTTTGATTTCTTTCTCAATTTCGTCCTTAAATTTCTTGGGGTGTCTATAGGGTACTATAATCATCGGTGTAGCCCCTGCCTCTAACTCAATCATGTGCTCAAAACCCCTGTCTGGTGGTCTCCCTGGTGGTATCAGCCCAAATAATGGCTCATAACGTCCCAGAAGCTCTCTGATCTGTGGATGGTACTGCTCCCTACCCTCTGAGTCTTTTCGCGTGGTGATCCAACACTCTGTTGCATAAGCCACATCACCATGATGGAAAATATTCTCCATCCTCTTTGTCGATACTGCTCGAGGCGCCCCTGTAGACATGCCTCTCAGCACAACTCTCGATCCACTGGCATCTCTGAAGCTCATGGTCAACATCTGATAGTTGAACCCAATCTCCCCCAATGAATATAACCACTATACTCCCAACACGACATCCATATCTGATAGGTCAACTACATAGAATGTGTTAGTCATGGTGTAGTTGCCTAGTTTGACCTCTAGGTCAGGGATCATGTCCAAGCATGTCATAATGTATCCATCAGCCACTGCCACATGGAATCCCTCAAACTCCTCTATGCGTAACCCCCTCCTGGCTACTAAGGATGCATATATGAAGTTGTGGGTGGCCCCACCATCAACTAAAGCTATCATGCATTGCCCTTGTACAAGGCCCTTGAGCCTAAGAGTGTTGTACCTGGGTATGCCTGAAAGGGTGGCTATGGTTCCCCCTTTCACCTCTCTACGAGGTTTTGCCTCCTCTTGGGGCTGGGCCCTTGCCGGTATCTGAGGTTTCTTCGGCTGTTGCTCTGGCTCATGAGTGGTCTCAGTCTTTGAATCATTGTTTGTCGGTGCCTGAATATCATCATCCTCCTCCTCACTACTTGATTCCACTTCAATATAGTGGATATGTCCCTTCCCCATGCATCTATGCCCGGGGACCCAAGGGTCTCTACAGGAGAAGCAAAGCTTCTTCCTCATCAACTCCCATCATGTATCATCATCCAACTTGGGCTTGCCCTTCCATTCCCTCGGAAGATTCTTCTGATCCTTGTCTCTCTGTGGTACAAAGGGTTTAGTGAAAGGTTTAGTTTTTGGCACCGAATCCGCCAAATCTCTAGTGCGTTGGATGGCATCCTGCAAGGTATGAGGCCGGTAGGCCTTCACCCAACCTCTCAATGGTTCTGTGAGCCCTTCTGTGAATAGCATGACCAATCGGGGCTCAGATATGTCTATCACTGCCACTGCTACTCTCTAAAACTCCGAGATGAATGCCTCTGTTGTGCCAGTTTGTCTCAACTGGGCTAAATCTCTGAAGTGGATCTATGGATCCCTCCTATCAAATCTATCCATGAGTCTCTCTATGAACTCTCTGTAGGAGGTGATGATATTGTGACCCAATGTCACCAATCCATGATACCACCACTCATGTGCCTCACCCTCCAAGTGTAGGGTGGCGAAACTGATGGCCTCTACCTCGGTCATCTTGTTGAGCTTGTAGTAGGTATCTAGTTTCTGTACCCAAGCTCTGGCAGTGCATTTGGATGATCCGTCAAAAGAAGGTATGGTGAGTTTACCAACTTTTTGGATGAAGTCAATGTTATGCCCCTGCTGTTGCTTCCCTCCCCTCTGTGGCTCTCTAGGATGGTTCCTGAGTCTGAGTCCATAATACTCGACTAAGGTCATATCCTGATGACGGTCATGGCCCAAGGCCGCATACTCTCTCCGATACTCTGCATGTGTGGGTGGTCTCTGTGCTATCGGTATTTGAGATGCTACCGGGTTTTCCCTCTGGAAACTGGAAAACAACGGACGTGGAATCCTACTCGCAGAGGTATATGTGTGAGTGAGTGACTGGGGTCTACTGCCTGCCCCTAAGTTCCCATGTGCTACATGTGGGCCTTGTGTGCCCGGAATGTCTACCATAGCCAGTCTATCCGCTACCTGAGCCAAAGACTGAGACATGGTCCACTGGCTAGCTAGCATGTCACTGATAACCTGCATGAAGGCTACGTCTAGATCCACGGGGGTCTTACCACTGCCCTCTGGTCGCTCATATCTGTCACCTAGCCTCCTCTCTGCTTCGCGCTCGGCCTCACGATCTGCTCTTCTCTCTACTTCTCTGTGTGCCTCTTCCTCTTCCTCTGAACTGGGAGGGAAAGGAGGAAAGTTAGGCCTGTCCCTTCTTCCTCTTCACCTGTTGTAAGTGACATATTCGTCACCTACGTGCTCACAGTCATCTGGTTCTTCTGTTGTATTCATTGTCTTTAGTCATAGGCTGGTAGGACTAAAGCTCTGATACCACTGAAATATCCCTGATTCCGCCAATCGATATATTTGCTACTGATCTACTATTCTGTCTTGCAGATCTGATACACTGGGGGTTTCTGAATGCGTTTCAATTGTATGTTTGAGATCTTAATGGTTATTGCATGTGCATGTTAGTCATTGCATGTGCATGTTGGTTATTACATGTGCATGTTGCATATTTAAGGTCTAAACAACATATAAAGGATGCATGCAAAAGTAGAGAACATCAACTGCCCAATATCATGTAAAATAACGGTTCGAGCATGGAAATACAATAGCCTACTGGAAATATAGAATATAAACGTCAGTCAGATCTCATGGATCAGTAATGGAATACAATCAAATAACATAAAAATACCCGTGATCAGAAGATGATGGTAGATCTGATGCATGCACGGATAGATCGTCAAAAATATGCAGTTCCGGAGAAATACGGTAACCGCTACCAGTTGGGAAAACTCGTCCAGAAGAATGGACCATTGGAATTCATCAGAAACTGCTCCAATAGAAGTGTCCTGGCCTCTATACTGAAATGGATGAGTGTCGGATCTCGGATCTAGTCTCTAAGGCACTGGATCTGGACCCCTGGGGGGTTTGCGCCCCTCCTAGAGCACTGGATGCACCCAAAAGGATTCCACCAATGGAATCTTCCACTATATGGCTCAAAATTATCATCTCGCCAAATAAGGAAAGGGGTCGGAAGGATTTGTCTGGATCTTCTCTGAAACTTTGCATGCAACACCAAATGTTTGTCTGAAAGAGTTGCGCCCTAAATGGTTGAATGAGTCAATCTACAAGATTCCACCCTCAGAATATGATGATAGATGGCTCAATAGAAGCACCCTAGCTGGATCTCAAATGGGTTGGAAGGAAACTGCAATATGGATACGGGTCTCGTGTAGCTCTCCAAACCCTCAAACTAGCTTGTGCCCTCACTGGCTGAGTTGCGCACTCTGCAATGGATACTCCTAAAAAGTATGGTGAAATACTTGGATGGTATCTCCGATGGGCTAGGGTGTGTCTCTCAACACCGAAACCGATCAATGGTCGTGGTTTCCTCCAGAAATCCACAAAATAGTAAGGTCGTCTCTCCTCCTCCTCTGGGAACTCTCAACATCAAATCATAACAATGCATAATGAGGAATTAGTCAAATTCCTCCCTTTATACATTTCCCAATCTAATTCACCACTGACCTCACTTAAGCTAGGCGCTTTTCCTCCTAAAGTGATTTATTTGTCAATTAAGTCCCCCTTTAACACCTTTTCATTCTAATTCTTCGTTGACTTAGGCTTAAGTGACTTTTCCTAATTATTTTGGCTTCATTGATCGTTTAGCCATCAATTCCTCCTTATTTTTCCATCTTGTTCCCTGTTTGTGCCTGACTATAGTCTACGGGAACATATAGACTACTAAGTCACTCCCTGCTAGCCTACTCTTGGGAACGGGACATCACATGAAGTGGGTCGATTCCACCCCCATTAATTTCTCATGGGCTCATTTTTTTTCGTCCAACCTGGTGTGGTTGCTTATCCGACCACGTACAATCAAATGTACTCTATTTGTGGTTCATGTTATCCCTCACTTCTAGGGATAACTAAGGAGATAATGTCTCAAGGCCCTCAGGTTGCAGACATGGAGTGTTGAGGGATATATCAACTCGTGATGTCCACTTACATAAATGGAGAACCACTTCACCACCACACTTCTCTGGTTCATCATGATGATATTCACCACATCAACCTGTTTCTGGAAGACAATGGGTCTTTCTCCATGAGTTACAAGTTAGGTATTGTGGTAAGTGTCACTTTAATACTTGAGGCATTGTAACACACCCATGGTGGGGGCACCAAAATTTCTCTCTTCTTAGGAGAATCAAAACCCCCATTCGAGTTTTCTATCCCATTCTTCTCTTTCATAGCTTTCCAGCCATAGTTTCCATGCTCTGAACCGAGCTCAAAGATGACAGCTAGCCTCTCCTAATTTCTTCAGGTTCTTCCATACATCTATACTCGCATATGACCATGAGCTATGACCATACGCCAAGACAACGTGCGCCAAGACAACCATCGTGTGAATCCTCTAGAGTGGAAAATATCTGAAGTTCATAATCTGGCGTTGCATGTCCTCGGATATTTTGACGGCCCTGATTGACTTCGGGACTTCAACGTTCGGGAATTTTGAACACTCCAAAGGATTTTCTCCCCGAAGTAATTTTGTACCCGGAGTTACAGATTGAGTGCCACACATCCCTTGTGATCGACGGTTATAATATACTTCAGGAGTGTTTTCCTCTGAAGTGATTTGTACCCAGAGTTATAGATCGAACACCATGCATCTCCCCCAATCAACGATTGTGATCTACTTCAGGACTTTGGCATTCGGGAGTTTCAAACACTCCAACACCTTTATCCTTTGAATTACTCTGTACCCGGAGTCACAGATCGAGCGCCATGCATCTTTCTCGATCAACGATTGTGATCTACTTTGGGACTTAGACGTTCAATATTTCTTAACTCGTGCGACCCCACTCTCCTATGAAATGGCTATCTTCCAAAATGGAAGATATGATGACACCTTTCCTCAGCTGTCAAACGACTCAGATGAACTCTGACTCTTCGACCTTCAAAATTTCTTGTCCAACAAATCCTCTTTTCTCCCAGAGTGACTTCCTCCGAAATGGCAGATCTTCTACCACGCATCCCTTCCAACAAATGACTGGGATGACTTCGGGACTTCAGCCTTTGGAAATCCTTGCATATTCACACTTCGGTCCTCCCAGAGTGACTTCTCTCTGGAATGCAGGATCTGACGACACCTGTCCCTCTCGCTTGGATGACTCAGATCTACTTCAGCTCTTCGAAACTTCAGGAGTTTTGTGATGAAATCTCTTCTTTTCTCCTGGATTCGGTCAGCATCGGGTTGATGACGACCTCAATATGATGGTTCTATGGTATCTACGTTGCCCCAGAGATCTATGGCTCGTAAATTTCTTTTAAGGGTTCCTTCGATCCCAATTACTGCCACTCTAAAAGGGACACCTGGCAACCTCGTCACTCGACACATGGGATCCCACATGATCTCGACGTTAATACTCGTGTTCCCACAATTGAATGGTTGTGAGGGATCCTGAAGGATCCTTAGATCCATTGTCCACATCAACTTCGAGAATTCAAGACTTCGGGACTTCAAGGGTTTTGTTGTTACCAAACCTCTATCCTCCCGAAGTGGTCAACATCGGGTTGACTATATCGTAGATCTGATGGTCTGGATAGTTCCTGGGAAAATATAGATCTACTACCTAGATTTAATTCGAGACTATGGGGGATTCATCTCTTTTGCAATGAATATGCTCAATTATTCATACTCACGAAGTCCGAAGGGCTCGAAGGGTTAACGTCTATGTTCCTTCTCCAAATCCAATGATCGTGAATAAATTCAGGTCCTCCCAAACTAATCACATCCATTCATCTTTCAAATGAAAGGATCTCTCCTTTAGGGGCTTGAAGCTCACTATTTTACCTGAGTTTTGTCATATCCTTAAATGCTTAAGTATTTTGCACTAATTCTCTGAACATAACGTGTAAATAAATCCTTTGTGCACCTCTTACGCTCATCTATCAAATATATAACTTAAGGGGGGGGTTCTCGATATTTGTTTGCCTCGCAGAGACTCTATGCACACATGCACTACCTCTCCTGAGCTTGACTATCCCCTTCCTTCAAAATGACTGGGAGTATCAGCATGCACATGTGAGGTTATGCCCAAATTCAACAATTCACAGTTCATTTATTTTAACTTGAGCCACCACAGGGCTTAGTCATTTACGTGTATAGGCCAGAGAATTTCTTATTTTCGTAAATACACAATTAAGCCGAATTGAAGGGATACAGTATAACCATTAATAAAACATGTCCATCCCTACAACATGCATATAATATCCAACCTTAATTCACAATTACCACTTAAACACACATGATACACGATTACATATCTATTACAGGTGGTGGCCAACTAAATGACTATGGGTTTTCGTCCTTCCACCCAACCATAGGCTCAGAGGAATTCATTCTTATCACTTTGGCCACCCTCGTGCCAAGCCATGATATCACCAGGGAATTTATGCCAATTCTCATCGATCCTTTCTCTTTCTCATCTTCTATGAGGTTTATCAGATGCTTCCTCAGCATCAAGCTCGCAACCTTCTTCTCAGGTCTCTTTCTCTGCATACTCTCATATATCTCCCTCTTTGTCATGGCCTCGATGAGGTTTATCAGATGCTTCCTCAGCATCAAGCTTGTGGCCTTCAGCTCGTTCTCTACTGGCCAAATGTTTCTCGCATTCTCCACTCTTCTCTTCATATCCTCTTGTGTGACTTGCATGCACATTCCTCCTATCCAGTTCCTTATGTTATAAAGAAACCTCGGGTCCCTTCTGGGCCAGCAGGACCCTGTGGAACTTCAGGCTGACCTTCTGCAGCTAGACCATGCTTCCATTCATGGGGGTGGTTGAGGGTTCAACCACCTGTCCTTTTCTTATTGATTGTTCTCTTATCGTTCTCACATTCTTTCCTCTAGTAATACCATGGCTAGTACTTTCAAGGCTTCACCCCCACAGTCAGTTATTGGAAATTAAACAATGATACATTTACAATGTTCCTATGCCACAACATGGTAATCCTAATTAATGATTAATTACAATTTGGGGGAAACATGAGTGTTACAGGCATTTGAGTATGTTGCATTTAAGGTTGTTTTTTATTATAGAACATCTACTTGGAAATTATGCTATTTTCCCTGCTTCACCTTGGTGGTTGACATTGTGCACTAGTAAGTGGTCACCCTTGGGGAAATGTTTTATATTGGGTGGTCTCATTGACGAGTCATTGTACCATTCCCGATCATAGTTATCATTTTTCACACTTCATCCTTTTCGTCTCCTTATATTTTGGTATTTTCGGGTGTACTGGCCCAAGAAAGGATTGTACCTCATTTCATGGGAAGAAGGGGCTGAAGGCCCAGAGGGAATGTAGTTGGAAAAAGATAAAATCCAAAATTTTAACCTTCTAGATGCTTGCCCAAAGAGGTCTTGAGAACAATGAATTTTTTCTCTTAAAAGAATTGAAGACCTTCAAAAGCAATTTCACATTATATATATGTCCCACTTGTTGATGTGTGTACACTTATGCAATGTCCCTTTCTTTCCATGCATATGGCACTCTATGTACCGATAGCTTCAAGTGACATTGTGTTACTCCTTTCAAGTATTATGTTACCCAATTGCAGTACCCAATTGTTCTGGACTTTAATTAGTTAATGGAAAATAAATGGGCTTGTAAAAAGGTTGCATTGAAAATGAAGGTGCAGCACACCCTCTACAAAGGCACCCATAAATGAGACAATACAAACCCTTGTATGTCATGAACTTCATGCCCAAATGTCTTACCCCCATCCATTCCATCTTCCATACATGGCTTAGGGAGGTTCCACCTAGGAAACACCCCTTGAATTGAGGAATGACTCACCCAATAGGTCAACCTTGACAGCCCTCCCATACCTAAACGTGGAAAGTTGCATAGGGTATTTGAGAACTTGTTTAATTTGATAAATTAGTTTTGATGCACATGTTTAGGTGGATCTTGTATTAAATGTGATTTTACTTGTCATGATACATTTTACTTGAGACCCTTGGAGAGCGCACTCATTTGTCCTTGCAGGACCTCGTTTGATGGAAAATTTGGGGGAACAATTCTAACTTGGGCCTTCATTGGGGTAGAAAGCCCATAGGTTGGATTTCATGAACCACACACTTGGGAGATAATATATGATGGACGTTACCTTTGGAGGCAAGAGAATACCCCTTCAAGGAAGATGTCTAGCCCTTACTTGCCCAATGTTTGACCTTGGAAGGTCAAAACGTCTTTCTCTAGGGTTTGACGTCATCTTTTGGGGCTAGGGTTTGATGATGGTGGTGATTATTTGATGGATATTAGAATGTTTTATGGATAAGAGACCCTATTTCATGAATGGATGGCCTTCGGAGGCCCAATGACTTCATCTCCAAGCTCAATGACATGCCAAAAGTGCCAAGATGTCATCCAATTAGGGCATGACGTCATATTTTTAGGGTTTCTTTGTGTAAAAATAATTTGTTTGTTGTAAAGGGGAAAAAATAAGGGGGTTGTCCCCCTTGTTTTGTGGTTTACCATAATATTATGTGGACAATCACTTTTTAGAGGCCTTGTATAAATAAAGACAAAATTATTTTCATTTTTAACATAACTCTCTCACTTGAGAAGAGCTACTTGGCTGAAATTTTCACCCCTCTTGGGAAAACTTCATATCTCTCTCTTAAATGTTATGGTTAATACTTGTCTAGTGGATCTAAGTGGTGCGCTATCTCTTGCAGGATTATCTTTTTCTATGGTGATGAAATTATCTTGGTAGATAAGGGTTTATCTTGCATGTCTCTTGGAATTGGTAAGAAATTTCTACATATTGTTGGTTTTTCTTTATTGTGTCAAGGTTGTTATTGGTTAAAATCCTTGGAGGAGTATAAGGGCCTACACACTCCACCAAGTTTATCATGATTGTTGATTGAATAAGCTATTACAAAGTTTTCTAGGAGGAGTTGAAGGGCTTACACCCTCCTAGACTTACCTTGTTAGATCTACTTTCTCTAGGGAGTAAAAGGGCTTACACCCCTAGAGAAGTGGTAGACCTAATTTTATACGAGAATACTCCATAACCTATTGACAAGGAACTAATCTAAATTTTCATTGGAGAGATAAAATCATTTGCATTGGTACATGTGATTTTGAGAGATATTGAATTTTTCTAATTTGGAATATTTTCTTAGTGTCACAACGTTACTTGAGCCACTAAGGCATCTAGGTTGCTTGGTAATCCTCTGGTTATAATCAAATAAAAGATACAGCCATTAGGGTTGTATAAAAACACACTTAAACTCTTGCTTTAAATTAATTTTCAACCATTCAAATTTGCTTGGAATCGATTGTTGTGTTCTACTACTCATTAGCTAACTTTGTGACGGTTTAGTTGTTGATTTTTAAGGTTGAAATTTGTTGTTGTAGAAAATGTTTGCTACATCCACTTGGTTGTTATTATAATTCTTTGAAAACATTATCTAACAACCCTCTATTGTCACTAAAGTCTTACAACTTCATTATACTTGAGTTCAACTAGTAATTGCTAGCTTACTCTCTTGCATCTTTATTAGGCTTCTAGTGATAAATTTTGCAGCTATTGTTATCATTTACTTGTTGGTAGATATTCTTGTTTATTGTTTCAATATAGGACAGAAAGCTTCACTTAATTGTCCACTTGATATTTTGGCTTGTATATCTCCATTTTGTCTTGTCTTGGGCAGGTATAATATTATTTTGAAGGTACACTTTGTTGATGTTTTGTTAGTTGCAGGAGGTATTTTCCTCATAGACAACCTTTCTTAGAAGAGAAGAAGATTCCATAAGTCAAAGGAAAACCATTGAACAGTGGAAGAACACCCTGAAAGAGAAGTCAACCCACAGGAAAAGAATAAAGTAGAATTAGAACATATAGGAAGAGAAGTCGGTCCATGGGAAAAGTTAAAGGGGAAATAGAATTTCCTAGAAAAGAAGTCGGCCCCAGCCAAAGTGACTTGAAGACTATAAATAAGGTGGAACCTTTCTCATTTGTACACACTCACTCACTCATCTCTCACTCAGGAAGAAGGCGTTATTCTAAGGCAAGGAAGCAAGACGCAACGCGACAACTATTGGAGTTCTTGGTTATTCTTGGTGGTGGTTTCTCTTGTGTGCTCTCTATGGGAAGAGGTGCACTATATTGTATGGTGTTGTTGTTGCAGTTATTTGGTACGCTAGCCCTATCTAGTGCACTAGAATTGTGTTATGATTTCTTCATTATCTGTTTCTCTTGAGATCTGGTTCGTGGTTGGATTATTTTATTGACGGAATCTATCTAAAAAAGGTTGGTTGGGTTTTTCCCTCGGTTTTGGGTTTTTCCAGGATAACTCTTTGTGTATTCTTGTGCTTGTTTATGCTGCTCATATTTTTAGTATATGGTATATGATTATATAAGTTCATTGGTAATCCTAATTCTTTGAAAATTAAGAAAATCTAACATGGTATCAAAGTTTATTACCTTCAAGACAATCTAACAGTTGGAAGGAAAGATCTTGAGATTTGCAGTTGCACAATTATTTTGTCAATATCGTTGATCACTTGTTCCAAGTCGTTGGGACTAATTCCACTTCAGAGAAACTCACCCAACCCTAGCGCACTCATTGTAACACTCAGATTGCAGTTTAAAGAAGTTTGAAATTTTTGGATTTTGCAGTCCTAGGGTTTCTACCAACAAAAATGATTACCAGTATGAGATTTAAGGATAGACTGGATGGAGAATATAAATTCATATCATGGAAGCATAGGATACTCCTCATTCTAGAAAAAAATGAATTGTTGGATCATGTCAAGCGGGTGCTTCCAAAACTAGAAGAAGAAGATGCCAAAGAAAAATTCAAGAAGAATGAAATCAAGACCAAGAGGATCTTAACAGATTCAATCAAGGATCACTTGATCCCCAATCTATCAGAATTGAAGACACCAAAGGAAATGTTTGATGCTCTAACCAAACTATATGAAAGAAAGAATACCAGTAGGAAGATGACACTAAGGAATCAACTCAGAAATGTAATGATGGACAAGTCAGAAACAATCTCTAACTACTTCATGAGAATTTTGAAAATCAGGGACTAGCTAGCAGCTATTGGAGACTCGATGGTTGATGAAGAACTTGTGACTACAACACTTAATGGTTTTCCATCTTCTTAGGATCCATTTGTTCAAGGAATTTTCGCAAGAAGTAAATTTCCCAAATTTGGCAAGTTGTAGATAGATTGCACCCAAGAAGAATCTAGATTGTTATCTAAATCGCAGAAGACAAATGATGAAGAAAACCAAGCTCTTTTTTCTCATGTGAAGACAATAAAATAAAGGAGAGAATCTAGTCTGAAGAAAACTAGAAGAACACATCATAAGAAGGATGAGTCTAAAATTAGATGTTACACTTGTAAGAAGTTTGGACATTATGCCTTTCAATGTCCCCATGGAAAAGGAAAGGGGAAACATCATGCACATGCAGTAGATACGAAATATCCCACATCTCAGAAGAAGGAAAAGGAATCAAAGGATGCATAATATGTATTAGTTTCATCCCTCAGGTACTTTCACTCAAGGAAGTGATATTTGGCTCATGGATAGTGGTGCTTCCAATCACATAACCGGGTTCATAAGTTCCCTAACAAAATTGACAGAGAAGAGTCCATCCCTTCAACTGTATCTTGGGGATGATTCCAGGCATGTAGTCAAAGGAGTAGGAGAATCCTCCTACCAGCTTGATTCAGGTAATTCTATCTCAATTAAAGATGTGTTGTTTGTACAAAGCTTAAAGAAAAATCTTCTTTCTATTTATGCTTTAGAAGATAAAGGTTTCAGGGTAGATTTTGTGGATGAACAAGTTCTTCTATGGCCCAAGATTTCAAGAATAGATGATGCTACCATGATTGGTGTATGAGAGGGAGGATTGTATAAGATGAAAAGACACCAAGAAAAATCCCTTGTACACAATAGTGCTAGCTCTAGTGAGTTATGCCACCGAAGACTTGCTCACCTAAATTACTGATCATTACCAGTTTTGAGAAAGATGGTTACAGGTCTACCAAATATGCAGGTAGAACATGATGGAGTTTGCAAGGGTTGCGCACTTGGAAAGAATTCAAATGGAATATTTTCAAGCAGTGACAATAGATCCAAGGGAATATTGGAAATAATACATTCATATGTATGTGGACAAATGATGGTACCTTCTATAGGTAATTTTTTGTACTATGTCATTTTCATTGATGATTACTCACGAAATACATGGATCTATTTCTTGAAAGAAAAATATGAAGTGTTTACCAAGTTTCAAGAATTCAATGTTGTAGTAGAAAATATCTTTGAAAGTAATATTAAAATTTTAAGGTCAGATAATGGAGGTGAATACACCTCAAAAGAGTTTAAAGACATTTGTATAGAAGAAAGTATTAAGAGGGAGTTGACAAATCCCTACAACCCCCAATAGAATGGGGTTGCAAAGAGAGAGAAAAGATTGATTGTAGAAGCATCTAAAGTGATGATCCATCACCAGAGATTAACCATGCATCTATGGGAAGAAGCATCTAGTACAGTCACGTATGTCTAGAACAAAAGTCCTCATAAGATATTTGGGAACAAGACACCAGAAGAAGTATTCACCGGAAAGAAGCCATAAGTCATCCACCTAAGAATATATGGTTGTCCAATGTACATTCATGTTCCCGAGGAAAAGAGAATGAAGTTGAAGCCTTCATGAAATAAGGGCACCTTCATTAGATATAGTGAGACTTAAAAGGATTACAAAATATACATTCCCAGACAGAGACAGATTGAGATTAGCTAGGACATGACATTTGATGAAGATGAATCCTTAAGAAAATATAGGGAGTCTCAAATGCATGAGGATTGCGAGGAGTAGGAGGCTCCAAGCAATGCAGTAATGGTTGAATCTACTCCAGAAGAACTCATTCCATAAGATTACAATGAGACAATAGAGCTAGAGAGACCTGTAGATCCACCCAAAGAAACTACAGTTACCAGGAAAAGACTAGCCAAAACACTTTGCAGGAATCTGAAGGACATTCAGCTCCTAGAGGCTCTTTTAGAGAGAAAAAGAGACCATACAATTTTTCCAGCTATGTGGCACTGATGAGTAAAATAATTGATTCAGAACCTTCCACTTTTAAGGATGTTGCTAAACAACACATATAGAAGGATTCCATGATGGAGGAGTACCAGTCCATCATGAAGAATGATGTGTGGGAAGTGGTTCTGAGACCAAAGGGGAAGTCAGTAGTGACTTCCAAATGGATCTACAAGATCAAGCATGTTGCAAATGGAAGCATAGAGAAGTACAAATCAAGATTTGTGGCTAGAGGGTTCTCCCATAAAGAGGGAGAAGATTATGACGAGACATTTTCTCCAGTAGAAAAATATACTTCCATCAAATTAATTATTGCTATTGCTTATGTTATGGGATGGAAATTACAACAGATGGATGTCAACATTGTCTTCGTGAATGTGTAAATGAAGAAGAAGTGTACATAGAGAAGCCACAAGGTTTTGTGATTCATGGGAAGGAGTCCCATGTTTGCAAATTGAACAAGGATTTGTATGGAATTAAGCCAGCACCCAGGGAATGGTATTCTATAATAGACAATTATATTATGAGATTGGGGTTTACCAAGAGTGATGTAGATCCCAACCTTCATTACAAGGTTGAAGACGGTTTCCCATTGATTTTGGTCCTGTTTGTGGACAACATGTTTCTTACAGGAGATGAGAAGCTCATAGATGGGTGCAAGAAGGATCTCACTTCAGAGTTTGAAATCGAGGATCTAGGTCTGATGCATTGTTTCTTGGGATTAGAAGTGTGGCAGAGGCTAGATGAGATTTTCCTTAGCCAAGGAAAATATATAGTTGAGATCCTGTAGAGATTCAGGATGATGGAATGCAAGTCCATGGAAAAACCTATGGTTACAAATATGAATCTCTTGAGTGATTCATCTTGAAATTTGGTTGATCCCACGATGTACACACAATTGATCGGATCCTTGATGTACCTAGGTAACACCAGGCCGGACATATGATTTGCAATGAACACTTTGAGTTAGTACATGGTTGAGCCTAGACATGTACAATGGATAGAAGAAAAGCACGTGTTGAGGTACCTACATGGTATGGTTGGATATGGACTTAGATATGTCTCGGGTGATTAAGTAAAGTTCCAAGGTTATACAAACTTTGACTGGGCGGGGAGTGCAGTGGAAAGGAAAAGCACATCAGGATGTTGTTGCGGTTTGGGATCAATTTTTATCTCATGGTTGAATAGAAAGAAGACGTCAGTGGCACTTAGTATAGCATAGGAAGAGTATATAGCAACTAGTGTTACAAGCCATGAAGCAGTGTGGCTTCAGAAGTTGCTTGCAGGGTTATTTGATCTAGATTTGGAGACAACTTTGATATGTTGTGATAATCAAAGTTGTGTAAATCTTTCAAAGAATCATGTCTTCCATGACAA
Organism: Picea engelmannii; assembly: GCA_009831015.1. NCBI lineage: Eukaryota > Viridiplantae > Streptophyta > Pinopsida > Pinales > Pinaceae > Picea > Picea engelmannii. Next base: position 227,140 of record ML788470.1, read on the forward strand.
GTCAAAGCATATAGATATCAAATACCATTACATCTGAGACATGGTGCAGAGAGGAGAAGTAGAGCTCTAGTACATATCCACGGATGAGAAGATAGAAAACATTCTCACCAAGACTCTGTTTAAAGTAAAGTATGAGTACTTCAAAGACATGTTTGGCATGATGCAAAATGTCCACCCATGTTGAGAGGCAGGTGTGATGTTTATCCTCTAACAGACTTCCCTTTGAACAAGAGATTCCCAGATCATTCATGCAAAGTGACTGAGGGAGTGATATGGTAGTCCTACTCAATGGATGGGTGTGAAAAGGACTACCAAGGGAGGAGAAACATCATATCATAGTCGTTGAGAGTATGGGACTATCTTTGTGCTACCAGATTCATCATCATGAGACTATGACTAAGGTTGATGGCATGGTAGTAGTTGTGTGATACTAGTTGATTGTTGCATAGTCATGGAGATCATTGGATTGCATGGTAGTATCTTTTGTAGCTACTAGTTTATTGCAGGATACGACTATTGTTGATGGCATGGTAGTAGTTGTGTGCTACTAGTTGATTGTTTCATATTCATGGAGATCATTGGACTGCATGGTAGTAGCTTTTGTAGCTACTACTTGATTGCAGACCATGACTAAGATTGATGGCATGGTAGCAGATGTGTGCTACTAGTTGATTGATGCATAATCATGGAGACTATTGGATAGCATGGTAGTATCTTGGTGCTACTAGTTGATTTCTACGTAGTCATGACAACATGGTAGTAGCTTTGTGATACTAGTTGATTGTTGGATAGCATGGTAGTAGCTTTGTTCTACTAGTTGATTGTTGGGTGTTGAAATATTGTAACTGCAAAAAGTATTCTATTTATTATTGAGTTATTATTCATCAAATCAATCCCTTTTTGTGGATTGATCATGTCGGGCATTCTAATTGGCCAAATCCCCTTTTTTGTATTGGTCAAACCCTAATTGTATTATGAAAATTAATAAGTCGTCCCCCAGGCCTAATTAAAGTGGTTTTAACCACTAAGAAGAGAAGTCGTCCCTACCTAGTGAAGAGACACCTTTCCAGCACCTACCAGCTAGTATAAATAAAGGAGGCTAGCACCTCATTATCTCACTAATTCATTTGCTCATAAAGTGTGCAAGTTTGGTAGCTGCAGTTGGGAGAAGAAGGAAGAGAGAGGCACATTGCTCAGTTTTGAATATTCTCTATTGTTTTGGTTTATTGTCTTGGCATTGTATTAGCTATCTATATTAAGGAAGATTTTGTTGGGTTATTTATGCAGGAGCATCGCTCCACCTCAGCAATGCGCCAATTATTCAACACATCAATGTGCATTCAAGAAGGGGAGAGGTGCCAACCCTCTCATTTTTCCCTTGAATTTAAAAATTCAATGTAATTTAAAGAAATTAAATGTTGTAAGGCTGAGCAGAACCGAGTCATTTCCTTTGTATAGGTTGTAGTTAAAGTCGCCTTTATTAGGGTTGAGTTGTATAGATCTTGAGCATTGCCTTAGATCTAAAATGTGCATGGTCTTTCATTATAATTAGCCTCAGTAAATAGGCATTCTAAATGGTGATTAGACACCACTAGTGTAGTTGGAGGGAAAGATCGATGAGCCCCTCTTGTATAAAGCATTATAATGTATGCCCAATAAAAGGGTCAGGCTACTGAAATCTGATAGAAAATCATTGTAAGCCAAGGAGAGGATAGAAGATTCGAGACTCTATTGTAGTCCGAGATTGCACACATTTGTAAACAGATGTTCATATTAATACAAAGATATTAGTTCCCATGCATATGATTTTATGTATTTTTCCAAGTGTTTTATGAATGTTATATGTGTGTTTATGAGTGTATGATGTAGATGTATGGGATAGATTGCATCTGCAGGGATAAGATGGAATTCACTATCTGTTTGTGATTTTGTTGGGTTGTTCATGGTTCTTTTACGCTAAGTGAAAGGAGTGCACGAAAGAGTATTGAGAACTTTGTGAGCCAGCGCAAGGAGTGCACATCTAAATTCTGCTTCAAGTTCATAGAAGAAAGTGTCAAGTGGGCACACCAGAATAGTATACAAACTCAAGAGGAACCTCAGGGTTACTGAATACCCTGGAGGAGAGTCTGCATAGGAGTAAGCTTAGCCAGAGTTACTGAAAACCTCTGTAATCTATTCCAGGAGGGAATTGAGCGGTGCAAAGAGTGCACAGAGAAAAAACCTTATGAAGTGTTGGAGAAGTTGAAGAAAACAGAGTTTCAGAAGTGATCGAATTGGCCACAGTTTTGTCAATAGATCAGTGACGTTTCGGATCCAAATTAGGATCAATCTTCAGGACATGAAGCCTAGATCTGAAACATCGATGATCTATTGACAAAACTGTGGCTAATCCAATCACTTCTAAAAATCCCAACCACAGAAATCTCATTAATCATAAAACAGAGTTGTTGAACACTCTGTAGGAGATCTCTGCAAGTGTGGATTGAGCGGATACAGGAGATGCACCAGTGAGCCTGAAGAGCTCAGGACTCAAGAAAAGACCTGTGAAAAGTGTGCACTAGGCCAGTACTTACACAAGTGTTGAGAAGGTCTGAAGATTTTAGGAAAATGCAAGGATTGTGCGTAGGAGCGAGCTTGTTCAAGTTTGAAATCTTAGGAGGAGTAGTGAAAGTTTGCATGCAGAGTGCAAGGATGTGCCAGAGCCGAGGTAAAATTAAATTGACAAAGCTCAAGGAGAGATAGTGTTTTTAGGAGCGTAGACGAGACCCAAGTAGTTGAACTCGCAGGAGAAGATTCAAAGGACGAAACCTTTTATTACTTACAATTATTCCAACTCAGGAAAAAGTAGAAGCTTGGAAGTAAGAGTGACAACAGTCATTGGATCAAGATACAAGGAGAGATCTGGATCGTTGAATCCTACATCCATACATTAGAAGGAGGAGTAGATCCCAGCCATTAGATCTAAGCATGAAGGACCAACAGTCGTTGGATCCAAGTAAAGTGCACGGGATTTAATCCCTTTATGTACACATGAGTGAGGACTTGCCAAAGTCCCGGAGTGGATCGGGATCGTCCACCATCCAGAGGGACAGGTGGTGAAATATATGGAACTCCAGAGCAGAGGCACTCCGGGAGATTCCAGGTGAGTAGAGAGTGAAACTGCGAAGCTCCGAAGATGGATTAAATCCTAGCCGTCCTTCATTCAGAGACACATGGCAGGAGATTCTGCATCCCACAGGAGTGACTGCAGAAGGGTGAAGAACTCCCAAAGTCATGGGAGTTGAAGAAAATCTGGTTCATCCATTGGATTGGACAGGTGTCAGCAGATCCTTCGTTTCAGGGGATAACCACTTTGAAGAAAGTGGGGTCACATGGATTGAGAACTCCTAAAGACCGAAGTGCTAGAGTCAATCATTACCATTGGATAGAGGAGGAAATGTGTCACCAGATCGACCACTTCGGAGATTTTCCACTCCGGAGATTTTGTGGAGTAGTGTCTCGGAATTCAGAGTTTAGAGGATTTGGAGACAGGTGAAGTGAAAACACCTGGATCCTGGAACTCCGAAGCGCCCTTTGAGTAGGTTCCTGGGCATATCCCATAGTCACATGAAGTTGTCACCAGAGGAAAAAGGGGCTAAAGCCTGAAAATCAGAATTGAAGACACGGGAAGCTAGGAAAAGCGCTCGAGATTTTCAGGTGAGTTCGGACCTGTACCAGGAGGAGGAAAAGTCCCAAAATCATCGGGTGTAAGAAGATTTGACCCATAGCTTGGAAGAGGGTCCCTCAAAGTATTATGTGGTACCGTGAAGATCCACATTGTTGGGTATGTGTTATATTCTTTGCATGAGTAGTAGTGTTTGAGCATCTACGCAGGGGGGGTGCAGGGGGGCAGTGCCCCCGAAAAAAAAAATTCGGGACGACATATTTCCAGGATGACATATTACCGAGACGACATATTTTCGGGACCACGTGATATTTAGGTGGTTTTTTCGGCACATGGTTTTTGCCGATGGTTTTCTATTTCCAGTTAAGGAATTAGGGTTTTGGACTAATCCAGGTCATTGGGTTAGGGTTTTGGATGCCGCTGGCTCCTATATGTATATTGTATTGTAA
>ML788470.1:234467-264176 GCA_009831015.1 Picea engelmannii
GATGTTCAATATCACTTTGTGAGAGACATGATTGAAGAAAAGAAAGTATCACTGATGAAGGTGGACACTTTGAAGAATGTTGCAGATTCATTAACAAAATATGTGAGCATTGAGAAGTTCTCTTGGTGTAGAGGATCCATGGGAATTGTTGCCCTAGATTGTTGACTATGTAACCCCGTAACCCCTTGTGTGCAAAGAAAACAACAAGTGGGAGAATGTTGGGTATGTGTTATATTCTTTGCATGAGTAGTAGTGTTTGAGCGTCTACGCTGGGCATGGAGGGGGGTTAGAGGGGGGGTGCAAGGGGGTGGAGCCCCTCGCACGGGGGTTCGGGGGCAGCGCCCCCGAAATTTTTTTTTCGGGATGACATATTTCCGAGACCACATGATATTTAGGTGGTTTTTTCAGCACATGGTTTTTGCCGATGGTTTTCCATTTCCAGTTAAGGAATTAGGGTTTTGGACTAATCCAGGTCATTGGGTTAGGGTTTTAGATTCCGCTGGCTCCTATATGTATATTGTATTGTAAACAATGTAACACAATGTATGAATATAATATATGTTGGTTTTCCCGGTTTGGGTTTCCAGGTGAAAAATCTCTGTGTAATGTTTGTATTTGCCATTGTATCTTTTATGTTCTCTTCTAAATATCAGTTTGCAGTAGATATTGTACAAGGTTAGAATTTACACACATTAATTGTTTCAAGTGAGGGGAAAGAAACAAATACCTGTGGATAAGGTTTTGAGGGTCTAGCAGAGGCCCGAAGAGTCGATCTAAATCCTTGATTTGAACGATCCTAGACCAGGAGGTCGCACAGCCCCAAGAGCAAGAGGGGGGTCTGTATCAAGTGGTATCAAATCCACAGATTTAATTTCTATAGGAAGGAGAAGAAAAAAGAGATAGTTGATACCATCAAGTGGTATCAAAGCATCATTTTGCTTGTATATAGAAAGCAAAGGTGAGAAGGTGAAAGGAGATACTCTGATACCATCAACTGGTATCAAAGAATCATTTTGCTTGTATATAGCAAGCAAAGGTGAGAAGGTGAAAGGAGATACTCTGATACCATCAAGTGGTATCAAAGCTAAATTTCATATGTAGACAATAGGTGAAGGGAGGAAGAGTGTCGATTCTATGTGTGTGATTATGTTTGCAAGTGTGCAACAGTCAGTAGACATCCAGGTCGGCTGAGAACAAGAGAAAATGTCTATTGAAGGCCATAAGCGTGGTCGAAGAGAAGACTTCCAACAGATTCATAAAGCGGAGATGGACAAAGAGATGAAAGATATCATAGTATAAATGGAGAGGATAATGATGAAGATGCAGCAGGAAGCACGAGGAAGTTAGACATATGAATGACCCTTGAAGAGGAGAGTGAAATGGCTTGTCCAGAAGTTGGTTTCCAAGAGGCAGCGCCAAGTGTTTAGGAGGTGGTTGAGGGAAGTTTAAACCCTCAGTCACACATAGGAGAAAGTGGTTTACATATGTGAACCAGAGGTTGGAAGGAACATCAGTGATGAGGAGAAGGAATCATCTAAAGAGCTCACAAAATGCCAGGAGGGCAAAGGAGAGATCCCAATTTTCCAGGTGAGAAAGGAAGAAGAGATGAGACTATTTGAAAGTCTCAGGAGCTCAGAGGTGAGTTCATATCAGCAAGGAGTTCTGACAAAGGAGGATCATAGGTGAATTATTTTCATTGAGGGAATTCAAATATTCCTTCCAAGCATCCAAACAGAGGTTATTATACATGTTGTTGATGCAGAAAAAAGACAGCCAGTCATGACTGTCCTAGAGGAGGAAAAGGAGAAGATATGATGTCTGCCCTAGTAGAATAAAAAGAGGAGCATACAATTAATATGCTCACTCAATGGGAGAAAGAGTTGGATATGTTGGAGGATTGGTTGAACAATCCAAAACCAAAAGGAGACTGCCAAGAGACATTCATGCATATTGGAGTAGAATGACAACCAGAGGAGCAGTTGGAAGAAGCTGGAGTTGTTCCAGCAAAGGAGCTGACAAAAATCAATCTGTCAAAGGAGATGGTTGGACAGAAGTTTAGTAAGGAGACTCCATAATATGATTCTGTAGGGAAGTGGAAAGTCAAGTCCACAAGTGATGGAGACAACATGGGAGATCATATTGATCTACCCATTGATGAGGAAGTGCAGCAGAGCAGACTACCAAGGAGAAGCCAGTCGGTAGATCAGTTGGAAGACGTCATAGAGGAAATCAAAGAGATGATGTTGAGATCATCACAAGAAATTGTCAGAAGGAGGAGGTTTAATAGAGAAGAACATGCAGCAATAGCAGGGAAACAACAACAGCAACAACAACAAAGCAAAGGAGCAGGTGGAAAACTCCATAGAGAAGTTTGGGATCCATGAGGATTTCAACAGTGGAGCAGAGGAGCTCATGATTTTACCAACAGTGGAGTATGATGCAGAAGCATCACTCCACCTCACCAATGTGCCAACTATTATGCACATCAGTGCGCATTCAATAAGGGAAGAGGCCCCAGCCCTCTCATTTTTCCCTTGAATTTAAAAATTCAATTTAATTTAAAGAAATTAAATTATGTAAGGCTGAGCAGAGCAGATTCATTGCCTTTATATAGGCTATAGTTAAATTCATTGTTAGGCCCATGATATGATCGATTTTATGACGTTACTTAGATCCCTTTTGTTGAATGTGTATATGCATTTTCATGTTTTGAAGAATTTTTGAAGATATTTTGTGTCAAAATGCTATGATCCACACCAGGTATGCATAATTCATGTTTTGCAATGATTTTGAGTTTAAATCAATATGTTTTTATGATCCTAAGAGATTAATTCATGTTTTGTATGTCACAAGGAAAACTTGCAGCTTGTTTTTTCTTCCGGCACTCAGTTTGGCACTCCATCCGGCACTCAGTCCGGTACTCCATCCGACACTCTATCCTGCACAAAAACGATGGATGATTTGGCGGTTATGGTATTGGCGGCCAGTGATGGGAGAATCAGATACATGGGTTTTTCTCATTCTTGTGGCCTCCAGCTACTGAACTCTTGACAACTCGATTTGGGTTGTTATGGTGGGCGATTATTAGCTCTCCTTATTTCAGCAGTTAGGGCATCTTAAATGCAATTTACTGTTTTTAGAAGAGGATCGACCCTCCAATGGTCAACCTCTCAGTTTTTAAATCTTATAAATACCACCTCAGTGGTTAGACAATAGTTAATAAGAAGTTCAGGAATAGAGAGTTAGAGAGATGGACAATTTTTATTGTTATTCTGCCATAATTGTGTAAAACCTATGTTTTTAGTTTTAATGGTGAAATCGCTTTGTTGAAGTTCGTGGTGTGCATTTGAAGAGTGACCACAACTTGTTGGGGCGCCCACCAGCAGTCTGGGTAAATATCCTATGTATTTACTTGTGAATTAAATAGCATAGATGTTTTTTTATTTCTTTTCTTGTACATGAATTGTCATCTTGTTTTCTCATTGTATAAATTGTTGTTATAGTTTAATTGTGTTAGTTTCCTTTTGCAGGTTAATATGAAGGATCTTGTTAGTATGGAATGATTCTTAGTTAGTATAAATAAGCTTAAGATTAAGCCACTAACCCATGTGTGATTAAATAATAGACTAGAATTTATGTATGCTGAAATCGATTAGTTAGAGTTTAAAACAGAGTTTTAATGGATGCCTTCTTTGACAGGGTTTCGGTGGATGGATGGTGTTAGTCTTAGTTTTTATTTTCAGATTGCTTATTTAATTGTTGTTTAGTTTTGATTATTTAGTTATTGGTTAGTTTTCCCATTTCATTTCTTGTCATATGTTGAAATAGTGTTTAATTTTTGTTTATGAGTATTTCCTCTTTTTGCAAATTTGAATTATTAAATAGAACTAGTTTAGTTTACTTCGTGCAATTTCTTTCTTAGATCTAGATTGCAATTTCAATTCGTAGTTAATTATTGAGTTTAGTGTAGTATGAATTTGCGTCATTAGCCTAGAATGCAATTGAAATTATTAGAATAGTCTCTTTATACTGTTGATGATTAATGCATGATCAATAATCACATGGATATGCAGGATAGTTGATGTTGTTTTCATAATGACTAAATTCTCATTGGATTGCCTAATTAACACTTTTCACTTTTCTATTGAAGTCAATATTGATTTTATCCCTCTTGAATTATCATTCATTGTCAAGTGCCATCGTGATATCATAAGACACCAGAGACATAACCATCAACACTATATTTGAGTTTTTCTTGCTTTCATAGATTAGAAGATAGTTTTTTTGCTTTCATATGTTAGAAGATAGTTTCCCGCTTTCATAGATTAGAATATAATTTCCTTTCTTTTGTAGGATAGCTAGTCTTCTTGCTTTGGTAGATTAAAGAGTAGTTTACTTATCATAGATTGAAGATTAGTTGTTAATTCCTCTTGCTTTCAATTAAGTAGATCTCCTTTCATAAATTAGAAATAGTTGTGAAATTTGATTTTAGAATAGAGTTTACTTGCTTCTTAGCTTAATTAGTTGCTTATTGATTAGTTTACTTGTTGTAGAAGTTATCATAGGTTAGTTAGTTGTTTACCTTCTTTAATAGAATAGTTGTTTGCTTGTTTATTTACTTTCTTTCACGGGATAATTGCTTATTGAATTCAAGTAGGCTAGTTGAAGTAGTTTGTTGTTGTTATTGCTTATTAGATGAATAGTTTATTTTTGCTTATTGTTATGATTGAACTAGTTTGATTTAAGTAGGGTTTTCATTTACTTTCTTAGGACTATCCATTGATCATTTGTTCAAAAGTTACTTAGTTTGAATAGTTTAAGTTTCTTAGTAGGGTTTTATCATTAGTAGTCTTTGCTTGAATAGATTAGCCCTTAGATAGCCACTTCCTTAGTTAGACTATACTACTACCAGCCTTTCTACCTTGGCATATATTTTTGTACAACTCTAAGTTTACTTACCTTGGGTTGACAATTTAATTGAGGCTTTTTAGTGTGTTTTTAGTGCATATAGAACACCCATCAGGAGTTGTCTCAAGGTAGGAATTAGATCATTTCTAAAACTTAGCATTAGTTTGGTGGTGGGGGAACTTTAAGACGAGAGGTAAGAACCTGCGCATCTGCTATAGTAGGTTCCCCCAAACCCAATAGTAGTTTTTCTTTTTGTTTTTGTTTTCTTTCATGAACAAACCTAGAGACTCAAAAGGTAGATACATTAAATCTAAATCAAACCTTTCAACCAAGGTTCCTTCCAACCTTTTTGGGGGAAGGAACATTCCACTCATAAACTCCATAGACTGATACCAAAAAACGGGAGCTAGCTCAACCCAAAGAGATAAAGTAGTCTCTGAAGAGACTAAGACAGGGAGCACTATAGAACAGAAAATTGAAGCATCAATAGTATTGGGACATGAGGCAAGCCCACTCGAGCCTTCCATAGAACCAAACAATACAACCTTTGCTTTTACACCACCATCAAGAGATCCTAACTTTGTGGACATCATTTTTGTGTGAACCAAGTTTTATCAAATGGAAAGATGAACTCATAAGCAACCATTAGCCTGAGGGAAATTTCTCAAATCCTAGCAGCAGTCGGGATTTCTTATTTTCAAGAAGAACATATTTTGGAAACAACCAAAAGTATATCTACCTCTCCAGAAATATTGGAAGAATCAAGGTCCTATGAGCTACAAAATGATTTTCCTTGCCAAACTGTGATGGAAGATGAAAAATTATGGACTACATCCAATGGAGAGCAATCATTAAGCCCTGAGATTGAAGAGTTCTCAACATCCATCTCAGTAGATCCTTTATGTACTTCAGAAATCAATCATCCAGAAGAAAAGGATCTGCATAACATGATGAAGGAGAGCATAGAAATTATTGTTGATGAACATCAAGATTACATTGAAATTTGGTTTCAAAAGGTCATCGGGCCACAATATTATTCTCTTCTTCAACACCTTCTAATGCCAAAACAAGTAGGTTGGTTGGTTATTCATATCCAGGTAATCATTGTGGTAACTTTTTTATATATGGATATGAGTATGTTTCTTATCTTTCTCCGCACATGGTTACATTGGAAGAGTTCTTACACTTGAATAAAGATTTTCCCTTTCTTTTTAGGTAGGGTAGGATAGTAAATAAAAGTTGCATGTTGTTAGTTTAGCTTAAAGTCTAATGCAACCTCATTTTACATTTTATTTTAATAAAACAACAATAAGATACATGTTACTATGACTTGATCTCATTGATCTCATTAGTTTATTATATTTTAGAGTGTGGTTTTTGCAAACAGTTTTAGAGATCTTTGTAGGTATTTATATCACCAAGGGTAGACAATTCCAAGGAAACATAAAAAAAAGTATTTTCTTCAAAAACATTGTTATATTTGAACCTTGTTGTCTGCTAAGCATCAAATGAATATTGAATTTCTATAATTAGCCATAAAAGCAGTTTCTCTTGAAACTCTTCACTGCTATATAAGGAAGTGACATCGTAACCATCAAGCTTAGAGGTCTCTCATACAATTTCTCCAAGAAACCTGAGTAAGTGAGTAAAGTATATTTATTAAAGAGTAACAAGGAGGTTTGATTAGCGGTTAGTCATGGAAACATCACAATAACTTACAAAAGAAGAAAGTGAGTTGAGCCTAGAGATACCTTTATGTTCTTTCTCAATGGTACCATCCACTACACACTAAATAACTTGATTATATCATATCTTTAGATAAGCCACGTTTGCTTAAGTGCACCTTACATCAGGACAATCACTAAAGAATATAACGGAAAGTCATCCTCTAACATAAATACCATCCCAATTGAAAAATAGAAAGTAAAAATTGTTTTCAGAGTTGTCCCCCCATATTCTTGAATAAAGCAATCTTATACTAAAATATTAAAAGATGGAGGACCAGTCTCTGAGGGTGTAAGAGGCTAACCTATTGGGATACTAAACAGGTATGTTGGCAGTGGCTATCAGCCTATGGTATGACCAGGTAAACCCACTAGAGTACTGAACAGGCTTGCTAGCAGCGGGGCATTCTATCTAGCGAGGATGATAATCTGACAAGAAATAAATAATAAATTTAAACATGTCTTGATGTACGACATAACTTGTAGACAAAGTTGACATGAATTATGTATGGTTAAGCTATGGTTAATGAACTCCATAAACTTTCCATTGGGAAATAACTCTGAGACTATCTTGAAAATCTCTTGCCTACCTCTTCTTATCTATATATAGGATATCTTATCCTATAGGTGGGGCCATTTTCTAACCATCTCGTCAGACCAATCTGTGAAATTTATCTTTACACTTTACAAACTGTAAATATCTGGCTATTGGGAGAAATGACTGGTTTCCTATACTTTTGATTGTGAGGTGTCACAATACTTAGGTGTGGGGGAGGGGTTCATGAGTTGACAAATGATCATTTCCTAAGAGAAGTAAATATTTGTAAAAAAAATTGTATTATTTTCATGATACAGGTTATTACATCAGCGGTCATTTTATTTTGAAGTGTTAAACCCTTGTGTGCTATAAATTGTTGTATATGTCCTTAATATACCACTCTGTTGGTTTATTTTTGTTACAGGCTATTCATTGTAGGTTTGACATTACATTTTCTATGCTTGTTACAGGTTGTTCATTGTAGGTTTGACATTACATGTTCTATGCAAGTGGATTGAGAGAGCATGGTGGAAAAATCAACAATAATGGAACACTCTTAGCCTGCTTCAACTCCTATTCACTGTGTTCGTGGCATCTGAGGAATCAATTTCCTCAGCCACAAAGCTCCCAAGAGTTGGAGACCATTGATTTAAACACCACCAGTTGCCAAGAGAAAGCTATAACAGGGTTTTCAAAACCGAATTTCAGAACATCTCTGGAGCTAAGGGATACTCCAAGGAGTGGATAAAAGAGGAGCTAATCAACCCTCTAATAGTCATCACTAGATTGATTACATGCAAAGGTAGATATTATGTCTTTAAAGCCTATCACTTTCGATCATTATCTCACTTTCAGTTCAATAAGCCATTGAATTTTCCATTTTACTTTTTAAAGAGTCTTGAGAGGATGTTTTCCCAAGTGAGGAAGAATGCAACCAATCCCCATAACATCTTATGCCCTTATCAAACTACTTGTCTTAGCCGAATTGGGGAAAACGTGGGATGAGTTCATTTACCAATTTGAAAACCCTCATCTCACAATCAAGACTAGTAAGAAGACTCTTGATCTAGGGACTGTTACTCCACCCAAACCCTCATGCTCAAGCTATTCCTTAATCGGACCAAAAGTCCAAGAAACTTTTTGATACCCCTGCAGCCTCATTGGGCAAGAAGACGAAGAAGTCTATTTCTAACCCCCCTCTAAAAACAGTAAATACATATTGCTATTCATGGAACAAGGACATGCCATATCTTCAGTCTGGGGGGGAGTTTCCTGAGCTAAAAAAATGCTAAGAACTTCCCATTTGTATAGCAAACCCATGAGAAAAGGAAGTAGGATTTTTGTCAAAAATGTGTCATACTGTCTTTTTACAATGTCTTGGGATATTATATCAGCAGATGTTTGTATTGGTATGCTAAATTATATACTGCTGACATCATTGTGTGTGTTATAAACTTGTTGTTCATTTTTATGTTTATGCTTTAGAAGACTTTGTATACTTAACTACTCTCTGTGACAAATACAGAGCGATAACAACTGCTAAATACTTACTGCCATCTATATTACAAGCTTATGAAAAGAGGAACAGTTGTTTGAATTGTTACATATAGATGACAGGTAATAAAAATTCTCTTGTTCACCATGCCTACCAGTACAAACCAATCATTTTGTTATTATTTTCTAGTATGTCAGTCACCCATGATCAAGTTTACTCTTTCATGTGATTGATAGGGTTATATGGTCAAATTGTTGTATTTTCAAAATAAAATTGTCAAATAAAATTTGACATCTCTTGGTTGTAAAATGGTCATTGGTGTGTCTAGGTGTCCTTACTACTCCATACACTCATCCAAGGTCATAAATTTTCATCATGGTCATGTCATCATTCATTGTCATAAATTTTCAAATGATTGTCTTGGTCAAAGTTCTACTTCAAAATTGGTTTCTGAATTAAGGAAGATGAATTTGAAAAAAATGAAATAATGTTTTGTTAATAATAGACCAAGAAACAAAAACCTCCTTCATTTTATGCACAAGTGTTATTATTTGAGAGAAATTCTCCAAATACAGTCGTTATAGGAGGGTTTCTGCACATTTGGACAACTTGACTTGAAGTCAGTTTTTCATAGGTTTGGAGAAGGAATTTGTAGTTCTTGATGGTTCCATTGTGTAGAAGAAATCATAAAATTTCCAACCATACCACTTTCAGCCCAAAAATCCTTCGAGAAGGCCTCCAAAATCCCTCTCAAAGACCACGTTGCGCTTCTGCAAGTTTTGAGTAACCAACTTCAAGCTGGGATTCTGAACAAATGGGAAAGTAATTTTGAAACCTGGAGGAGGGTTTTGTTCATAACATACCAAAACACAATAAAATCCCTCATTTTTTTAATATACATTATGGTTTGGGATATATTCAATTCTCTTAGAGGCCTAGTTTTTCATAAAATAAAACACTGTATTTTTCCTATTTTAGTCACGTTTTATTTTCATGTCTTCCTAACAACTGGAAGTGAATTTTTGAAAACAAAGAGAGTTTTTTTATCAAGGACATATTCAAAAACAAAAACCTCTCTCAGATTTTACACAGGAGTTATTGTCTTGTATTTACAAGTGTCACTTTGATACCTATTTTTCACAAGTTCGCTAGGCCAGAATTGTTGCGCTTCTAGGAAGTCACTTTTGAAACTAATTTTGCAGAGGTAAAATTGTTGTTTTTCATGGTTTAAAGGATCAAGGATATAATATACATCTCAAGGCTTCTTCACATGTCATCATCAGCCTCCAAAAACTCCAAACCCTCTAGTTCAAACTTAGAGAGCATGAAACATTGAGTTGTCCTACAAGCCAAGATGAATTCTCTACAGCGTTTGGTTGATGATATGAATGCCACCAATAATAATCTCTAGATGCAATTGAAAAATCACAAAAATCCTAAGTCAAAATCCCCCAGGAAAGAGGGAAAATCTCCTATAGCTAATCCACCCCCTCCTTTGCAAGTTTAGTCATGAGGGGAAATTTCTTTTTGTTTACAGTGGGACCTGCAAAATCTTGGGTGTGGGGATAATGTTGGGCCCGTGATATGATCAATTTTATGATGTTACTTAGATCCTTTTTGTCGAATGTGTATATGCATTTTCATGTTTTGAAGAAATTTTGAAGAGCTTTTGTGTCAAAATGCTATGATCCACACCAAGTATGCATAATTCATGTTTTGAAATGATTTTGAGTTTAAATCAGTATGTTTTTATGATCCCAAGAGACTAATTCATGTTTTGTATGTCACACGGAAAAATCGCATCTTGTTTTTGCTTCTGGCACTCCATCTGGCACTCAGTCTGGTACTCCATCTGATACTCCATCCAGCACTTCGTCCTGCACAAAAACAATGGGCGATTTGGCAGTTATGGTATTGGCGTCCATTGATGGGAGAATCCGAGACATGTATTTTTCTCATGCTTGTGGCCTCCAACTACTGAACTCTTGACAACTCGATTTGGGTTGTTATGGTGGGCGATTATTGGCTCGCCTTATTTCAACAGTTAGGGCATCTTAAATGCAATTTACTTCTTTTAGAAGAGGATCGACCCTCCAGTGGTCAACTTCTCAGTTTGTAAAGCTTATAAATACCATCTCAGTGGTTAGACAATAGTTAAGAAGAAGTTCAGGAATAGAGAGTTAGAGAGAAAGACAATTTTTATTGTTATTCTGCCAGAATTGTTTAAAACGTGTGTTTTTAGTTTTAATGGTGAAATCGCTTTGTTGAAGTTCATGGTGTGTATTTGAAGAGTGACCATGACTTGCTAGGGGGGGCACCAGTAGTCTAGGTAACTATCCTATATATTTACTTGTGAATAAATAGAGTAGATGTATTTTTATTTCTTTTCCTGTACATGAATTGTCATCTTGTTTTCTCACTGTATAAATTCTTGTTATAGTTTAATTGTGTTAGTTTCCTTTTGCGGGTTAATATGAAGGATCTTGTTAGTATGCAATGACTTCTTAGTTAGTATAAATAAGCTTAAGCTTAAGCCACTAACCCATGTGTGATTAAATAATAGACTAGAATTTATGTATGTTGAAATAGATTAGTTAGAGTTTAAAACAGAGTTTTAATGCATGATTTCTTTCATAGGGTTTTGGTGGATGGATGGTGTTAGTCTTAGTTTTTATTTTCAGATTGCTTATTTAATTGTTGTTTAGTTTTTCTTATTTAGTTGTTGGTTATTTTTCCCATTTCATTTCTTGTCATATGCTGAAATAGTGTTTAATTTTTGTTTATGAGTATTTCCTCTTTTTGCAAATTTGAATTATTAAATAGAACTAGTCTAGTTTACTTCATGCAATTTATTTCTTAGATCTAGATTGCAATTTCAATTCATAGTTAATTATTGAGTTTAGTGTAGTATGAATTTGTGTCATTAGCCTATAATGCAATTGAATTTATTATAATAGTCTCTTTATACTATTGATGATTAATGCATGATCAATAATCACATGGATATGCAGGATAGTTGATGTTGTTTTCATAATGGTAGGAGTATGCGTAGCCAGATTTAATGAAAACCTTTGTAATCTCTGTGAGGAGGGAATTGAGCAGTGAAAAGAGTGCACAGAGCCAACACCTTCTGAAGTGTTGGAGAAGTTGAATAAAATAGAGTTGTTGAACACTCTATAGGAGAGCTCTGCAAGTGTGCATTGAGTGGATGTAGGAGATGCATTAGTGATCCTGAAGAGCTCAAGACTCAAGAAAATACCTATGCAAAGTGTGCACCATGCCAGTACTTAGACAAGTGCTGAGAAGGTCTAAAGATTTTAGGAAAACGCAAGGAGTGCACACAGGAGCGAGCTTTTTCAAGGTTGAAATCTCAGGAGGAGTAGTGCAAGTTTGCATGCAGAGTGAAAGGGTGCACCAAAGCCAAGGCCAAATTACGTTGAAAAATCACAAGGAGAGATAACATTTTTAGGAGTGCATACAAGGCCCAAGTAGTCAGGCTCGCAGGAGAAGATTCAAAGTCCAAAACCTTTGAATACTTACAATTCTTCCAACTCAGAAGAAAGCAAAATCTCAAGAGGAAGAGAGACAACAATCATTGGATCGAACTGCACGGAGAGATCTGGATCATTGAATCCTATGTCCAGACATCAGAAGGAGCACACAGAGGAGGAGAAGATCCCATCCATTGGATCTAAGCGTGAAGGACTAACAATTTTTGGATCCAGGTAAAGTTCACATGCTTTAATCCCTTTATGTGCACAGGAGTGAGGACTTGCTGAAATCCCTAATTCGATCGGGACCATCCACCATCCAAAGGGACAGTTGGTGAAATATATGGAACTTCGGAGCAGAGGTACTCTAGGAGATTCTAGGTGAGCAGCGAGAGAAACTACCAAGTTATGAACACGGAGTAGATCCTAGCCATATGTCAGTCAGAGACATGTGGCAAGAGATCCTACATCCAAGAGGAGTGAGTGCATAAGGGTGAAGAACTCTCGAAGTCATGGGAGATGAAGCAGATATGGGTCATCCATTGGATTGTATAGGTGTCAGCAGATCCTTCGTTTTGGAGGATAACCACTTCGAAGAAAGTGGGGTCGCGTGGATTGAGAAATCCTGAACTCAAAAGCGTCAGAGTCAATCGTTATCGTTGGATAGAGGAGGACGTGTGTCACCAGATTGTCCACTTCAGAGATTTTCCACTCCAGAGGTTTTTTGGAGTAGTGTTTCAGAATTCGTTGAAGCGTCAAAGCCCAAAATTGGTGTAGGTCGTTAATTTGTGCAAGGAGCAGGGACCGTTGATCCCTCTCATGGAAGTTGAACTTCGCGATTTCAGAGTTTGGTGGAATTGGAGACAGGTGAAGTTAAAATTCCTAGAGCTCAAAGCTCCAAAGCGCCCTTTGAGTAGGCAATTGTTCATAGCCCGTGGTCACATGAAGTTATCGCCGGAGGACAAAGGGGCTAAATCCTGAAAATCAGAATTGAAGACACTAGAAGATAGGAAAAGCGCCCGAGAGGTTTAGGTGAGTTTGGACCTGTACCGGGAGGAGGAAAAGGCCCGAAATCATTGGGTGTAAGCATATGTGGCCCATATCTTAGTACAGGGTCCCTCAGAGGATTTTTTGGTATCGTGAATATCCCCATTCAATGTTTCAAGCAAGGGGAAAGAAAAAAATACATGTGGATAAGGTTTTGAGGGTCTAGCAAAGGCCTGAAGAGTCGATTTGACTCCTTGATTTGAACGATACTAGACCAGGAGGTTGCGCAACCCTGGGAGCAAGAGGGGGGTCAGCATCAAGTGGTATTAGAGCCATAGATTTAATTTTTGTAGGAAGGAGGAGACAAAAGAGATAGTTGGATACCATCAAGTGGTATCAGAGAATCATTTTGCTTGCAGATAGAAGGAAAAGGTGATAAGATGAAAGGAGATACTCTAACACCATCAAGTGGTATCAGATCTAAATTTCATCTGTAGACGGCAGGTGAAGGGAGGCAGAGTTTCGATGCTCTGTGTGTGATTTTGTTTACAAGTGTGTAGCATTCAGTAGACAGCCAGGTGGGTTAAGGACAAGAGAAAATGGCTATTGAAAGCCATAAGCATGGTCGAAGAAAAGACTTCCAACAGATGTGTAAAGAAGAGATGGACAAATATATGGAAGAGATCAGAGTAGAAATGGAGAGGCTAACATTGAAGATGCACCAGGAAGCACGAGGAATTTGGATGTATGAATGGACCTTGAAGAGGAGAGTGAAATGGCATGTCTAGAAGTTGGTTTCCAAGAGGCGAAGCTAAGTGTTGAGGAGGTGGCTAAGGGAAGTTGAAACCCCCAGTCCCACAGAGGAGAAAGTGGCTTACATATGTGAACCATAGGTTGGAAGGAACATCAGTGATGAGGAGAAGGGATCATATGAGGATCTCACAAAATTCCAGGAGGGTAGAGGAGAGATCCCAATTTGCTAGGTGGGAAAGGGAGAAGACATGAGACTATATGAAAGTCTCAGGAGCTCAAAGTTGAGCTCGTATCAGCAAGGAGTGCTGACAAAGGAGGATCATAGGTGCATTTTGATCATTGGGGGAATTCAGATATTCCTACCAAGAAGACAAGCAGAGGCTAGCATACGTGTTGTCGATGCAGCAGAAAGACAACCAGTCATGACTATCCTGGAGGAGGAGAAAAATAGAAGCATACAGTTAAGATGCTCACTCAATGGGAGCAATATTTGGAGATGTTGGAGGATTGGTTGAACAATCCAGAACTAGAAGGACACTGCCAAGTGACAGTCATGCAGATTGGAGAAAAATGTCAGCTTGAGGAGTAGCTGGAAGAAGCTAGAGTTGTGCTAGCAGAGGAGCTGACAAAAATCAATCTATCAGAGGAGATGGCTGGACAGAATTTCACTTAGGAGACTGTAGAATCTGAGTCTGTAGAGAAGTGGAAAATAAATGCCACAAGTGATGGAGACAACATGGGAGATCAGATTGATCTACCCATTGATAAGGAGGAAGTGCAGCAGAGCAGACTTCCAAGGAGAAGTCAGTCAGTAGATCAGCTACAAGAGGTCATAGAGGAAATCAGAGAGATGATCTTGAGATCAACACAATAAACTGTCAGGAGGAGGATGTTGAACAGAGGAGAACCTACAGTAGTAGCAGGGAAGAAGTACAACAACAACAAATCAGAGGAGCAGGTGGAAAACTCCATAGAGAAGTTTGTGATCCAGGAGGATTTCAATAGTGGAGAAGAGGATCTCAAGAGTAGGAGCTCATGATTTTCCCAATAGTGGAGTATGATCCAGGAGAATCACTCCACCTCAACAATGTGCCACCTATTCAGCATATTAGTGTGCATTCAAGAAGACGAGAGGCGCCAGCCCTCTCATTTTCCCCTTGAATTTAAAAATTCAATGTAATTTAAAGCAATTAAATGTTGTAAAGCTGAGTAGAGTTGAGTCATTTCCTTTGTATAGGCTATAGTTAAAGTCATATTTATTAGGCTTTAGTTGTATATATATCGAAAATTTCCTCAGATAGGCATTTTAAATGGTGATTAGACACCACTACTGTAGTTGGAGGGAAAGCTCGATGAGACCCTCTTGTATAAATCATTGTAATGTATGCCCAATAAAAGGGTCGGGTTGTTGAAATCTGATAGAAAATCATTGTAAGCCAAGGACAGGAGAGGAGATTCGAGACTGTGTTGTAGTCCGAGCTTGCACACATTTGTAAACAGACAGTCATATTAATACAAAGATAGTAGTTTTTCCGCATATGATTCTATGTATGTTTCTCTGTGTTTTATGAATGTTACCTGTGTGTTTATGAGTGTATGTTGTAGATGTATGGGATAGATTCCATCTGCAGGGATAAGATGGACTTCACTATCTGTCTGTGATTTTGTTGGGTTGTTCTGAGTTCTTTTAGGCTAAGTGCAAGGAGTGCATGATAGAGTATTGAAAAATCTGTGAGCCAGCTCAAGGAGTGCACATCTGAATTCTTCTTCGAGTTTAGAGGAGAACATGTCAGGTGGGCACACCAGAATAGTTTCCAGACTCATGAGGAACCTTAGTGTTATTGAACACCCTGGAGGAGAATCTATGCATAAGTAATATTATCTAGAGTTACTCAAAACATCTGTAATCTATGCCAGGAGGGAATTGAGCGGTACAAAGAGTGCATAGAGCCAACACCTTCTTAGGTGTTGGACAAGTTGAAGAAAAAAAATTTGTTGAAAACTCTGTAGGAGATATCTGCAAGTGTGCATTGAGTAGATGAAGGAGATGCATTAGTGAGCCTGGAGAGCTCAGGACTCAAGAAAATACCTATGCAAAGTGTGCACCAGGCTAGTACTTAGACAAGTGTTGAGAAGGTCTGAAGATTTCAGGAAAACGCAAGGAGTGCACAGAGGAGTGAGCTTTTTCAAGTTCAAAAGCTGAGGAGGAGGAGTGCAATTTTTCACACAAAGCGTAAGGGTGTGCTAGAGCCAAGGTCAAATTACGTTGACAAATCCCAAGGAGAGATAGTGTTTTTAGGAGCGCAGATGAGACCCAAGTAGTCGGGCTCGCAGGAAAAGATTCAAAGGTCGAAACCTTTGAATACTTACAATTCTTCCAACTCAGGAGAAAGATGAAGCTCAGGAGGAAGAGAAATATAAGTCGTTGGATCGAGCTGCAAGGATATATCTGGAACATTGAATCCTATGTCCAGACATCGGAAGGAGTGTGCACATTGGATTTGAGCGTGAAGGACCAACAATCATTGGATCCAGGTAAAGTGCACAATATTTAATATCTTTATGTGCATAGGAGTGAGGATTTTTGAAGTCTCAAGGTGGATCGAGACCGTCCACCATCTAGAGGGACAGGTTGCAAAATATCTAGAACTCCAGAGCAAAGGCACTCCGGGAGATTCCAGGTGAGTAGCGAGTGAAATTGCCAAGTTTTGAAGATGGAGTAGATCCTAGCTGTCTGTTAGTTAGAGACACATGGAGGGAGATCCTGCAACCCACAGGAGTGAATGAAGAAGGGTGAAGAACTCCTGAAGTCATGCGAGCTGAAGAAAATCTGGGTCATCCATTGGATTGGAAAGGTGTCAATAGATCCTTCATTTCAGAGGATAACCACTTCGGATAAAGTGGGGTCATGTTGATTGTATAAATCTCAAAGGTAGAAGCATTAGAGTCAATCATTATTGTTGGATAGAGGAGGACACATGTCACCAGATCGACCACTTCAGAAATTTTCCACTCTAGATATTTATTGGAGTAGTGTTTCAGAATTCGTCGAAGCGTCGGAGCCCGAAATTGGTGTGGGTCATTGATCTGTACAAGGCTCAGGGACCATCGATCCCTCTCATGGCAGTTGAACTTCATGAGTTTGGAGTTTGGAGGAATTAGATATAGGTGAAGTGAAAACATTCAGAGCCCAGAGCTCTGAAGCGCCCTTTGAGTAGGCGCTTGGTCATAGCCCGCGATCACATGAAGTTGTCGCCGGAGGAAAAAGGTGTAAAGCATGAAAATCAGAATTGAATACACTGGAAGCTAGGAAAAGTGCCTGAGAGGTTTAGGTGAGTTTGGACTTGTACCATGAGGATTAAAAGGCCCAAAATCGTCGGGTGTAAGAAGATTTGGCCCATAGCTTGGCACAAGGTCCCTTGGAGGATTTTGTGGTATCGTGAAGATCCCCATTCATTGTTTCAAGTGAGGGGAAAGAAACAAAGACCTGTGGATAAGGTTTTGAGGGTCTAGCAGAGGCCCAAAGAGTCGATCTGACTTCTTGATTTGAACGATCCTAGACCAGGAGTTCGCGCAGCCCTAGGAGAAAGAGGGGGGTCTGCATCAGTTTTCTTCCCCATGAGGGTTTCCTAGGATAAATGTTGTGTATCTTGTGAATGTGTTTCTCTCAATGATCCTACCAATGCTATTGTTATCTCGTAAATTGAAAAGAAACCTAATAATAGCTCAAAACTTAATATAGTATCAGAGCTAAGTTGAAGAGAGAACCTTTCACTGGATAAGAAAAAACGTCATTGTTCTCGTATAAGAAAATTAGGGTTTTCTATTGAAGAGGAATTTCAGCCTAAAACTCATCAAGGAAGTGTGTCCTAACCTAGAGAACTCTTTGGAAGCCTCAACACATATTTTGAGTGGAAAGAACTCCCGAAAAGTGAAACCCTAGTTTTTATTGGTACTAGAAAACCAAGAAACCAAAACCAGTACCAGTCCATAATTCCGCAGGCCCAGTTTGAAGGAGAAAAGTTTGAATTTTCTAAAATCTGACTGCACCAAGATACTCGCCTCAGTCAAGCGCACCTCTTGGTAAGTTCAAATTTAAATTCTGAGCATTTTCGTTTTTTGGTCATTTTCCCAGCTCCATGTCAAGATGTCTACAAGCACTAAGCTTGTTGACAAGATAGAAGGTGTGGATAACTTTCGTGCCTAGAAGTATAGGATTGCACTCATTCTTGAAGAGAATGAACTAGCAATATTTATTAAAGAAGATGTACTAGAACCTATCCATGTTGTAGCTAAAGCAAAACACCAAAAGGACACAGCTAGAGCCAAAAGAATCATTGCATACTCTATAAAAGATCACTTGATCCCTCAAGTGGATGCAAAGAAAAATCCAAAAGAAATGTTTGATGCCCTAACCATAATGTATGAAGGAAATAACATCAACTGGAAGATGAATATAAGAACTCAACTCAAAAGTATAAGGATACAGAAAGGAGAAACAATTCATGAATATTTCTCTAGAATATCACAATTCAAGGAACATCTAGAAGCAATTGGTGATACTCTAGATGAATATGAACTCATAATGACAGCTCTTAATGGTCTCACAATACCTTGGGATACGTTCATCCAAAATATTTGTGACAGAAAGGAGGACCTACATTTTGACAGTCTGTGGGAAGAATGCATTCAAGAAGAAGCAAGAGTAGATAACCGAGAAGCAATACTATCAAGAGATTAAGATCAAGTCCTATCTGATCATACTAAAGGAGGAAGGAAGAGGTCTCACTTCCAGAAGGAAACTCATCAACATAAGGAGTCTCACTCCCCAAACAAATTCATCCATAAAGAATCTCACCCTCGAAGGAGATTCCAGGCGTTTCAGAAAGGTCAAAGAAGATAAAAATATTTATCATCCTACCAATGTTACCATTGTGACAAGATGGGAAATATTGCTAAGAATTTTCCATCTATAAGAGAAGACTACAAGAAGAGGAACATAAGGCACCATGCCCATATAGTTGAAGATGAAGATCCACCCACAAAGATGATAAAAGAACAGATTGAAGACTATGTCTTAATCTCTGCCCTATCAGGATCAGTGTCACCTAGTGAGGATACATGGCTCATAGATAGTGGTGCTTCCAAGCACATGACAGGTCAAAGAGACATTCTCTCTTGCCTTGCAAAAAATAACTTTCCCCAGAAAATTACACTTGGAGATGATTACCAGTACACTATCAAAGGAGTAGGAGAGTCAAATTACAAACTTGATTCAGGTACCCCAATGAAGATGAAGGATGTACAATATGTACTAGGTTTGAAAAAGAACTTACTTTCTATCTCAGCTTTAGATAAGAAAGGCTTCATAGTTTCTTTCATAGATGGAGAAGTTCTTATGTCACTGAAAGGAAAAACCATAGAAGATGCAATTCTTATTCGAACAGAAGAAGGTGGCTTATATAAGCTAAAAGGTCACTCGGAAGCAACCTTGACACATTCCATTGAGAATCCATGTGAACTTTGGCATAAAATACTTGCTCACATCAACTACAAGGCATTACCATATGTAAGCAAGGAAGTCACAGGTCTACCAGAATTCAAGGTTAACCATGAAGCTGTGTGCAATGGATGTGCACAAGGAAATAACATCAAGAACCTTTTCCCGAAGAGAGATAGTAAAGAAGAAGGAGTATTATGGCTCATCCACTCAGATGTATGTGGCCTAATGCCATCAATCTCCATTAGTGGGTATGTATACTATGTGTATTTTATTGATGACTATTCTCTCAAAACCTGGGTTTACTTTTTGAAATCAAAAGATGAAGTGTTCAGTAAATTCAAGGAATTCAAGGCCTTGATAGAGAATCTCTCTGAAATAAAGATCAATATACTTAGCTCAGATAATTGAGGAAAATACACCTCAAAAGAGTTTGTAAATTTTTGTAAAGATGTTGGGATCAAGAGGGAGCTCACCACTCCCTGCAATCCTCAACAAAATGGTGTAGCAGAAAGAAATAACAGAACTATAATGGAAGTAGTGAAGACTGTGATCCATGATCAAGATCTTCCAATGCACTTATGGGAAGAAGCAACAATAACAATAGTGTATGTACAGAACATATTATCCCATAGTGCACTTGGGTTCAAAACCCCCGAAGAGATGTTCTTTGGAAAGAAGCCAGAAGTAAGCCATCTCAAAATATTTGGTTGTCTAGTATTTGTACACATTCTGAAAGAGAAGAGAACCAAGTTGGACCCTTCAGGAAAGAAGGGAATATTTGTTGGATACTGTGAGGTCTCCAAGGCCTTCATAATTTGTATATCAGGTTACCATCATATTGAGATCAGCAGAGATGTAACATTTGATGAAGATGCAACACTCAAGGAATCAAGAAGATGTCAGCTTGAAGAAGTATATGAAGAAGAACATGTAGCTCCCAAAGTTGCAAAACCAGTGAGGGAATTCATAACTTCCCCTAATGAGTATATTCTAGAATATCATGACATAATATAATCTCAAGAACCTCCCCAGATGACGATCTCCCACAAGAGAACGCTAGCCTGGGCAAGTGATCCGGATTTTATGAGAAGAACAAAATGAATACAGATTATTATCAAAATATGTTTAACACATAATAATATATATACAGTAAAATTGGTTTCTATTCAATAAGGAAATAAGATGAAACTGTAAAATGTAGCGAAAAACAAGTTTGTTAGAATGGTGATGGCTTATCTCTGAGAAGAGATGTGATAATTGTGCTCATTTGCAAGAAGATGATTACAATGAGACTCTGAAAGAATTTTTACAATAAACAGGAATGTCAAAAACCATAGACATCCAAAAACCTAACCATAGGAGATGAAGCACCAAAAGTCATGTGGGCCCCATTTGGATAAGTTAGTACATCAACTTCTTCGGGTCGTAACTTTTGCATATGATCTTCGTTTTAGGGGAACGATAGTTCGTTGGAAAGGTCTATTCGAGGAATACACATGTTGTCATCAAACTCTGAATTTGTCTTCAATTGAACTATGATGAGCCCTAAAAACATTGTTTAGGGCCTCAAAATGGCCTCGGAACTCAAGGACCCGAAAACTAGGAAAAAACTGCAAAACTGGAAAACTACCAAAATGATCCAGTTGGAATAGGTGGGAGGCTACCGACATCCATATGTATCAATCCTCCCCCCTTAGGAAGAAATGTTATTTATTGCGTTGAGTGCCCCCATAATATGAGGAAATTTTTATTGAATTTGGCCTCGAGTGAGCCATTTTCGTTAGTGCAGGAGCTACCTTGCTTTGACAACTCGATAAAGATGTATCATTTGTTGGCGAGTGCCCTTGACCTATTTTTCCACAATCTGATCACTGGATTCATGTTTTATGCAGTCGAGGTTGATCTCTTTCGGTGTCAGTTGTTCTGATACCTCTGAGGTGTCCAATAATAGTGGGAAATAAGGTCGAAGGAGATCCACGTTGAACAGTGGATGCAAGCCAAGGAAAGGAGGAATGTTGAGCTCAAAAGAATTATCACCCATGGCCTTGGATATGGTGTACGACCCATAAAAGAGCGGGCGAAGCTTCTGATGGGGTATTGTAAGGCGTTCTTTCTACAAGTGCAACCAAACTTTGTCGCCCACCTGAAACTTATGTGGCACCCGATGTTGATCATGGCACTGCTTGTACTTTTCATTGGACTTATATAGGATATCCTGAACCTATTGTTAGATGTGTTGGATCCACTCAATGAACCGAGTGGCTTTGTCAAATTCAGTTGGAGTAGGAGATGAGTTGGCCAAGGTAACCACAAGGGGTAGTGCAACATCTATGGGACCCAATGGTTGGAATCCCAACCCCACCTGAAAGGGGCTATGGCCGATTGAGCTATGCAGGGCTCGGTTGTAGCTATCTCAGACATAGGGAAGACTCTCATCCCATGTGCAAGGGTGTTTGGAATTACACATGCATAGGATATGCACGATCATTCGATTTACGACCTCAGTTTGGCCATCTGTCTGGGGGTGGAAGTTCATGGATTTGGTGAGCTTGGTGTCCAGCAGTGACTAGAGGTTCAACCAGAATATGTTGAGAAATTGACTGTCCCGATCTGAGAAAATGGTTTGTCGTATTCCAAAATGTACCCAGACTCATTCAAAGAAGAGCTTGGCAGTGGCCTCTGTTGTGATTCTCTTCTTGTAGGTGACCAGAATCGCCATCTTAGAAAAGCGATCAACAACCACAAAAACACAGTCATTTCCCTGCTTGGTGGATGGGAGGCCCGACATGTAGTCCATTGAGATGGATTCCCATGGCCTGTCAGGAGTAGGTAGAGGGTTGTACATGCCCTATTTCTTATTGGTCAGTTTGGAAATATCAAAGGCAGTGCAGGACCTAATATACTTGTTGACCTCTTGTCAAAGTTTTGGCCAGTAGAAATATATTTGCAGCGTTTCCACTGTCTTTTCATCTTCGAATTGTCATTCCACCCGACTGTAGTGGGCTTCCTAGATCATCTTCACTCGCTCTCTTCATGGAATGCAGATATGTCCTAGACGACACAACATCCCATCCTGAATATGGAAATTAGCAACAACGACATTTGTGCCCAACATTTGGTAGGTGGTGGAAAAGTCCAGGTCTGCCTAATAGAGTTGGGGCCATCCAGAGGTCTCATGTCTGTAAGATTCTAGCACCATGGTGAGTGTCACGACTGGCGGTCTACTGAGGCAATCAACAATGTGGTTGGTGCTTCCTATTTTATACTTGATGTTGAGGTGGAATTGCTACAAGTATGTGGAGCACTTCTGATGGCAGTCATTCTGCAATTTTCCTTGTGTCTGCATGAACTACAGTGGCTTATGATTAGTGTGGATGATTGTCTCATTCCCAAGAATGTAATGTCTCCACTGGAAGAAGGCTTTCACAATGGAGTACATTTATTTTTCATAAGTAGGGTAATTATGGACAACATCTGATAGTGTCCCACTATGATAGGCCACGAGGTGGCCCTGTTGAGTGAGAACGGTGCCCACATCATAGTCAGAAGCATTTGTCTCGATCTCAAAGGTTTTTTGTAGGTATGGTTGTGAAAGTATTGGGGTTGAGCACAAGCACTACTTCAAATCATCGAACACTTGTTGTTGGGACCGGCCCCACACAAATTTTTCCTTACCACCACCCCTGGTTACATGGCTAAGGGCCCATGTAATATGGGAGAATCCCAACATGAACCTGCGGTAGAAATTGGCAAGGCCCAAGAAGCTTTGAATCTCAGTGAGTGTGGTTGGAGTTGGCCAGTTATAGATGACTTGGATCTTGGCTAGATCCACATGTATGCCATGTTGATCAATGATGTAGCCCAGGTAATGGACCATGTCCATGCTGAAGGATCATTTTTCCAAGTTGGTGTATAGCTTGTGTTGTTGTAGGGTGTGAAGAACCTGTTAAATATGTTGCAAGTGTTATGTCCAAGTCTTGTTGCAAATGAGAGTGTCATCCATATACACCACTACAAAATTATTGGTGAATGTTCACAGGATATCGTCCATCATCCTCATGAAAGTGGTTGGATCATTTGTCAAACCAAAGGAAATGACCAACCATTCAAAAATACCTTCGTTTGACTTGAAGGCGGTCTTCCATACATATGTCTATTCTATTGGGACCTAGTGATAGCCAAACTTCAGATCAATATTACTGAAGTATTTGGCCCCCATGAGTTGATCAAGGAGGTCATCAATTCGAGGAATCAGGTAACGGTTTCTGATTGTGATTTTATTCAAGTCCCAGTAATCAATGCAGAGTCGTCAGGTTCCATCTTTCTTATGTACCAGCACGATTGGGATCCCGCAAGGTGATGAGTTGGGGTAGATGTGCCCCTTGTGGAGTGGTTCTTCGATATACCAATTGATCTCCTCATTCTCTAATAGAGAGTTGCGGTAGACTGGCCAATTGGGCAGCGGTGCTCTGAGGGTCAGATCAATGGGGTGCTTGACCTAACAGTGCAGAGGTACCCCAGTAGGTGAGGAGAAGATATCTGAATATTCTTCCACGACCTTATCCACTTGCTTATGTTGTGTGGAGAGGTCATCCATGGAGACCCTAGATGTGGTTGTGATCTTTCGCTCATTCTAAGAGTGAATCACGAAGAAGACAAAATTCCCCATCTAAGAGATGATCTTCCTGCATTGCTTGGCAGAGATCAAGGAAATAACACTAGGTGGGATTGCCTTGGGTATCCTGTACAATTTCTTGTTCAAAGTAATAATAACACTGTGAGGCATAGACTCATATATATCATGGTGTTTCCATAAATATGGTTGGACCAAAATAACATTACAAACTTCAAGAGGGGTAACATCACACAATACCTCATCTTTGAAGGAATTGATGTTGTATGATAAGCGGAATTGTTTCCTGACGCGGATGTCGCTTCCTTGGCGGAGCCATCCAATGGTGTAGGGTTGTGGGTGTGGTGTCTTCGACAGGGTGAGTCGCTTGAAAACCTCTGGTGAGATGTGGTTCTTCTGGCTACTGCTATCAACGATGAAGTGCATCAGGGTACCCTTCACCCACACCTGTGAATGAAAATGGTGTTCGACTTCCTCTGGCTCATCTAGTTCACTGGGATGGAGCTTGGTGGTAGAAATGGTAGCACTTGGTTTTGTGTCAATGATCTGTCTCCCCCTTTCTATTTATGACTTAGAGTCAGAACCCACATCTAATTCAGAGGCTTTCACCTCAGCCATCAGGGACTTCTTTGAGCGAAAATCAACATTGTTATGCCAGGGGCTCTTATGGAAGTCGCACCACTTCCCGGTATCTTTCTTTGTCCTTCTGGTGTCCTTCTTTATGTGTGGTCTAGACTAGTTGTCCTGAGGCAGTCCATATTTTCTCCATCCTTTGTTCTATAGGTTGGGGCTGCCCTTTCCCAGCTTTTGTTGTGTGGGGTTCCCAGGCCCAAATTTCTGTGTCTTTTGTTTGAGCTTCTGCTCAATTTTTACAGCATATCGGTAGGTCATTCCCAAGGATGAGATGTTCAGAAACTCCATTTCGGCATGGATGTACCTATGAAAATTGTCGCGATACCTGAGCACCAGATGAAGCTCAGAATATTTGATACCTATCTTGGTGCGCAAGGTATGGAAGATATTCGTGAACTGTGGCACTTCTTGGTCTCTTTCCTGCCGCAGTGTGGTCCATTTTGTGTACAGGTCATCATAACTTCCAACGGGGTAGTATTGTTCCTTAATAGCATCCTTGAAGGACTCCCAAGTGACCGTGACTATAAATAATGAGGGTTCCTCTATTTCCTTCTTCTCACAGAAATTTTCCCACCAATATTTGACATGGGGAACAGCTTTGAGGATCGCAAAAGTAATATTTTCTCTATTCAAGAAGTTATGGACAAAGAAATACCCTTCTAGAAAACTCAACCATTTATCTACAACATTGGCGTCTATATGACCTTAAAATATAGAAATATCGAAGTTGATTTGTACCTTGAAGGGGGCGACACCTCCGTTTGAGGAAGATGTGTCACCCATTGGTAGTCACCGAAGAATTTGCGCAAAACTATCCATCATATCATTCCTTTGTTGAGTGAGGGCTTCCTCAAGAAAATTTTTGAAGGGATATCCTCTCTCATCATCTTTCTTTTCTCCCACCATGATAGGTCACTTGGGCATGCGAAATATTTTTTCCTCAAGAGACACAAGCTCGAGACCCAATTCTTTGTACCCTGACCTCGTTGGGGACATGCAATAAGAACGACAAGGAGCAGACCACTCTGATACCACTAATCCAGATTTTATGAGAAGAATGAAATGAGTAAAGATTATTATCAAAATATGATTACCAAATAATAACATATATACAGTAAAATTGGTTTCTATTCAATAAGGAAATAACCTGAAACTATAAAATGCAGCGGAAAACAAGCTTGCTAGAATGGTGGTGGCTTATCTCTGAGAAGAGATGTGACGGTTGTGTTCATTAGCAAGAAGATGATCACAATGAGGCTTTGAAGGCCTTTTTACAATAAACATGAATTTCAAAAACCCTAGACATCCAAAAACCTAACCCTAGGAGATGAAGCGCCAAAAGTCATGTGGGCCTCATTTGGGTAAGTTAGTACATCAACTTCTTGGGGTCATAACTTTTGCATACAATCTTCATTTTAAGCGCACGATAGCCTGTTGGAAAGGCCTATACGAGGAATACACATGTTGTTGTAAAAATATAACTCAATATATATTCTAACCTTGGAGATCCCTAAAAACATTGTTTAGGGCCTCAAAATGGCCCCGGAAGTCAGGGACCCGAAAACTAGGAAAAACCTGCCAAACTGGAAAACTGCCAAAATGAGCCAGTTGGAATAGATGGGATGCCACTAAAATCCATCTGGATAAGAAAGGGAACTTATTCAATATGGAGAGAAGTATGGTGCCCCTGAAGGAACCATGAGACAAGTCAAGAAACCCAAGTCATTCTCCAGTTATATGGCTTTGACATGTGATCTCTTAGAGAAGGAGCCTACTTGCTTTGAATAATCCATTCAGAAGAAAGAATGGGTAGATGCCATGATAGAAGAATACCAATCCATTATAAATAATTATGTATGGGAAATAGTTTCCAGACCGAAGAGAAACAATGTGGTATCTTCCAAATGGCTATACAAGATAAAACATGTTGTTGATGGAAGTATTCAGAAATATAAAGCAACATTTGTAGCTCGTGTCTTTTCTCAAAAGGAAGCCATTGATTATGAAGAGACGTTTTCTCTTGTAGCCAGATACACTTCAATTAGAACCATCATATCCCTTGCAACTAAGATGAAGTGGAAGTTACACCAGATGGATGTGAAAACAACCTTCTTGAATGGTGTCATTGAATAAGAAGTGTATATAGAACAACCCCAAGGGTTTGAAGTTGAATACAAAAAGACTCATGTATGCATATTGAAGAAGGATATGTACGGATTGAAGCAAGAACCTAGAGCTTGGTATGGAAGAACTGGAAGTTTCCTGATGAGCTTGGGATTTACCAAGAGTAAAGTTGACTCTAACCTTTACTTCAAGGTTATGAATGATGAGCATTTTATATTGTTGTTGTATGTGTATGACTTGTTTCTAACTAGAGAAGAAAATCTCATCATTGATTGTAAGAATAATCTCATTGCAGAATTTGAGATGAAATACCTTGGCCTAATGCACTATTTCTTAGGCCTTGAGATCTAGCAGAGCCCAGAGAAGATCTTTCTTAACCAAGGGAAGTATGCAGTTGAAATACTAAAGAGGTTTGATATATTCGAGTGTAAATCCATGAATACAACCATGGAAACAAAGTTGAAGCTCCTAGTTGATACTTCATCAGAGTTGGTTGATGCTACGATGTGCAGACAAATCATTGGATCATTGATGTATCTGACGAACACCAGGCTAGATATATGTTTTGTTGTCAACACCTTGAGTCAATTTCTGGTAGAACCAAGATGTGTTCACATTGTTGTTGCAAAACATGTGATGAGATACCTTAAGGGTACGTTGGATTTCGGTCTCAATTATAATGGAGATCATGACTTCAAACTGAGTGGATATACTGATTCATATTGGGTTGGAAGTGTCTCTAACAGAAATATCACCTCAGGATGTTGTTTCGGTCTGGAGTCAGCCATGATCTCATGGAAGAGTAGGAAGCAATCAAGTATTTCTCTCAACACGGATGAAGTAAAATACATTATTGCATGTTCCGCTGGTTGTGAAGCCATATGGATTCGGAAGTTGTTGACAGGTCTATTTGATCTGGAGATGGAAGCAACCATGATTCTATGTGATAACCAAAGTTGCATAAAAATGACAGAGAACCTTGTGTTCCATGACAAGTCAAAACACATAGAAATTTTGTATCATTACATTTGTGATATGGTGCAGAGAGGAGTCATAAAGCTCCATTATGTTGGCATGGATGAACAGGTTGCAGATGTGTTGACCAAGCCTTTGTCTCATGTAAATTTTTATCACTTTCGAGACAAGCTTGGTGTAGTCCAAAAGGACCTCCCTTGAAAGGGGGAGTAGTGTTAATGTCATCCTTGTGCTAAAGATTTCGAGATTTGTGTTGATGTTGTTGTGATGCCAGCCTTGTGCTGAAGATTTCCAACTTCATGTTGATGTTGTTGTGATGCCAGCCTTGTGCTGAAGATTTCTAGCTTTGTGTTGATGTTGTTGTGATGCCAGCCTTGTGTTGAATATTTCCAGCTTCGTGTTGATGTTTTTGATATGCCAGCGTCATGCTGAAGATTTCTAGTTTTGTGCTGATGTTGATGAGATGTCAGCTTCATGCTAAATATTTCCAGCTTAATATTGATGTTGATGATGTTCCAGCCTTCATGTTGTTATGTTGTTGTTGTTGATGTTGTATCAACCTCATGTTGTTGTTGATGATGATGATGTATTAGTGTTATACTAATCCATGTTGATGTAGATGACGATGATGCCATTCCAGCTCCTTGTTGTGGATGATGATATCGATGATGAGAAAAACTTTCGACGATTTATAGATATGCCAATCAGTGTTCCAGATGATGTTGATGTTGATTCCCTCTCTCTCTCTCTCATGATGATGTTGTAGAATACCCTTCTTGTTAAGGGGGAGTGTTGAAATATTGTAACTACAAAGAGTATTCTATTTATTATTTAGTTATTATTCATTAAACCAATCCCCTTTTGTGGATTTATCATGTCGTTCATTGTAATTGAGCAAATCCCCTTTTGTGGATTGGTCAAACCCTAATTGTATTATGAAAATTAAGAAGTCGGCCCCTAGGCTGAATGTTACACATTATTTTCGTCACCCTCATGATCGTTAATGATGTAAACCTATATGTTGCCTTTAGAGGGGTCAGTGGCCTGAATTCTTGAAAAAAGAAGGGAGAAGAACTTTCCCTGAGAGAAGAAGTTGTGTTTTCCTCTGTAAAAACCCTATTTTTGAGGATTTCCACGGGCTGCGCCATAGCTAGGGTGCGGAAATGCCTGATTTTTGCAGGTTGCACTATATCTAGGGCACGGATTTTCCGCAGGCTGCACTATAGCTAGGGTGTGGCGGCCTCTATATGTGGGAAAAATGAGAATTTTCTCGATGCTTCTAGAAGGAGAAACTTCTATGGTGAGGTGACCTCCGAATGGTTTGGATCTTACTCTCTTTCATGATTTTGTGGGATCATACTAACCTCCTCGCCTTATCCTCTTCAACTTATAAAAGGAGAGGATCTTTCATGGAGAAAGTTAGTTTGATTGAGCTTGAGAAATTTGGCTTGAGATTGTTTGCTTGGTATGTTGGATTTGAGCTTTGCTTTGTCAAGATAGATTGTGAGTAGATATCAGATCCATGGTCTCAAAATACTTGGAGAAAGAAGTGTGTGGGAAGCAAGGAATTGTTGGAAGGAACCTTACGACATCAAGGCATCTGGTTGTAATCTCTCTTCCTATTATTTAATATAATATAGTGGCATGCTTCTTTCCCATAGAATTATCTTTATTTTATTGCATAATTCCCTTATCATATGCATAGGTTGTCATTGAATATACTTTACTGCTTTCACTGTTAAGAACCCAATATTGAATACAAAAGCACCACAACAGATATAGAAGAACAATATAGAAAAATATTCTTTATTACTATCAAACCCTTAGGGTAGGGCAACACCATACAATGGATCCTATTATGGAAGGGATCCTCTCCTGTTCACTTGCCTCTTCGAGGGGGCATCCTCCTATTGAGCTACCACTCCAAATACAATATTTCTCTTCA
>ML788470.1:269449-281682 GCA_009831015.1 Picea engelmannii
GAGTTCGAAGAACTCCTTCATCTTTCTGTCATAGTATCTTTTAGTCAGGTATTTCTTCTCAAAATACCTCTTAAATTCCTTCCAAGTGACCTCTTTCTCTCTGATGTGTTGTACCTGTACAAACTGATCCCACCACATGGATGTTTTTCCTTTCAGTTGGTACATTGCAATTCTTCCTTCTGCATGGGAGGAATAATTCTGCAATTGAAAGTATTTCTTCATGCCAAGCAACCATGTCTCGGCATCTTCCTCCTTCTTATGTTCTCCATCGAATGTTGGAGGCTTAATCTTGTTCATCTCTCCTTTCAATTCCTCCCTTCCATATTTTCGATGTTTTCTGGTAGGGGACGGGCTTGATCTACTGTGTGTCTTACTGTCAGAATGTCTTTGGGAGCGACTAAGATGTCGGCTACCACTCCTCAACCTAATTATTCTCCCATGGGTTCTGTGACTCCTCGTCATACTTGAGTCTCTTCCTTTCTCGAGTTTCTTCTCTATTCTTTCCAGACTCTTCAAAAATTTTAAGTTTAATGCACCCTGTCGGTCCCTGACTTTCATGAGCTTTCGGCTATCATCTCGGTGAGCCTTGGCCTCTCTTTGCAATCCTTCAAGGATTTTCATTATGTGTTCTTCCTTATCCTTCTCTTTTCCATGCCCATTGGAGTTCAATCCTTCGACTCCCAGGTTAACATCCTTTCCTTCCTGTTCGTCTTCTATTTCAGGGTTAATCTGCACTTTTCCCCACTCCATACTCGGCGTTGGTTAACTGGAATCCTGACCTTCGTTGAACTCTACACACGCACTGTGCAATTCAATTCGAAGTTGTCAGTCCATTAAACCTTCATGAACAATCCACAATATTTAGTTCGGACAAAATAAAAGACATTTCGTTTTAAATAAGTTTTCTTGAACTGGAAGTATTATGTATCTCTCCCATTTCTTTGCGTTTGAGGCAATTTCCAAACAGTTCTGGCACTCGTCAGTCTTCTGCAATATAATGCGCAGACGACTCGAATTTGTCGAGCCTTCATTTAATTGAAAATTCCTCATCTTTTTTGACAATCGAGTTTAAGAAAGTGTTTCAATTTCACGAATTTTCTGAGCTCTGTTCATCTCTATATTTTTCGGGTGTTTCGAAACTTCAGTTTGTTTTTTTTGTTTTTTTTGTTTTTTTTTTGGTATTTCTTCGGTACTGGAGAACTCCCATTTAACTCTCTGGGCTAGACTTGGGGTTCACACGACCTCCCCTTATATGACCACATTCATACCTCCTATCAGAGTTTCGGACTTCCCCATGTCCAAATGCACATGTCCTCAGGATTCGTGATTCTCCGAACCCCGATGCGCCCTTCACACGTTAGCCCTCCTGGCTTAGCTCCTGGTCCACGTGACCTCTACCCCGTGACCGAAGTCAAACCTCTCATCGGGGTTTCGGGGTTCAGAGTTTCACAAGGCATGGACTTCTTGTCCCTGCGATTCCCGATTCTTCGAATCCCGACTCGCCACTATACGGACAGTTGGCTCCCACTTATCGGGGTTCGCGATTCGCGACTCCAAAATGCATAAAAACTTTGTCACCGGAATCCCCGATATGTCGTTTCTCCGATACACTCGCGTGATTGACTATTCAACGGTCCCTCAATCTCTCGGCTTTTCGGAGTTCGCGATATCGCGAATCCTAAATGCATAACTTTCTGGGACTTCTCACCGTGAAAACCCGAAACGGCGTGCCACCTGTCCACTTCTCGGATCTTGTGGCGCCCACACGGTTCTTTTGTCCGTCGGGATATCGCTTTTTGCAATTTCGCGATTCCTGTTGTAGTGATGTCGGGATTTCTAACACCCAATCCCCGATATGAAATTCCACGCGTAAATCCAACGGTTAGATCTTTCTTCGCATCGTACGGTCTTTACAGATCCTGAGATTTCCCAAAGGAAACTCGTTCGTTCACCAGGACTTAGTCACACGCTAATGTCTCGACAGTATGGTCAGGATTTATCATGAAGAAAGTCTGAGTTCTTGTCATCGGAACTTCTAAATCCCCGATTCTCGAAACGGGTAGTCTCGCAACACGTGGCCATCTCAAATCGAACGCTCCATGACTGTTTCGGGTTTCCATCATGGAAAGTCCCGATCCCTTGTTACTAGGACTCCCGATATCGTGATTCCCGATTTCCCAAAATGGAAAATCCCACGACATGTGTCCTCCGTCTTTCGGACGGTCTAGATCTATTTCAGGCTTTCGCCTTTAATCACTGAGGTTTTAACCTTCATATACCTCTCGACAGATCCAACGGCTGTCGGGTTTTCTGGTCGAGATCTGACGGCTCAGACAGTTTCTAACTAATTTGGGATTGCGCGTATCGTGATTTCCACACTCCTGTGCCATTTCCCAAGGAATTTTAATCCTTACGCACATTTTTCCAGATCCGACGGTCACGAGGGCTCGCCTTCCCTCTCGAACATATCTTAATGTTCTAACACCATTGGTGTAGAGACCTATCTCCCCGTGGTCGTAGATCACATCGGCTGTATTTTCACTGCACCGCTAAACCTCCTGAGCTCGTAAGCGCGGTCAAGCAACTACTTGACACACTGGAACAAACCAAGGTCCGAAATTGGCCATTCCAGGCCCAATTCCCTTCACTTCTCGGTCCAACAACCACTCTACTGGCCCATCTAGGCTCAGTGTCGAAAACTTGGCTCTGATACCAATTTGTAGTGAACCTTTTTGCTCACCCAGCACTTAGAACGCACTATGTAACAATATATACACTCACTTCTACATAATTCGTACATACATTATATAGTCACATGCATTCAAGTAATGAAATACATTTAACTCAAAGTAAAATGTATAATTTGAGTAAAACGTATAATTTACTGCTACAATTAAACAATCCATATCATTTAACAGTAATTCATATACACAATGGAAAACATGATAATTTATGTAGCACAGTCATGCAAAATGGGACAAGAACATAGTTAGATATTTATCTTGTAATAGTGGTGAAATCCACCAACCAAGTGCAGGCCTTCCATGAACCTCCCAGCCTTAGACCACACTACTCATCATCTCAACAGTGGATCACCCTCGAGATGGGACCGAGCTCCACCCCAAGGCAAGGAATCCTAGGCTAGGCTGAGGTTACAGGGAAGCAGCACAGAAATATTTGGAAGGATTCTTCCCCAAAGATGTCATCTTACGCCCACTACTACCAGGATCTCATTCCCCACATGCATGTTCCGCCCGGGAGTATACACCTTCACATGCACAGTCCATCGGTGCTAACCTCCCTCTCTAGGTCTCGGCAACATGCCGGATCAGGAAGTCTCTGAGCTCGTAGCTGGTGTTGGGCACTCTCTGGATGAAACCCCTTCCCAACAAACTCTTTCACCTGGAAAGAGTTGCTCACATGCCTGATAACCTGCCTCTTCCAACCACCATCGCCTCCCTCACCAGAAGAGAGGTAATATACAATATTAGCACAAAGCTTACTCTGGCTAGCATGCCACGCGCAGTCCAGCACTGCGTGGCCGCAACAGTCAATTGGGAAAAACAGACACGCGATTCCCAAACAAGTTCAGCAATCATGGGATAGTCTCCTGGCTTTGGTTTCGGGATTGTACGAGGGTATTCTTGCAGGGGTCCGACGGGTTCACCCTCAGACAGTCGGGTAGAATGGAGAAGACTCCCCTCCCATGATTCATCTCGGCTATTATATTTGCATGCACCAGGGTTGACACTTGTCACACTGGGAAATGCATGTGTTCCCACAGCAGGCATCCCTTTTGCACGTTTTCCCTTGCCAGGAACTTAGGATAAAATAAATAAACATGTCTTTTGGGAAATAATATTAAAATATTATACCAAGGCTTAAGCCCCCTAGGTTTAGCCCCTAGGCTCAACACTTAGCCCCTTTTTCCCACCTTCCAGCCCCTAATCCCTTTCCCACTATGTGGATTCTCTGTCCCCCTTCACTCATTCATCGTGGTTGGTCTGCACCTGGCAGTGTTTTATATTTTATTAATCATTATGCATACATACAAGTACATCAGCAGGCTCTTGGCCTTCAACACTTAGGATCCATGGCCTAACAAACACATAATCCTACCATCTTATACAAAACATGGCTCACCAGCCTATAGACATGTTTACAATTCATTTCATATATCATGATTTGCAACGGGGCTCGACCTTGGAGACACTACAAGTAGAGTCATCAAATAAAATATGAAAGTGGTTGTCATCCCAGAAATGAAAACTATCCATATACCAATCATCACAATCTGCCTCGAAATCATATCAAGCATATATTTATTGATTATATTCATCCCTGAGGCCCTCCATAAGAAATCTCTCCTGCATGTTATTCAATGAATCTTGAATACTACGAAAACTATCATTGAGGTTGTCTGTGAGGCTGTCTATGAGGTTGTCTGTGAGGCCATGTACAAATGCATCCAATCTGTCATCCAATGTGTGAAACAATTGGGCTTTGAATGATTCAAGAATTTCTTTCAGGTTTTGAGAATAAATCACCATGTGAGCATCCTATGAACTCACCCAATAAGTTACCACAGAAAATCACGATTTTTTCTGGAAAAACCCTAAAAAACTGTTGAAGTTAAAATGCTCATAACTTCACTTACCGGACTTCGTTTTGGATGATTTATTTTTTGAAATTGGGTGAAATTGTGAGAGGAACTCATATATGTAATTTATTTGGGCAAATTCAGCCTCTAGATGCTACAGAAATAAAAAAAAATCTCGCTGTCGTCCGCGGAAAAAATCCTGAAAATTTACAGATTTTAAAACTTCAATATCTTGACTTCCCGGACTCCGTTTCGGACGATTTGTTTTTTCAAATTGGGTGTTTTTCTGAGAGGAACTCAGATATACAACCCTTTTTTGCAAATTTTTCATAGAAATATACCAAAAACTTCGAGAATGTCGCGGCTCTCTTTTTTCTGCTCCGAAATAAAAATCTGCAAAAATAAAAAATATTTGCCCACAATGTCTGCCCAAGGAAAGTGCTCTGATATCAATTGTTAAGAACCCAATATTGAATACAAAAGCACCAAAACAGATATACAAGAACAATATATAAAAATCTTATTTATTACTATCAAACCCTTAGGGTAGGGCAACACCATACAATGGATCCTATTATGGAAGGGATCCTCTCCTGTTTACTTGCCTCTTCGAGGGGGCATCCTCCTATTGAGCTACCGCTCCAAATACAATATTTCTCTTCATGTCTCATTACATTGCTTGAACCCCTTTATATAGTGCTACCATCACCTAAGAACATTCTAGAGGAGGAATCTTCTAGAAGTAGAACCTTCTAAGAAGTCCTCTTACATTTATTATATCTAATTACCC
Organism: Picea engelmannii; assembly: GCA_009831015.1. Classification (NCBI taxonomy): domain Eukaryota; kingdom Viridiplantae; phylum Streptophyta; class Pinopsida; order Pinales; family Pinaceae; genus Picea; species Picea engelmannii. The sequence continues at coordinate 274,840 of ML788470.1, forward strand.
ATTTATTATATCTAACTACCATAGTGGGCCTTATTTAATAATATAGTGGACCTAGTCCACCTTACATTGAATGACCCCCACTATTATCACTATGGGCCCTCTAGCCTCCCCCACTACCTCTCTAGCTACCTTACATTCACTTTGGTTGGTTTGTGTCTCACTGCAGGATTAGTATCACAAGAGCACCGAAGTGAAACAAGAACAACAAAGACATAAGGAAGCGACATTTAAATGTATGTCTATCATCTTTTATTTGGTAGTAAATTTTATGATTAGAACCTAGGGAAAGCACCATGTCCTGTCGTGTTTTTTTCTAGATCTAGGGGGATCGATTTGTGTCCGCACTTAACGATTTACCCAATGACAAAATTGGCGACTCCACTGGGGAACAGATTGTTTTCCTAGTTTGTCTTGCTTTCTTGCTTTGATTGCTTGGTTTCTATTTTCTGAGTCACTGGGAGATCCAGGTTGACTCTCTCACTATTAAACTTCACTGGAAAACCTTCTTAATTTTTAATTTTTTCCATTTTTGTTTGATTTATACACCCTTCTTTGAGGGACAATGCGGCGACTTGGGATTTCCGCACCCTACCTATTTAGACCAGTGCGGAAACTCCGCACCCTACCCTTTTCTGGCCTTCGAAAATCAGGGATTTTTGCACTGTGTTAGTCTACAGCCTGCAGAAATTGTGAAAATTTTGATTTTTTGATGGTGTTTTCCTTGCCCGGATCTGTGATATGGTTTTGGGGTGATTTGTTGGGTTTATTACAGTATGCTTGACAAAATTTTGATCTGTTTTCATCCATCCTTGCCTTATTTTTTATTTGTTTGCTTTTGAAAGATTTGATCTCTTTGAGTGTCTTTCTGTTACAAAGCATCGTTTTTTCTTTAGAATTGTTTGGTGAAAGAACTTATTTTTCCTTTATTGAATGATTCATGTTAAAAGAGAAAATTTGTTTGGGTTTCTTTGTTTCATATAGATTTGTTATTGCTTTTAGCTATCTTTGAAACAAAGTTTTAATTTTCTTGCTTTGCATTAATTTTGGGGACATCCTTGCATTTGAATCATGCATTGGTGTACAGTCTCTTTGTCTCATTTATTGAAGATATTGATATTGATGAGTTTAGTAAAATTTTGAGACATGGTACATCTGAGAATGATAAATGTTTTCTCCTTCTCATAGCATAGATTTCATCGAAATGAAAAGATTACATCTTCATCTCTTTGCATAACTTTCGAGTCGGTCAAAACATCATATTGTCCACGCCATTTTCCTTTGGAGTAACAACAACCATAAAATAAAGAGCTTATAAAAATTGATTAGACATTTTTATATTTTCTGGTAGAAAACCTACATTAGATTAGTTGTAGGGATTTGGAATAGGTGTGAAAGATAACTTTCCAAAGCTACAAAAAAACATAGAATCTTGAGTTAGGGAGCAGTTAAATCCACTTGCTACATTTTGTCCTGGGAATCCCTTCTAACACAAGGGTCAATCACGAGGTCGCATTGAGACTGGCAGAGTTACTCACCCTGCTTTGTTGGTCTTGGTGTAGAGATTGTGCGTATTATGGGGTTCGCTTGAAAGGTATACCCACAATTATGAGTGGAAGCCTTTCAAGTTGATTTCATGCTAGATACCTTGCCTTTGCACGTGGATCGGACTGTCGATTGTTTCCCCAAGCATCACTGTAGTAATTGGTAACCTTAGTGGCCTTTCTATTTAGGTTATTTACACAAGGTGACTATGGAGGGGCAAGTCTTCACGGTACCTGGAATCGACGTTGGCCAAAATCACTCGGTCTCCTTGGATAGTATACCCACGATTATGTGTGGGAACTTGCACCAGTGTGTAAGTCCGTTAAGCAGGTCATCAACATAACTTTTCCACCCGCTCTATCTCAACCCCTTCTTACTTTGTTCTCGCGACATTGGATTTCATCACCAACTAGTGTGCTCATTGTGAGAAGGTTTTGTTTGCTTGCTTGCTTACTAGATTTTTAGCATCTGTTGTTTGTTCTCCCTAGCAAACTCTAGGTTGGATCTTTGTTTAATGGCGTCCATTCCCGGAATGAACAATGAATGAACCCCTCTTCCAAGGGAACCTTTTGTTTTTCATTGTTACAGGAACATTGGTCCTCCTCACATCGCTACTTTGAGCCTTCCAGGTCTCACAATTGGATTACCAGTATGGTTTTTTTCCACTCAGGTAATCCTGAATGTAGCTTGTGCTTCTGTTATAATCACTCCCCACCAAGAACATCAACCTCATGTTGATCCTTCGCCTTCTCCACTTGCAAGGTCTTCTTTCATTTCATATTCTTCATCGAGTGAAAGCTCTGAAGATAGTAACTCTGTGGATAAGAAGAAGAAGAAAAGGAAGAAGAAGAAGAAGAAAAATAAACAAGGATCTAAAATTCCAACCATTGTCAGACGTGTTAGAAAGAAACCAGTTACTATTAATCGTGCTAGGAGTGTTTATGATGTCAAGATCACCCAAACAACCCGTAAGCCCAAGTACCCTTGCAAGCTTTGCAAGGATAGACATCTTCTTAAGGATTTCCCTGGTCTATCCAAAGTTATAGAAGCATGGTATACACACCCTTGCCAACCCATGTCGTCAGCCTCTGAACATCATGTTGATGACCTCCCGTCAAATAGTCACGATATACTTGGGAAGAAGAAAAGTAGAGCCAAGTTCCCATCTATGTTATACAAAGGGCGTCATCTAACTCATATTTTCCCTCATATGGAAGAAGCCTCGAAATTCCTGGAAGACATGACTGTTTCATAGCCCCAACTTCTAGTTTCTTATCGCAAGTGTCGGGCTTAAGATATATCATGTAAATCAACATTTAATTGTCACCCCGGGGAGGTAGACTTAGAGGAACCAGCACTGTATGTGCAGGATTGAAGAGAGAGTTTCAATAATGTCAATCTACTTCAAAAGAAACTGTTGAAAGAAGTTATACTAATTTGCCCTGCCCTGCACTCGTTCTGCACTAATCCTGCACTGATCCTACACTAGTTTTGTACCAATCATGAAATGTGTTTCCAGGCATATAAAAGCTTTACTGAAAATTAACGATAGGAAACAAACTTCTGCTACTTATCACTCCCCATTCAATTATCAATCTATATTGTAATGAAATGAAACTCAACATAAATCTCATGTTCACAACTATTTCTCTACATTACTAAATTAATGAGCAATTGAAACTGAAAACTAGAATATTATTCTTGCTAAAAGATACCATTCAAATCTGGATCTGAAAACTATACTAAACGTACACCTCCAGCTCTGTCTCAATCGAAGGGGGCCCTGCCTTCTCTGTCCACAGACTGGCTCAATCAACGCATATTAAATATAACTAACAACAAACTTATGATGACAGAAATCAAATAAATGAACAGCTCTGATTATTTTATTAAAAGAAGAACAATGAAAATACCAGATGAAAAACTATCTATCTCTGCCATTATATTTCTATTCTATGTTCTACATACTATCTCCCTTCTATTCTCTACCTCTGAATACTATCCCCCATATTTATTCACAAATTCCTTCCATCTAATTTATGTTGTCCTCCTCTATTGAGCATAGCATCTCTTATATAGATTTTGTATTAATTACAATTTAGATTCAATTCCAGCCCTACACCTTTTAAGAAGCAATAACTGTCCACATGGCATTTGGGTAGAGCATCATTGCTTGGAGAGGGTAAATGTGTTTCCCATAAATCTCTATCTGAATCGGTGGCAATAACTGAATCTACAGAGTGTTAATGTTTATGCCATTATTATAGTTCTTTGCATTTCATAAGATAAGAGCATAATAAGAACAAGATCACTGAGAAATACACATTCACAAGAGACACAACATTTATCCTAGGAAACCCTCCAGGGGAAGAAAACCCAGCAAAAAATTCCTTATCATAAATAGCTTATACAATGTTCAAGAGATAACTCAAACCAATACAGAAAGTCCTCACCAAGAGATGCGCCACTCTTCTTCTCTTCTCTCCAACTTGTAATTGCAGCTTGCCTCATAAGAGAATGAGCAAGTGAGTTGTGTGTTTGAAGTGAGGCGCTAGCCTCTTATTTATATCAGACTGGCATGTGTGAAAGGTCACAACTGGCAGGGCCGACCTCTCACTCTGGGTGGGTAAACCCACCTTTAATTAATTCTGGGTCTTCCATTATAACTGTTGGGGCCGACTTCTTATTCTGTCCTTTGTAATTGTCTGATGACCAATCCGCAAAAGGGGATTTGGTCCTTATACAATTACCAGCGTGATTGATCCTCAATGGGGATTAATCCAATAACAATAATAATAATAATGACATGATTAATCCGCAATGGGAATTTAATCCAATAAAAAAATAATAATAAGAATGCTCTTCGCAGTTACATTATTTCAACACTCCCCCTTAACAAGAAGGGTATTCTTCATCAGCATCAGGTGAGAGAGGTCTACATCATCAGTGGCATATGGAGGACAGTATCGTCAATATCATCTTGAACCATTGTCTATCACATTTACGAGTCTTTGGAAGTTTTCTTCATCAGCAGCATCATCATTCTCGAAGGAATGCTATCATCATCTGCATCAAATATGTATCAGTAAAAATGATACCTCATCACAGCACTAGGTTGGCACATCACAGTACTACACTAGCTCAATGTCACAGCGGTTAAGCTGGTAGCTCAGTGTCAGTCACATCTTGATTTACGTCTAACAGCGAGGTCATAATCAAGTAATATCATCATCTCGCTTTATGTCTAACAACTCGGTCAGAAGCGAGGAATCACGGCGTCATGCTTTACGTCTAACAACTAGGTCAAAAGCATGACTCATCTTGCTTTACGTCTAACAACGAGGTCAGAAGCAAGGAACACATCAACATCTCTCTTTACATCTAACAACGAGGTCAGAAGCGAGGAAACATATTTCTTTACGTCTAACAACTAGGTCAGAAGCAAGGAATCAGCGGCGTTATGCTTTATGTCTAACAACTAGGTCAGAAGCATAACTCATCTTGCTTTACGTCTAACAACGAGGTCAGAAGCAAGGATCACACGGTGTCATGCTTTACGTCTAACAGCAAGGTCAGAAGAATGACTCATCTTTCTTAACGTCTAATAGTGAGGTCAGAAGCAAGGATCACACAGTGTCATGCTTTACGTCTAACAGCGAGGTCAGAAGCATGACTTATCTTTCTTTACATCTAACAGTGAGGTCAGAAGCAAGGAATACATCTACTCCACCTTTCAGGGAAGGTCCTTTCGGACAATACCAAGCTTATCTCAAAAGTATTCAAACTTTACATGAGATAGAGGCTTAGTCATCACATCAGCAACCTGTTCATCCGTGCTAATGTACTGGAGCTTCAAGGCTCCTCTTTGTACCATGTCGTGGATGAAATGATAGTGGATCTCTATGTGCTTCAACCTATCATGGAACAAAGGATTCTCTGTCATTTTAATGCATCTTTGATTGTCACATAGAATCGCGATTGCTCTCATCTCCAAATCAAATAGGCCTGTCAGCAACTTTCGAATCCATATAGCTTCGCAGCTAGCAAAACATGTGGCAATGAACTCTGCTTCCATTGTGCTGAGAGCAATACTGGATTGCTTCCTACTCTTCCACGAGATCATAGCTGATCCCAAACTAAAACAGAATCCGGAAGTGCTTTTTCTATCAGCAACGCTTCATGCCCAATCTGCATTAGTATATCCACTCAATGTGAAGTCATGATCTCCATCATAGCTGAGACCATAATCCATTGTACCTTTAAGGTACCTCATCACATGTTTTGCATCCACTAAATGAACATGTCTGGGCTCTACCAGAAACTGACTCGAGGTGTTCACTACAAAACAGATGTCTTCTCTGGTGTTCTTCAGGTACATCAGCGATCCAATAATCTGTCTGTATAGAGTGGCATCTATCAAATCTGACGAAGTATCGACCAGTAGCTTCAGCTTTGCTTCCATGGGAGTATCAATGGACTTACATTCTAGCATGTCGAATCTCTTTAAGATTTCGACCGTGTACTTCCCTTGGTTAAGGAAGATTCTCTCTGGACTCTGCCATACCTCAAGGCCTAAGAAGTAATTCATTAGACCAAGGTCTTTCACTTCAAATTAAGCGGCAAGTCTTTGTTTACATTCAGTGATGAGATTTTCTTCTCTAGTTAAGAATAAGTCATCTACATACAATAATAGTATTATTGGTTCATTCTCCATGATCTTGAAGTAGAGATTTGAATCTTCTTTACTCTTGGTAAAGCCCAATCTCGTCAAGAAACTGTCTATACGGCCATACCAAGCTCTGGGAGCTTGCTTCAATCCATATAAGGCTTTCTCCAATTGACAGACATGAGACTTCCTGTCTTCAACCTCAAATCCTTGGGGCTTCTCTATATACACTTCTTCTTCAATGACACCATTCAGAAAAGTTGTCTTCACATCCATCTGGTGTAGCTTCCATTTCATCTTGGTAGCAAGAGCTATAATGGTTCTGATTGAAGTGTATCTGGCCACAGGAGCGAATGTCTCTTCATAGTCGATTCCTTCATTCTGGGAAAAGCCATGAGCGACAAATATTGCTTTATATTTCTCAATACTTCCATCAGCAGCATGTTTTATCTTGAAGAGCCATTTTGATGATACCACATCTTTACTTTTTGCTCTGGGAACAATTTCCCATACATCATTCTTTATTATGGATTGGTATTCCTCTGTCATGGCATCTGCCCATTCCTTCTTCTGGATGGCCTCTTCAAAACATGTGGGTTCCTCATCAAGTAGATTGTACATCAAAGCCGTGTAAC
>ML788470.1:284661-296239 GCA_009831015.1 Picea engelmannii
AGCTTATACAATGTTCAAGAGATAACTCAAACCAATACAGAAAGTCCTCCCCAAGAGATGCGCCACCCTTCTTCTCCTCTCTCCAACTTGTAATTGCAGCTTGCCTCATAAGAGAATGAGCAAGTGAGTTGTGTGTTTGAAGTAAGGCACTAGCCTCTTATTTATATCAGATTGGCATGTGTGAAAGGTCACAACTAGCAGGGTCGGCCTCTCACTCTGGGTGGGTAAACCCACCTTTAATTAATTTTGGGTCTTCCATTATAACTGTTGGGGCCGACTTTTTATTCTGTCCTTTGTAATTGTTCGATGACCAATCCGCAAAAGGGGATTTGGTCCTTATACAATTACCAACATGATTAATCCTCAATGGGGATTAATCCAATAACAATAATAATAATAATGACATGATTAATCCGCAATGGGGATTTAATACAATAATAAAATAATAATAAGAATGCTCTTTGCAGTTACATTATTTCAACACAGAGTTCCTTCAATGTCTTGGCGATCTACTTGGCACTTGGCATTTTTGGAAAAACGCCATAACCACAAAATCTGGGTTTTACCCGTTTAGAAAAACGAGAATATATCCCAAACCGTTAAGAATTTTTAGAAAATGTTCGCATGGGAACCAACTTGGACCCTTCTTCACAAAACCCAGATCTTAGTTTTTCAAGATTCAACTTCATCGCCTTGAAATTTGCATTGGAATTTGACTGTGTGGAAAGTGACGAGAATTGACCAATTTCATAGAAGAATAGAGCTATAATAAAACGTAGAACAAGATGCAAATATAATCGCCTTCATAGCAATATACATATGGCATTTTGGCATATGATTGATCTTTCAAGTGGTCTTTTGGCTTCTTCATGGCCATTTCACACAATACAACCCAGCATGGTTTGGAAACACGACTTTTAATGACACTTATATCTTCTACACAAGTGCGCCAATGCTTTAATACTTGTAAGTCATATGTGTTCACATGGTCATGTCTTGCTCCAACAATTGGATTCAATCATTTCTCAAATCAAGAGGACTCCTGTGCACAAATGACCACAAAACCATATACACAAAGTCTTGCCCTTTCAATATATTTGTTCAATTCTTCGCCCACCTGTAACTTAGAAAGTATTTTATGATTTATGTATTACACAAAACATATTTGTGTGATAGAATATGAAAAGTACAGAAAACTGCCATAAGAAACTTGGGAAAGTAAACAATATCTGTAAGAAAATGTATTAAATCAGGAGCCCAACAACAAGCTTTCTCTCAACCCCCCTGTAGTTGATGGAATGATCGATCCGGTCTCTTTGTTGGTCATTCTGGTTAATCAAGTGGTCAATCTAGTCACGTCCTTAGTTGAACTAGTAGACCAAGTGGTCGATCCATTCCCATCCTCAATTGATCCCACTCTCCTGTTAGAGAGTGAAACCCAAGTGATCATTCCTTTTCCAAACGTCGACCCCATTCTCCCCTTGGAGAATGAAACCCAAGTGGTCGATTCGATCTCGTCATCGGTCGATCCTACTCTCCCACTTGAGAGTAAACCCGATACTACCCATGTTTTTCTCATTGATACAGACTCTACCATGTCAGGGGGTATTCCTCATTCTCCCATGGAACCCCCTCCAAGTAATGAGGCCATTCGTTTTGATTGGGGTGTGTTAACTGGACCTCATCTTCCCTCTCACATTCCTTTCCAGATTACAATGCAATTTTTTGGTCAGGACATTCCTCAGACATTGATAGATGAAGGTGTGCCCATTAGCATTTTGTCCTCTTTTGCTTAGCAAGCTTTGGGTTGTCCTCAGCTTGCCCCAGTTACGCAGAATTTGTTATCTTTTAACAGAAGAACCAATCAACCTTTAGGGATCCTTCCTCAGTTTCCTGTAACTTTGGGAGGGAAAACTGTCTTTATTGATGTCATGGTAGTCCAAGACCCCTTACATTTTTCTTTACTCCTTGGGCAGGATTATGTCTATGCCATGAAAGCTATTGTGTCCACTCTTTTTCGCGTGATATATTTCCCTCGCGATGGAAGAATGGTGACTATTGATCAACTTTCATTCATCGGTCCTGACTGGATTACCTCCCTAAATGGTTCTTATATGCAGATGGTATCGCCCCCACCACATGTTAATTATGTGGCGTTGTCTCCCATGACTTCAGCTTTTGACAATGATTTGGATCCGGTAGTTGACATGGTGACATCTTCAGTGGGGCTATTGGAGCCTGACCTCCTTACCCCTCTCGTGACCCTCGACATGTGTTCCTCCCAGAGTGTGTTTCTTCCATCAAATGAAGATCTCTTGGAATCCATGACCGAGTTTTTTCCCTTGACATGGTGTCCTTCCAGAGCATTGTCCTCTTGGAATCCATGATCAAGAAGAGCCTTGAGCATGGTTTTCTAATTTCAATCTTGTTAAAAAATAAAACCAGTTACGAGGATATTTTTTCTTCTCTGTGGCAACCTTGTTAAAAAATGAAACAACGGTTATGAGCATAGTTCCCGTTTCCGTGTCAAGCTCGTTAAAAAATGAAACAGTGGTCTAGGGATTACACCTAGAGTCACGAGCATAGTTCTTCTCCTGTGTTAAGATCGTTAAAAAATGAAACAACTTCCCCCTCTCTATTTGAGTCAATTCTAGTATTTGAAGCTTCATTTCATCCGCCTGTGATGTCGGATGAGACAAAGCTTGGGGGGCATTTTCTTCCAGCCTCTGGACTTCATGTTGAAGTTGAGTTGATACTTTCTTAAGATGGGGGCTAAGTACCAACCATCCATGTGTTATGTGTTGGGAAGTTCAAGCATAGTTTTCTATGGTTCAAGCTTGTGTAAATGAAACAACCTACCTCAAGCATAGTTTCCTCTGGTTCAAGCTTGTGTAAAAATGAAACCAAGTCCAAGCATAGTTTTGTCTAGTTTTTAAGCTTGTGTAAAAATAAAATTTATCCCAAGCATAGTTTTGTTTTGTTTTAAAGCTTACGTAAAAAAGAAAACAATCCTGAGCTTAGTCTTTGTTCTTTCTCATGCTCGTAAATACATGAGAATAAGGTACCGAGCTTAGTCATTGTTCTTTCTCATGCTCATAAATCAATGAGAATGTAACCGAGTATACTTTTATCACTTTTTCAGACTCGTAAAGGTTATACGAAAAAGGAACCCCCTGGAGTTCCCTTTAAGCTCTTTTCAGACTCTCTAAACATGAAAATATTGTCAAGTGATCTTGTTCTTTTCACGCTCATTGAAGTATTTGAAAAAAATGTCTGTTGAGCGGTAGTTTATCTCTTTTTCGGTCTCATCAAACTACTTTATGAAAAAGGAACTGAGAGAGTTCTCTTTAAGTGTTTTTCAGACTCTATAAACATGAAAAACCCCTAAGTTTTCTTTCTTTGGACTCGTAAATCAAACATTGAAAGGACCATATGGGACCAAACCACTCCTTCTTAGGGTTCGTTAAACATACTCTGAGAGACTCATCTGAAAGATGATCTTACATTTCAAGCATATGTTATCCTCCTCAAGCTTGTGTAAAAATAAAGAGGTACTCGCCAGAAATGGTGGGGGAAAAATCAGGAAAGAAATGTGTATGAACCTGTATTCTATGGAAAAGTCACCTTTGAACATGACACCCTTTAACTCGCCTTATGTATAAGTTGGAAAATCCTCTTGTCTCTTGATCATACTCCTTTATAAGATTACAAATTGGTCTGTGATCCCTGTTGTTGAGTTAGTTTTCCAAGACATTTGTCATGTCGTCAATATGTTCAAAGAGAAGTTCAACCTTGAAAGCCTTCTATTGCGTCGGCCATTTCTGCAGTCCTTAAGCCTTCTATTGCATCGGCCATCCCTGAGTCAGTCATGAATCACTTGTTACTCTGATCTACATCAAATCTTGTTACTTGTTTCGTGTCATTGATGGGGGATACATTAAGGCCCTCCTATAACAAGTCTTTTCCTGTGGACTTCAACTCATTATCCAGGAGTTATACTTAGAAACTAATTGGTACCTTGGAACTTTCACGCCTCAATGGCAGGTTTCCTCGCTTTCGACAATGGGTTTTCATTATTGACCCTTGATCGGGAGATTTCGCCAAGTGTTCGACTTCAACTCATTAATTCGCATTCGTTGGATTGTACTAGTGTACCTTAGGAGTCATTGACATTAATGGTGATTTTCATCGCACTTGTTAATGGTTCTCATCATTGACCGATAAGCAAGTAGTTTCTACCATGTTCGACTTCAACACATGTATTTGCATGGTTAGATTCATACTTAGAGTGGTGGAGATGAAGACCCTGAACCTTTTCTCACATATTCAGGTTGCGTTGGAGTATATTCAGTTTGTATTGTTGCATAGATCCACATTGTATGTCTCATAGCTATGTTCAAATTTGAGTCTTTAACACATATATCCATAGTGTATTTTTGGTGGCTCTGTTCAGATTTGAGTCATATTGGCATGGATCCACAGTGTCTGTTTGGTGGCCATGACCTGTCTTACTTGACATGGATCTTCGCATGTCAGCATTTATGCTTTGAGTCATTTGTATTCTGAGTATGGGAATTCCTACCTCAGTGATGATATATTATTGTACTGTATTTCCTTGTTTGTTGGTAGGTTTTCGACCGATGTGTTCCTTGTTCCCTACACACACTCGACAAAGTATTTCAGCTATCACTCTATTCTAACTTCATACTTTGGGGGGCTCTCTGTTACACATTATTTTCATCACCCTCATGATCGTTAATGATGTAAACCTATATGTTGCCTTCAGAGGGGTCAGTGGCTTGAATTCCTGAAGAAAGAAGGGAGAAGAACTTTCCCTGAGAGAAGAAGTTGTGTTTTCCTCTGTAAAAACCCTATTTTGGAGGATTTTTGTGGGTTGCACCATAGCTAGGGTGCGGAAATGCCTGATTTACACAGGATGCACTATAGCTAGGGTGCGGAGTTTCTGTAGGTTGCACTATAGATAGGGTGCGGCGACCTCCATACGTGAGAAAAAAACGAGCATTTTCTCGATGCTTATAGAAGGAGAAGCTTCTATGGTGAGGTGGGATCATCCTAACCTCCTCACCTTATCATCTTCAACTTATAAAAGGAGAGGAGCTCTCATGGAGAAAGTTAGTTGGATTGAGCTTGAGAAATTTGGCTTGAGATTCTTAGCTTGGTATGTTGGATTTGAGCTTTGCTTTGTCAATATAGATTGTGAGTAGATATCAGATCCATGGTCTCAGAATCCTTGGAGAAAGAAGTGTGTGGGAAGCAAGGAACTATTGGAAGGAACCTTACGATATCAAGGCATCCAGTTGTAATCTCTCTTCCTATTATTTAATATAATATAGTTGCATGCTTCTTTCCCATAGAATTATCTTTATTTTATTGCATAATTCCTTGATCATATGCATAGGTTGTCATTGAATATACTTTACTACTTTCACTTTGTTGGTTTGTGTCTCACCGCAGGATCGGTATCACAAGAGCACCAAAGCGAAACAGGAACAACAAAGACATAAGGAAGAGACATTTAAAGGTATGTCTATCATATTTTATTTGGTAGTAAATTTGATGATTAGAACCTAGGGAAAGTGCCATGTCCTTTCGTGTTTTGTTCTAGATCTAGGTGTATCTAGGGCGATCGATTCGTGTCCACACTTAACGATTTACCCGATGACATCGAATTAAAGTGGTTTTAACCACTAAGAAGAGAAGTTGGACCTGCCCAATGAAGAGACGCCTTTCCAGTGTCTGCATGCTAGTATAAATAAAGGAGTCTAGCGCCTCATTATCTCACTCACTCATTCTCTCATCAAGTGCGCAAGTTTGGTTGTTGTATTTGGGAGAAGAAGGAAGAGAGAGGAGCATTGCTTAGTGTTGGATATTCTCTAGTGTTTTGGTTTATTGTCTTGGCATTGTAATGGCTATCTATATTAAGGAAGTTTTTGCTGGGTTTTCTCCCCCATGAGGGTTTCCCAGGATAAATGTTGTGTATCTTTTGATTGTGTTTCTCTCAATAATGCTACCTATTTTATTGTTATCTAGTAAATTGAAAAGAAACCTAATAATATCTCAAAACTTAACATTGGGTTGCATTGTAGTAGTTGTGTGCTATTAGTTGATTGTAGTGTTGTGCTACTGGACGACATGGTAGTAGCCTTGGGACTACTAGATGATTGTAGTATAGTCATTGGACTATAGTGGTAGTCATTGGACTACTAGAAGAAAACATCTTGGAAGAATACTTTGCTATCTAAGAGGGAGTGTTGAATTTTTGGTAGCTGGGGGAGGTATTTTCCTTCTAGACAACCTTTCTTAGATGAGAAGAAGATTCCAGAAGTCAAAGGAAGACAATTTGAACAATGGAATAACACCCTGGAAGAGAATTTGACCCATGGGAAAAGAATAAAGCGGAATTAGAACCTCCAGGAAGAGAATTTTGCCCACGGGAAAAGATAACGGGGAAATAGAATTTCCCAAAGAAGAAGTCGGCCCCAGCTAGAGTGTCTTGAAGACTATGAATAAGGTGACACCTTTCTCATTTGTACACACTCACTCACTCATCTCTCACTCAAGAAGAAGGCATTATTCTGAGGCAAGGAAGGAAGACGCAACATTGCAACTATTGGAGTTCTTGGTTATTCTTGGTGGTGGTTTCTCTTGTGCACTCTCTCTGGGAAGAGGTGTGCTATATTATATTGTGTTTTTTTTGCAGTTATTTGGTATGCTATCCCTATCTGGTGCGCTAGACTTGTGTTATGGTTTCTTCATTATCTGTTGCTCTTGAGATCTGGTTCATGGTTGGATTATTTATTGACGGAATCTATCTAGAAAAGGTTGGTTGAGTTTTTCCCTAGGTTTGGGGTTTTCCCAGGATAACTCTTTGTGTATTCTTGTGCTTATTTATGTTGTTCATATTTTTAGTATATGGTATATGATTATATAAGTTAATTGGTAATCCTAATGCTCTAAAAATTAAAAAAATCAAACACACTTCACTTCAGAAACCTACCCTTACCCACAAGACTCTTACCCAAGCCATTTTCCACTTCCTAAATCGACCTATAGGGGTTTTCACTCTCATATTCTCACTTTCCATTTCATTCCCCCTAGGGTTATCGGGATTCCCCCCTTGTATTTATTTTCATCACCACTAAAGTGAGGAGAGTGTCCATATAAGGTGGAAGTGGGTAGATACTCTCACAGTTGTCCCACATTTGTGGATTGGGTCAGGATTTTCCCAACCTACAATCTGTGCGATAACAGTACCCAAATCACTGTCTCAGGTGAAAACCCACTCCCTCGTCCCTATGTGATCCTCTTGTTGTTGGATATAGTTCAGGTTTTTCCTTCCATTTGACCTTTTGACCTGCAAAAGGAGATAGGAGCCATCTATGGTTTGGAACCATTTGATGCAGGAAACCAGTGGAATTTGTGAGATGGATGTTAGTATTCTCTGCACTTGTAAACAAATAAAATGTAAGATGAAATCATGGATGTTTTAGTCTTATTGTATTCAATTTTATTCAACTTCTTCTCCATTCTTATTCTAAAATATTGAATTGTCTTCAAATTGATCTAATGCCATTTTGTTTGTATTGATATTGTGGCAAGGAAACCACAGAGGTTTTGGTGGTGGAGCGTCATAGAGAGTTCATATTGGGGGAGAAGGAAGAATATTTATATGGTAGGATTTCAATCCTACTATCTTATGAACTTTTGTGTTTTTCAACACATTCAACTCTTAATGGAATTTTTTTCATGTGGGTTTGCTTGCATTTGGGTTTTGGAAACTATGGGTTTTTGGAGTTTAGTTTTCTTGCATGATGGTAGTTTTTATTTGTATTATAGAAGCCATGTTTTTGTTGTGGTGATTCCTCCATCCAAATCTAAAACAACCGAACTAGAATCTAAGGCTTTCACTTATACTCTGCATTTGGGTTTTGTAACAAACCTAATACCCTTTGTTCTCTATTGAGGATATGGGGTACTTCTTGAAACCACCAAATTCAAACCAAATTCATGTTCTAATACCACAATGTAATGTACACAATTGCATAATTAAACTATAACTAACATTCGTACATGTAATTCATGGACAACTAAATAATAACATTGATTGTGACCAATTAATCCACTACCAATGAATACAATCAACCATCTCATCACATAAAACATAGTTATGATCATACATAAATAAATATAGTGGATGCATGGGAAATTGCAGTAGCACTCTTATACATTTACAACAGCCTACATTAATAATTCTCTTCCAAACTTATATTTACAATTCTCTTCAGAATTATGGCCCCTTCTATGAGGCCCATATCCCCAATACTTATCATTAACATAATCAGAAAATAATATACAATATAGAGATTTCTCCTCCGTGGTTTAGCCTACCAACATTCTTCTTCTGCCTACCAGCGCCTTTCTCATCATATCCCAATGACATATGTCCTCTTCATACTCAAATTCCAAACTCCTTCATGGATTTTTCTGAAGGTTATATTTTCCCAATAGCTTGCATGAATATCTCCCATGCATGAGTGATATGTTCCCATCCCTAAAGTAACTAATACAAAAGGGTAAAGAGGCTTCGGAACCACATGTCCTTCCCCAAAGGCACATAAGACAAACAATAACAAGGCTTTGGGATCAAGACATATGGCTATGTTAAATAATATTATTTAATTGACTCCCTACTTCCTCGTTCATTGGTTCATTACCCCCATGGATTTCTTGAGTTATCAGGACCCAAGTGCACTTGTTTATTAATTAATTTATTATATTATTAATTCAATATAATGAACTAGTATTGTACTTACCCTCCTACCACATACTTACTCATTATGCTCAATGCTCATAGGGGGTATTACATTCCCCCCCACATTTGAATAACACCATCCTCAATATTCATATTTCCAAGCACTTAATTTATGTCTTCATTCTTAAGTTGTTCTTATAACAACTATCAGAAAAAGTAGGCTTGTTATAGCCATTTTTATACAACATTTATTCCCTTCATGGAAATTTTTCAACTCCACAATGTAAGCATGTATTCAAAAATAAGTGTGAAATATTAATTCAACACTTATATGTATGGATATTTTTTTGATTCACAAGGCTGCCATAGGCAAGAGTTTAGCTAATTATCATTTATGACACACCCTTCTTAATTCCATCCATCATGCCACATGAATATCATTGGCATGTTTACAAGAAGAGCATGCTTGTCATTGATGGCAAGAACAGTAGCAATGATGGCATGTCTACAGGAAAGAACGGCAACAATGATAGCATGCTTACAGTTATTGATGGCAAGAACAACAACGACGAAGGTATGGTTACAGGAAAGAATATTAGCGACCTTGGCAGGTTTACAATTGGGAGAGAACAATGGAAAACATGCAGGCAAGGAAGATCAGAAGCGCAATGATGATTGCATGGTAAGATCAGAAGCGTAAAATCCATTTCATAGTTTTGGATACCGGGAGTTGGAGGAGTCAAGGAAGCAATTCACCGCAAAAAATCGCGAAATGTGAAACCACGACTTAATCTCCATTTCAGAGTTTCGGATACCGGGAATTGGAGGTGTCAAGGACACTCGCGACAAGAATGATAAAATTGTGAAATGAGAAACCACGACTTAATCTCCATTTCAGAGTTTTGGATACCAGGAGTTGGAGGTGTCAAGGACACTCACGACAAGAATGATGAAATCGTGAAATGCAAAAGATCAGAGCATGTCAAAGACTCCATTTCGGAGTTTTGCAAACCGGGAAATCAAAGATCAAAGGAACTTTAACCTTTGAAGTAGCGAACCTCGAAATCCCAAAAGCAGGAGGACCGTCCATCTTTGGGAAGGACACGTGGTTACAGATCAGCATTTCACTGACTGATATGTCAAAGGAAGGATTGTCCTAACCTCTCAAACTCGTGATATGTGAAATCACAAATTAATTTGAGTCATTGATCAAAGGGATATCCTGGACCGTTGATCAGGCACAACGAAGGCTCGTGAATTTGTGAAATGATCCTGGTCGTTGAAGCCAGAGGACACATGGTGAAAGATTGGCATTTCACTGACTGAAAGGTCAAAGGAAGGAGTTCTCTAACCTCTCTAACTCACAATATGCGAAATCGCAAAGTAATCCTAGTCGTCGGATCGAGGATTGATCTGGACCGTTGATCAGACACGATGAAGGCCCGTGAAGTTTCGAAATCATGATAAGATATGGACCGTTGGGTCCATAGGACACGTGGTGAAAGATCATCATTTTGCTGACTGGAAAGTCAAAGGAACGGGGTTCCCTAACCTCTAGAACTCATGATATGAGAAATCGTGAAATGCTAAAATGCGAAATTGTGAAATGCCTTTTAGCGCAGCCTGTGGTCACCACTGGTGGTCACGTGAGGGGAAGAATCTAGTGGAGCTAAAAAATTTCGGAGTTTCGAGGATTGTGACTTGGAGTGTCGAGACTCTTCACCACAGGAATGTCGAAATGCCGAAATACCGAAATGTGAAATGGTGAAATCAATGCGATACCCTGTGCTTGTAATCCAATGGTATTGGATACTTGGAAATATGATCGAAGGGCTATTGTTTCTCTTCATGATTAATTGTTCAGTTACGATTCAGTTAGCAAAACCGAATCATGGTTCTTGGACGGTTGGTGTTTCAGTTGCTGAAGCGTTGTTCTAGGGATTTGAGGGGTAACTGAAGGGGTTGTAGTGTATAAAAGAAACATGCAGTGACTGTGTGTGGTTGGTTGTTCTAAATTAAAAATGAGTTGAACTATAAAGAAGGGAAAATTAGAGTATGTGCAATGTGAGACCAACAGTATGTGCAGAGTGAGATAAAACTCGGAGATGAGTAACAGATGAGGAATAGATAGAAGCGAGATGCAGTTTTCTTTTTGAGGCTTGAGCAAGCGAAGCAGAGAAAAAGTGGAGTGGCAGTGAACAACTTGATGAGCAGAACCGTGGCACAGTGAAGAGCATGTAGAGGCACTGTGCATGGAGGACAAAGAAGGTGCACAGATAGTATAAATACGCAGAACAGAGAAGAGATGGAGGATGATATTGAGAGTGATTCAGGCGTGTAGAAGGAGGCAGTGTGCAGCAGCTGAAATACACAGAAGAGGAATGGTGCATTGAATGGACATGGCGCACAGAGCATAAAAGGCGGAAGAACAGAAAGCGCAAGGCATGTGTGTAGGAAGACAGTGAGGCAGATAGAGAAGGGCAGTGTAGTAGAACAATGATGAGACTGGTAAGCCATTGATGAACATTATATCATTGTAATAAGTTTCAGTAGCAAAGATTGATATTTCAAGGTGGTTGGGAGGTGCTAGAGAGGACTATTTTCCTCAGAGGTTCAAGTGGGTGCTTGAACACAGGGAGTTGTAGCTTCCATCTGGTTGCATCCAGAGAAACTAGGGTGGCAGGGTGGTGCAAGGGAGAACTGTTGTTCTCTGTTATACAGGTTGGTGCCTGTGTGACTGGAAGTTGGTGCTTCCATCCAGTTGGTGCTGGAACACTTAGGGAGTTGTTGCTTCCTTCTAGTGGG
>ML788470.1:296289-309713 GCA_009831015.1 Picea engelmannii
CAGCAAGTTGCAGCTTGCAAAACAGAGGTTGTAGCCTCACAATGAGTTGGAGCTCATATGTATGATAATGTATAGAATGTAAAGATTACTTATCATACCAAGAAGAAGAGGTTTTTACCCTTTATGGGTTTCCTCAGGAAATACATGTCTATGTATATTTCATATGTGTGACTGATATTGAATGTTCTATTACTTACCTCCCTACATTATCGTGATTGTCATTAAGTTCTCTGCAAAGAGTTTAAAATAAGGATAATTGTTTAAGCACGATAACAACTGATTCACCCCCCCTCTTAGTTTTCCAACAATTAGTATCAGAGAAAGTTCCTTTTGTCTAAAGGTAGATCTGTAAGATTAAACATGACAAGTCGTGAAGGGACTTCAGCCACTAAGCCTCATGTGTTTGATGGAACAAATTTTTCCTTCTGGAAGGTTAGAATGAGAACATACATAATGGCCTTAGGTGTTGATGTTTGGGATGTAGTAGAGACTGGATACATAAAGCCTGTTGTGCTAGCTTCCAAGGATGATAAGTTAGAATTTAGCTTTAATGATAAGGGAATGAATGCTATCTTGAATGAACTTGCAGAAGCCGAGTTTGTAAAGGTGATGCATCTTCAAACTTCCAAAGAAATGTGGGACAAACTCATTAGCAGTTATGAAGGTAATCAGAAGGTAAAAGATGTCAAGCTTCAAACCTATAGAGTACAGTTTGAAAAGCTACAGATGAAATAAGATGAAACCATTGGGAAGTATTTTCTGAGAGTTGAAGAACTAGTAAATGCAATGAAAGCACTTGGTGAAAAAATTGACCAACCCTCTTTAGTTCAGAAAATTTTGAGATCTCTGCCAGATAGGTTCAACCCAAAGGTCTCAGCTATAGAAGAACTTAATGATATAAAGGCTTTGGATTTTGATCAACTTCAAGGAACGTTGACTGCATATGAAATGAGGATAGTTACAGATAAACCCACCTCTAGAGAAGCATCATTTAAAGCAGATAAGAATGAAGATTCTGAGCCTGATGAAATTGAAGAAAAATTCGTGAGAAGACTAAAGAAAGGATCAGGCAAGTACCAAGGTAAGTTGCCCTTCAAATGTTTCAACTATGGTAAGATAGGTCATTTTTCAAATAAATTTCCACACAAGAAACATGATCAGAACTCTGAAGGTGAAAAGAAGTTCAAACCTAAGAGATTTGGCAGAAAGAAAAGTTTATGTGTAAACGATGTTAACTCTTCGGAAGACACAGATAGTGACTCCTCGTGTGAAGATAAGGACAATGAATTTATGCTTATGGCCCAAGATGGTTATGATAACAACATCACAGGAAGTTAGGCTAATGAAGAAGAAGTTGTGGTTGATATGGAAGGAGAACTGATCAGTGCACTGGAAGAGATTAACAAACTCATAATTAAGAACAGAAAGCAAAAACAATTGTTGATACAGTTCAAGAAAGACAGTAAACAGCCTGATGAAGACTTTGCCCTGCTAAAAGTGGAATTAGAAGAGGCAAAGAAAATCGAGGACATTCTGAAACAACAGTTATCAAAAAAGAAGGCAATATGTAAAGCTATAGAAGAAGAAGTAGTGAAAAATAGGAAAGAGTTGGAGAAGTTTCAAGCCTTGTATCATCAGAATCTGTCAAGTATCAAAGCCTCAGAAGGATTAGTCACCATTCTAAATTAGCAAAGGAATCCAAAGTTGAAAACAGGTTTGGGTTATGAAGAGGGATTAAGTAGTGGTCATCCAAGCAACAAAGACTTCATCAAGTTTGTCAAATCTACAACCAATGACGACAACAAACCTGCAGAAACAAAGGAAGATAATCAACCACACAGGAGGAGTAAAGAAAAAGGTGCCAGAAATAAATCTTTAGAACAAGGAAATAATACACTCCCTGCTCAAGGAAATCATCGGCATGGAAGAAATCGACCTACTCAAAGAAGACAACCATTTTCCAGGTACCAAGGATTTTTCTATGGATATTGTTTTTTCTGTTCTAACTTTGGTCACAAAGTTGTAAATTGTTCCTTAAGACTTAGACATGAGCAATTAAGATTTCCAAGGAATAAATATATGCCACAAAAAAGAATGATACAGCCAAGTAACAAACCATCATAGATTGCAAATTGCCAAATTAAGTCTAGAGACATGCAACTAAGGAGGTCAAGAAATAATAAACAGTCAATGAGTAGACAACGCTGCAACAATAACTTTGACCTATTGAACAATGAGATTGAATGCTATAACTGTCACAGCTTTGGCCACAAATTTGCACATTGCCATCTGAAGAATTACAAAGTAGATCCAAGGATAAAGTTCCTAGATAGAAAGGCCAGCACATGGAAAAGGAAAGATAGTGAAAAATGTGGTCTAGCACTTTCAACTCAAAAATAAAAGGCCTCCGGGAATATAGACAATGGATGTTCCAACCACATGACTGGAAACAAGGATAAGCTTATCTCCATAAGTAAAAGAAAAACAGGAAATGTGATCCTTGAAAATGATGAACCAGGTAAAATCAAGGATAGAGGGATGGTGAGTTTGAGTAATGACAAAGGAGATGCCTAGTAAGTTATGCTTGTGGATGGTCTGAAACATAATTTTATCAGTACAAGTCAAAAGTGTGACAGAGGCAGTGAAGAGGTGTTCACGTCCAAAGAGTGTAAGGTAAAGGTAAACTCAGGACAAGTGGTGAATAAAGGAATAAGGACAATTGATGATGTTGATATTGAATCCTCCCTTGCAAGTAAAGAAGAAGACACAGGTACAATAAAAGAATGTTTAGTTAGCATCTATCCCATGGAAGAAATAGAAGAAGAATCATGTCATAAGATGGAAGCTGAAGTTTTGAAGGTTGAGAAGTCAAACACCCAAAGAAAGTTCTTAAACAGCTCCATGACCCTGGATAAGCTCTTGGATAGTTAGAGATCACCAAATGACAAATCTGGTATTGGATACAACAAGGAAGAAATCAGTACTCCTAAGAAACCTGATACAGGTCCTTCGTCTGTGAAAAAGAAAAGCAGGTATGAGAGTGGTTGTAGCGGTTTTTTCTTGTGATTGAATATGGTCATAAAATCCTTGGATTGTATGCATCATGGAAGAAAAATGAAATTGCAGTAATAGAGATCGATGAGAATCAATTGGGAGATCCAAGGGTTCTTTGAAAAGTACGAGCTACAATTACGCGGTGTGTCAGTAGGACAACAACATCTTCAACAACAGCATTATGTTTTACAAAATGATATACATGACATCCTGTAGAGATAACAAGAGGAAAGTGACACAGTAAGAAACTCTACGCGACCTCACCCCCGTCGCGCTCTCCTGCTCACAGGATCATTCAATTCCTCATGCGAGCCGAATTGTCTCTTTAGATCCCCTGTTGGAATCCTCTGCTAAAACCCGATCCACAGGTCCTTTAATTCCCTGTCACGGCCTCTGCACCTAACCGTGGTTGTCCCCTGATCTTAATTTTAGGTCATCGGGGTTTCGCTATCCCCTTGCTCGAGAGTTCCTGCTCTCTCCAACTCTCGATCTTCGATGAGATCCTCTCCGGCCTAAGACCCTCTGGCTATGCCCTTTGGTCCATATGACCATTCTCCATAAGACCGCAGCCTTATATCATCCTATCGGGGTTTTGAGTTTCAATTTCCCGATGATCTCTCTTCGGCCCTTAGCCCCTCCTGGCTAGGCTCTGGTCCATGTGACCTTTCCTATATGACCGTAGCCATATACCTCTGTCGGGGTTTCGGAGTTTTCGATGTCAAAATGCAATCATCCCCTGGATCTGCGATCCTCCAATTCCCGACACACTTTGACTTCAGCTAGCCCTCCTAGCTCAACCCCTGGTCCACATGACCATCACCCCGTGACCACAACCTTACCCCTCGTCGTGGTTTCGGGGTTTGCGATGCCAAAATGCATATGCCTACGAGATTCCCGACTCCTCGAATCCTGACTCTCCACTGCACTGACAGTTGGCCCTTCAAACGGTGACTCCTTCCTTCCTCGATACACTGACAGCTGGCTTCCACTACGATGCCTTCCTCAGCCCTGATGTGCTGACAGCTAGCCCCCATTGATCGGGGTATCGCGTTTCGTGATTTCAAAGTGCACAAACCACTTGTCACCGGGATAATCGATATCCCGATGAACCAAACACCGATGGACAGCTTCCTTGTCGGGGCTTTTCCCGATGACACTGATCGTTGCCACGCGTCCTTTCAGATGGACGGTCCCGATTCCTTCGGGATTTCGAGACTTTCGATGTCCCGTTTCTTTCGTCCTTGGGAAATCCGATTTTTCGATGGCCAATATTCCGACTTTCTTCGGATCTCTGCCACGTGTCTCCACCAATGGACGGCTCTGATCTTCCCGGTGTTTTGAGACTTGCGATGTCTCAATTATCTTGCCCTCGAGAATCCCAATTTCCCGATGGCTAATATCCCAACTGCTAAGCCTTGTGCAGCTCCTAACCAATCTGACGGCTGACAGGATATGGATCCAGATCTGACGGCTTAGATCATTCCTCCTCGACGCTGACTCTAGAGGCTAAACTCTGAGTACCTTCTCGCAATCCAACGGCTGACGGGATTTCTATGTAAGATCCGACGACTGTCGATCTCCTCCTTCTATAGGTTCCTCCTGAGCTCCTCCTAGACGTGGAAATCAACGGTCCAGATCTCTTCCTTCTCTAGCTGATCTGATGACTGTCGCTGCTCCTCCTGAGCTCTCACACGCTTTCTTCCTGCACTTGGACAAATTCCAAGTTCTCAAAGGCTCTGACCTTTGTCTTCTTTTCCTCTCTGTGGCTCCTCTGCTTTAAGCCTCTCTTGCATTCTCCATGACACTATTCCCTCCGAGCTTTGCTTCTTTCAAATCCTTAAAGGATTCCGACGTCTGCTCTCCTGCAGAGTCTTCTCATGCACACAACGTGCTATCTCTTCTGAGCTTCCACAAACACTCAGACCCCCTAAGGGATTTTGTCTTTCTTCTCCTGTGCACCTATGCACTCGCTCGATGCCCTCCTGGCAGAGCTCTTAGAATCCTTAGTGATTCTGCTTCCTTTGAACTCACAGCAGAGTTCCTTCCTCAAATGCACCGCAGCGCATACGCTCAATGCCCACTTGGCAGAGCTCTACAAAACTCCTCAGAGACTCTGTCTTCTGAACTCACAGCAGAGTTCTTCTTCTGTGCACTCCTTGCACCTGCTCAATGCCCACTTGGAAGAGCCTTACATAATCCACAGCAGAATTCTGTCTGCAACTGTGTCTCTCCCACATAGCATTGCCTCCTGAGGTGTTCAACAACCTCGAGGTCTTCTCATGAGTCGATGATTTCAGCTTCTGTGTCGTAGCACGTCTTTGTCTGACTCCGCAGAGTTCAGAAGTGCATCCTCTGTGCACTGGTATTCAAAGACCACAACACTCTTTCATGCCCTCCTGGCATGAAACCTCAAAGACCCTCTTCTGAAATCAAAACAACCCTGCAAATGCACAACTACAGCATACATTCACAACACACATAGAGAACACACACAGACATCCATATAACTCAGAATGACATGCAGGAAAAACTACTTCTGATTCTATTAAAATGGCAAATGCCTGTATATACAATGGTGTTCTCGAGCTCTCTCTGGCTCTCCTCAACTCTTCTACTCTTCTAACTTCTAACTTCTCTCTTCACTCAAAATGAGACCTAAAAAACTCGTTTACCTGAGGGGCTCATCGAGCGCTTCCCTCCAGGTCTACCTACTCTATTCAATTACATTAAATGGTTGTCTAGTCCAGCATATGGATCTAGATCTCAGCCGACCTAGCATTAAAGTTGATCTTATCTACAGCCTGCACAAAGGCACGGCTTCCATGGCTCACCAGCCTACAACATTTAATTACATTGAATTCAGATTTAAATGAGGCTGCACCTCTCTTTAGCTTGAATGCATGTGTTCTACATGGCTAGCTGGATGGCTGGCTAACGTGGAGAGATGCTCCTATATCAAACTCCTCAGCTACAAAATCATGAGCTCCTTCTCATGCGCTTCCCCTCTAAGCGGTTGGAAATCCTCCTGGATCCCAAACAAATATCTGGAGCTTCCCATCTGCTCCATTCTATTGTTGTTGTTGCTTCTATTGCGCCGCTGCTGCTGCTTCTTTTCTGCCCAGCCTCTCCTCACTGGAAGTCTCTACTGACCCTAACATCAGCCTTCTGATCTCTTCTATCATCTCGTCCAGCTGCTCCAGTGGCTGGCCCTATTCTTGCAGTCTCCTCAGCTGCAAAAATTTTCTGCAATTGGGCAGATCGCTATGATCTCCCATGCCATCCTCTTCATCTTCATCTGTGGCCTCAAGTTGACACTCTGCTGCAGACTTCAATTTTGTAGTCTCCTCCTGACTGACTTTCTGTTCAGTCACCTTCCCTGACAGCTCAACTTCTGTCAGTTCTCTTGCTGGCCCTGGATTGTTCAACCAATCCTCCAGCATCTCTAGCTCCATCTCCCATGGAGTTATAAATATGCCTGCTCGCTCCTCGGCTTCCTTTGTTGCTAGCTTCAGCGCTACAGCTTCCTTCCTTTCAGATCCCTGGCCAAAATCATTGATCCATTCCTCAGAATGATCCCTCTCTTCTCCGTCTACTTCTTCTCCTGCTTTGGCAGTTTCAAACATCTTCTCCAATTCCTCTTCTTCCCTGACATTCATCGTCAGCTGAGACTGTTCTGCTGCTGCACCATCTGCAACACCAATTTTTGCCTCCTCCTGGGCATATGGTAGGAATACTCCAATTCCCCCAAATCATCAAAATATCATTCTAATCTTTCACCTCTGTCAGTTGCACATGTTGATCCAAATCTATCTGCTTTGTTAGCTCCCCTGGCTGATTCCAACTCACTTCTGAGTTTATGAGACCCACAGATAGTCTCATCTACTCATACCTGCCCACCTGGCAGACTATGAGATCAACTGATCCCATCTTCATCAACACTCCTTGCTGAATTGAACTCTCCTCTGAGTCCATGAGACTTTTAGACAGTCTCGGATTTTCATCTCTGCCCACCTGGCAGTCTGAGATGATTTCACTGCCCTCCTGGCAGTCTTCGAGATCCCGCAGTGACCTCTTATCATTGCCTAGCTGGCAATGTGAAATTCCCTGGCTGTCCTCCTGACAATATTTGAGATCCCGCAGTGATCTCAATCTGTTTCCCTCCTGGCAAATGGGAATTTCTACTTCCCTGCCCTCCTGGTAGTGTTTGAGATCCTCAGTTGATCCCAATTCATTCTCCTCATCATCATCGAGACCTCTCCCAGTCTCTGGTTTACATACCTCAACCATCCTGTTAACAGCCTCCCCTGTCATATGACCATCAACTCCTTGACTGGCCATTTTTCTTTTGGCTTCCTTCATGGGCCATTCATACACCCATCTCGGCTCCTTATCCTGTCATATCTTCAATTTGAGCCTCGCCATTTCTCTTTTTATATATGCGATCTCTTCATCCATGTCCTCTTGGCTCCATAGCTCTCTCCCCCCAGCATACCTATGGCCTTCAGTAGCCATCTTGCTGCCTCTATTTGCCTTCCTAGAAAATCTACTGCTGTCACTCTGCATCTTAAGTGTATCCAGCTTCATCTTACAGTCCTGCTGACTGTCTATGGACTGTTTCCTATCTGCAAACAAGTCCTTACAGAGTCCTTAGCAACTATGTCTTCCTTCTGCTTTCCTCTCACTTCACCTGAAATATACAGATGAAGTTCCCGCTCTGATACCACTTGACATGTATCAGAGTATTCTCTTCCTCTTCCTGCCTGAAATCTACAAGCAAGATTCAATCTCTGATACCACTTGACACAGTAAGAAACTCTATGCGACCTCACCCCCATCGCGCTCTCCTGCTCACAGGATCGTTCAATTCCTCATGTGAGTTGAATTAGCTCTTTAGATCCCCTGCTGGAATCCTCTGCTAAAACCCAATCCACAGGTCCTTTAATTCCCTGTCACGACCTCTACACCTAACCGTGGTTGTCCCCTGATCTTAATTTCAGGTCATCAGGGTTTCATTATCCCCATGCTCGAGATTTCCTGCTCTCTCCAACTCCCGATCTCCGATGAGCTCCTCTCCGGCCTAATACCCTCTAGCTATGCCCTTTGGTCCATACGACCATTCTCCATAAGACCACAGCCTTATATCATCCTATCGGGGATTTGAGTTTCAATTTCCTGATGAGCTCTCTTCGGCCCTTAGCCCCTCCTAGCTAGGCTCTGGTCCATGTGACCTTTCCTATATGACCGCAGCCATATACCTCTGTCGTGGTTTCGGGGTTTTCGATGTC
The DNA here is from genome assembly GCA_009831015.1 of Picea engelmannii. Lineage (NCBI taxonomy): Eukaryota > Viridiplantae > Streptophyta > Pinopsida > Pinales > Pinaceae > Picea > Picea engelmannii. The sequence goes on from ML788470.1 coordinate 304,629, forward strand.
AAAATGAAATCGTCCCCTGGATCCGCGATCCTCTAATTCCCGACACGCTTTGACTTCAGCTATCCCTCTTGGCTCAGCCCCTGGTCCACATGACCATCACCCCGTGACCACAACCTTACCCCTCGTCGGGGTTTTAGGGTTTGCGATGCCAAAATGCATACGCCTATGGGATTCCTGACTCCTCGAATCCTGACTCTCCACTGCACTGACAGCTGGCCCTTCAAACGATGACTCCTTCCTTCCTCGATACACTGACAGCTGGCTTCCACTATGACGCCTTCCTCGGCCCTGATGTGCTGACAGCTGGCCCCCACTGATCGGGGTATCGCGTTTCGCGATTTCAAAGTGCACAAACCACTTGTCACCAGGATCACCGATATCCTGATGAACCAAACACCGATTGATGGCTTCCTTGTCTGGGCTTTTCCCGATGACACCGATCGCTGCCATGCATCCTTTCAAATGGACGGTCCCAATTCCTCCAGGATTTCGAGACTTTCGATGTCCCATTTCCTTCATCCTTGGGAACTCTGATTTTCCGATGGCCAATATTCCGACTTTCTCCGGATCTCCGCCACATGTCTCCACCAACGGACAGCTCTAATCTTCTCGGTGTTTCAAGACTTGCGATGTCTCAATTCTCTTGCCCTCGAGAATCCTGATTTCCCGATGGCTAATATCCCAACTGCTAAGCCTCGTGCAGCTCCTAACCAATCTGACGGTTGACGAGATATGGCTCCAGATCTGACGGCTCAGATCATTTCTCCTGGACACTGACTCCAGAGGCTAAACTCTGAGTACCTTCTCTCGATCCAACGGCTGACGGGATTTCTATGTGAGATCTGACAACTGTCAGTCTCCTCCTTCTGTAGGCTCCTCCTGAGCTCCTCCTGGACGTGGAAATCAACGGTCCAGATCTCTTCCTTCTCTAGCCAATCTGACAACTGTCATTTCTCCTCCTGAGCTCTCACACGCTTTCTTCCTGCACTTGGACAAATTCCAAGTTCTCAAAGGCTCTGACCTTTGTCTTCTTTTCTTCTCTGCGTCTCCTCTGTTTTAAGCCTCACTTGTGTTCTCCATGACGCTATTCCCTCCAAGATTTGCTTCTTTCAAATCCTTAATAGATTCCGACGTCTGCACTCCTGCAGAGTCTTCTCATGCACACAACGTGCTATCTCTTCTGAGCTTCCGCAAACAATCAGACCCCCTAAGGGATTTTGTCTTTCTTCTCTTGTGCACCTATGCACTCTCTTGATGCCCTCCTGGTAGACCTCTCAGAATCCTTAGTGATTCTGCTTCCTTTGAACTCACAGCAGAGTTCCTTCCTCAAATGCACTGCAGCGCATACGCTCAATGCCCACTTGGCAGAGCTCTACAAAACTCCTCAGAGACACTGTCTTCTGAACTCACAGCAGAGTTCTTCTTCTGTGCACTCCTTGCACCTGCTCAATGCCCACTTGGTAGAGCCTTACAGAATCCACAGCAGAATTATGTCTGCAACTATGTCTCTCCCACACAGCCTTGCCTCCTGAGGTGTTCAACAACCTCGAGGTCTTCTCCTGAGTCGATGATTTCAGCTTCTGTGCCGCAGCACATCTTTTTCTGACTCCGCAGAGTTCAGAAGTGCATCCTCTGTGCACTGGTATTCAGAGACCACAGCACTCTGTCATGCCCTCCTGGCATGAAACCTCAAAGACCCTCTTCTGAAATCAAACAACCCTGCAAATGCACAACTACAACATACATTCACAACACACATAGAGAACACACACAGACATCCATATAACTCAGAATGACATGCAGGAAAAACTGCTTCTGATTCTATTAAAATGGCAAATGCCTGTATATACAATGGTGTTCTCAAGCTCTCTCTGGCTCTCCTCAACTCTGCTACTCTTCTAACTTCTAACTTCTCTCTTCACTCAAAATGAGACCTAAAAATCTCTTTTACATGAGGGGCTCATCGAGCGCTTACCTCCAGGTCTACCTACTCTATTCAATTACATTAAATGGCTGTCTAGTCCAGCATCTGGATCTAGATCTCAGCTAACCTAGCATTAAAGTTGATCTTATCTACAGCCTGCACAAAGGCATGGCTTCCATGGCTCACCAGCCTACAACATTTAATTACATTGAATTCAGATTTTAAATGAGGTTGCGCCTCTCTTTAGCTTGAATGCATGCATTCTACGTGGCTGGCCGGATGGTTGGCTGACGTGGAGAGATGCTCCTGCATCAGAAAGACCTTGTCAAGGAAAGCTAAACTTTTAGGAACAAAGGGAGAAAATAGTTAGAAGCAGAGAGATAAAAGTGACAGGGGGAGTCATCCAGTTATGACAAGAAAAGGTTGATGGAGTCCCAGTAAGAGAGGTGAGAAATATTGAGAATTCTACAGAGGATACAGTGGAAGCTGGAGATGAACAGGTCCAAGAATCAGAAGGAGAAGACTCTGGTTTAGATACAAATATTCTGCACGACTCAAATAAGAAAATCCATCATGTCAAGGGGAGTTTGTGTTGGTTGAATATCTGATACCTCTTAAACATACTACAACAGCTCGGGAGGAGCATGTTTTATTTGACATTGATGTCAAAAGAGTAGAAAAGGAGTGGTCTGGACCGGATGCTACAGTTGGAGGTCCAAACATATTAGCGTAGCCATTTAGGGTTGCCATCAATGCCAAAGGGGGAGATTGTTGGCATGTTTACAAGAAGAGCATGCTTGTCATTGATGGCAAGAACAACAGCAATGATGGAATGTCTATAGGAAAGAATAGCAACAACGATAGCATGCTTACAGTTATTGATGGCAAGAACAACAATGACAAAGGTATGGTCACAGGAAAGAATAGTAGCAATGTTGGTAGGTTTACAGTTGGGAGACAACAATGGAAAACAGGCAGGAAAGGAAGATCAGTAGCGCAATGATGATCGCATGGCAAGATCAGAAGCGTAAACTCCATTTCCTAGTTTCAGATACCGGGAGTTGGAGGATTCAAGGAAGCAAATCATGGCAGAAAATCGCAAAATGTGAAATCACGACTTAATCTCCATTTTGGAGTTTCGGATACCGGGATTTGGAGGTGTCAAGGACACTCACAACAAGAATGATGAAATCGCGAAATGCGAAACCATGACTTAATCTCCATTTCAGTGTTTCGGATACCGGGAGTTGGAGGTGTCAAGGACACTCACGAAAAGAATGATGAAATCGTGAAATACGAAAGATTAGAGCATGTCAAAGACTCCATTTCGAAGTTTCGCAGACCGAGAAATCAAAGATCAAAGGAACTTTAACCTTTGAAGTAGCGAACCTCGAAATCTCGAAAGCAGGAGGACCGTCCATCTTCGGGAAGGACACATGGTTACAGATCAACATTTCGCTGACTAAGAGGTCAAAGGAAGGAGTGCCCTAACCTCTCAAACTCGTGATATGCGAAATCGCGAATCAATCTGAGTCGTTGATCAAAGGGATATCTTGGACCGTTGATCAGGCACAATGAAGGCTCGTGGATTTGTGAAATGATCATGGCCATTGAAGCCAGAGGACACATGGTGAAATATTGGCATTTCGCTAACTGAAAGGTCAAAGTAAGGAGTTCACTAACCTCTCTAACTCGCGATATGCGAAATCGTGAAATAATCCTAGCCGTCGGATCGAGGATTGATCTGGACCGTTGATTAGACACGACGAAGGCCCGTGAAGTTTCAAAATCATGATAATATCTGGACCGTTGGGTCCATAGGACACATGGCGAAAGATCATCATTTCACTGACTGGAAATTCAAAGGAACGGGGTTCCCTAACCTCTCGAACTCGTGATATGTGAAATTGCAAAATGTTGAAATGCGAAATGCGAAATTGTGAAACACCTTTTGGCACAGCCTGTGGTCACCAACGGTGGTCACGTGAGGGAAGAAGCTAGTGGAGCTAAAAAAATTTGGAGTTTCGGGGATTGCGACTTGGAGTATCGAGACTCTTCACCACATGAATGCCGAAATGTAGAAATACCGAAATGCGAAATGGCAAAGTCAACACGAGACCCTGTGCTTATAATCCAACGGTGTTGGATACTTGGAAATTTGATTGAAGGGCTATTGTTTCTCTTCATGATTAATTGTTCAGTTATGATTCAGTTAGAAAAACCAAATCATGGTTCTTGGACAATTGTCATTTCAGTTGTTGAAGCGTTGTTCTAGGGATTTGAGGGGTAACTGAAGGGGTTGTAGTGTATAAAAGAAACATGCAGTGACTGTGTGTGGTTGGTTGTTCTAAATGAAAAATGAGTTGAACTGTAAAGAAGGGAAAATTATAGTATGCGCAGTGTGAGACCAACAGTATGTGCAGAGTGAGATAAAACTCAGAGATGAGTAATAGATGAGGAATAGACAGAAGCGAGATGCATTTTTCTTTTTGAGGCTTGAGCGAGCGAAGCAGAGAAAAAGTGGAGTGGCAGTGAACAACCCGATGAGCATAACAGTGGCACGGTGAAGAGCATGCAGAGGCACTGTGCATGGAGGATGAAGAAGGTGTATAGATAGTATAAATATGCAGAATAGAGAGGATATGGAGGCTATTGTTGAGAGTGATTCAGGCGTGTAGAAGGAGGCAGTGTGCAGCAGCTAAAATACACAGAAGAGGAATGGTGCATTGAATGGACATGGTGCACAGAGCATAAAAGGCAGAAGAATAGAAAGCGCAAGTCATGTGTGTAGGAAGACAGTGAGGCAGACAGAGCAGGGCAGTGTAGCAGAACAGTGATGATACTGGTAAGCCATTGATGAACATTATATCACTGTAATAAGTTTCAGTAGCAAAGATTGATATTTTGGGGGTGTTGGGAGGTGCTATGGAGGATTGTTGTCCTCAGAGGTTCAAGTGGGTGCTTGAACACAAGGAGTTGTAGCTTCCATCTGGTTTCAGCCAAAGAAACAGGGTGGTCGGGTGGTGCAAGGGAGAACTGTTGTTCTCTGTTATACAGGTTGGTGCCTGTGTGACTAGAAGTTGGTGCTTCCATCCAGTTGGTGCTGGAACACTTAGGGAGTTGTTGCTTCCTTCTAGTGGGTGCTAGAGAAACCAGGGAGT
>ML788470.1:309763-349799 GCA_009831015.1 Picea engelmannii
ACCAGGGAGTTGGTGCTTCCTTCTAGTGGGTGCTAGAGAAACCAGGGAGTTGGTGCTTCCTTCTAGTGGGTGCTAGAGAAACCAGGGAGTTGGTTCTTCCTTCTGGTGGGTGCTAGGGAAACCAGGGAGTTGGTGCTTCCTTCTAGTAGGTGCTAGAGAAAACAGATAGTTGGTTCTCTCAGCAAGTTGCAGCTTGCAAAACAGAGGTTGTAGCCTCACAATGAGTTGGAGCTCATATGTATGATAATGTACAGAATGTAAAGATTACTTATCATACCAAGAAGAAGAGGTTTTTACCCTTTATGGGTTTCCTCAGGAAATATCTGTCTCTGTATATTTCATATGTGTGACTGATGTTGAACGTTCTATTACTTACCTTTCTGCATTATTATGATTTTCATTAAGTTCTCTGCAAAGAGTTTGAAATAAGCATAATTGTTTAAGCACGGTAACAATTAATTCACCCCCCCCCCTCTCAGTTGTACAACAAATATTTCACAATGGATTCATTTAAGTTTCCTCTTCCTTGTTTCACTCACCCTTCCAGGCTCAGGAATCCCCTTCTCTGCTAAAACATCCCTTGGTATATCCATCCTACCAAGGTTTTCACATGCAATAAGAGTGCCAACTTATAGGTTTCTACTGCAATACAATCACTAGCGATCTCTAATCCAACAATCATAGGGTTCCAATGTCATCATAGTGGCCTTCTTCTTGGGATTTCCAGCTTTACAATATTCATCATTTTCCCTTACTAGGTAGATCCACCATCCACCTATGTCATAACATAAGCATACAAATATTATTAGTTGTCTCTCTATCTTTCAACCAACTTTTAAAATAGTTATTACAACAAACAGACTTCCAAAATATATAACAATTTCCACATAATACTTAGATTTCACTTATGTAGGAAATAGTCCATGTCTTCACTATGGCTTCCTTTCATTTCCATATTCAAGACATATATTTATGTAACTATGTTCTCCAAACATATCTTTCTTGTAGTCCATCAAAGCATGACTACTTTTGCATGGTATTTTCACTACAATATCCATAACAATGCTAGGAAGTGATCTCATAATTATAAACACCAATAATTCAATCATTTAAGTTGTTGGCATATTGTTTTCAATGAAATATGGTGAAAACATGCATTCAAACATATTTGACATCATATATGTGTGAATAACCACAATATTAACATAATCTACTTGTGCACATCCATTCGATGCATCCTCGCATTGATTCAAAAATATTGTATTATAATGTCATGCATTCTATCATGATGAGTTGGAAAGTCTATCCAACACCTCGACATGTCATCCATCCACCTCCCCAATACTTGTTCAACCATCTAGATATCGTCCTCTTCATCCCAACACAACACCGGGTGTATACCATTTCTTTGTTAAAAAATCCCTCAGACATGCTATAGGGCATTTTCTTTCTCTATTTTGCAGTTTCTCATGAAACCCTTCCCCTCTAAAGGTGTTCTCAGTGTTGGTAAGAAGGTTATACCAAGACACCAACACAAGTAGGGAGATCATTCAGGACACTTTTGTAGTGATGTAGCCTTCCATATCCAACAACACAATGGCCTTGTACATAGTTATCTCACATGGAATATTAAACCTCACAACAATATCATAAGTCTTGAATTGCCTTGGTTATTAACTTATGATCAACCCAATATGACATATCATTTTACTTAATAGGAATTCATTCTAGATTTTAAACAATCTTATATCCCTGAGGCTTTCTACCTATACCATACCCCACCCATGTATTCTTCACCCAATGCATTCAACCACATAAGTATATTTATTTATGATAACAATCATAATTGAAGGAATTATTACTTAAATTCCCTTAAGCACGTATGAAACATAAGCATACTAAATCCATACATGAATGGTTGCCATCATCTTTGATGTTACTTGACCAGTTGGTGTCTTATAAAGGATCACATACTCCTTCCACCAACCTCTAGATCAACCTATCTTGTCCTTACCCTTTATTAAAAAGGGTGGTTCTTGTTGGCCCTTGGTTATGCAAGGAAGCGAAGAACGAGGAATAAAAGGTAAAAAGCGAGCTTCACGGGAGACATAGTGACTTTCATTGGGTCGAAGTGAGCAAAAGAACAGAAAAGATGGAGCAAAGTGCGAAAAAACAAGTCATTGGATGAGGAGATCGAGGATGACAGATCAGCAAGGAAGATAGACCGAGGATGACTCAGGAAGTGAAAAAAAGTCAGCATTGGATTCTTTGGAGCACTACGAGATGAAGAAGGAAAGACAGGCTGGCGAAGCCCGGAAAAAGCGGGTCAAGTCTACCTAGGGTTTTATATACCTATGGTTTTAACACCTAGGTTTCAACCTAAGGTTGTCGGTAAGGGATTGTCATGTATAAATAAAGGTCGAAAGGACCTAGGTCGGGGTGCTACTGTAGTTGAGCCTTGTTATGGATCGTTGTACATTAGGGGAATATTGTATTAAGGGTGAGAGAAGTGTTGAGAGAGAGAGCCTTCTGGTATTGTAAGATCTTCAGTTGGGTGTGAAGATCAAGTCCTGTAGCTGGGTGCACAGGAAGGGGGAGAGAAAGAGAGAAAGAGGGAGAGGATCTACGGGCCAAGAGCGCAGATTAGAACTGTAAGATTTATCTTAATATATCATAAGCACAGTTCTGTGGACGTAGCCCTAGAGAGAGGGTGAACCATGTAAATATGTTGTTGTGTGTGTGATTGATGCTTGAGCTCTGTCATTTTTATATTGTTATCTACATTATTGTATTAGATCAGATCTATAGTTGTGAAGGATAGATCTAGCTATTTGAATAATAGATGCATATTGTGTTGTTGTTGTAATAAGAACCACTTGATATTCCCTTGGTTGTAGACATCTATGTCCTGCAACCCCCTCATAGCTTCTTCGGGTGAGACTGCATTTGCTTCGCAGGTGCTTCCGAAAGGGCCAATAGCTAGGGCTTGTTGGTGCGCTCTTGGAGTTGAACCCTGGGTTTTCCCCTGTGCCAACAAATGGTTCTGTTGTCGGGATAGGAATCTTTTTAAGGGAATGTCAAGGTGGTTCCCATCGAAGACAGAGATCCAGAAGTGGATAGAGGATCAAGAGAAGGACTTCGTTGAAGCCCAAAACAAAAACCCTAAACTGGCTACTGAAGATTGGCTACAAAGATACATCTTCATCGACATTCACGAGATCTTATTTGGAGGAATCCATCAGGAGCTACATGAGTGGTTGGCTAGGTTAGCTGACACGCAGTTTGAAATCAGATATAGACCTCCTGTGGTTTGGACACCAGCATTGATCCAGAAGGTCAAGAGAGTTGACAACGTTGTATCCAGGGTAGTAGATCACTGGTTTGATAGTACCATTGGAGGGTATATCACCAAGTTTGTTGTTGACAGAACAGAATCGTACAGCCAAGCTGAGAGATACTTTTTCAAAGGACCCAAAGGAAAAAAATTTCACTTCTTGAAGCTAAGAATCAAGATGCTCTTGCATGAAAACCACATCTTGAAGATACAGTAGACTGGTCGGACCTGAAAAGGATAATGTTCAAGATCTTAGATAGTGACAGTGACACAGAAGCAGGACATACGCGTAGTGGGAAAGTATTCTGAGGAGTTCACCTTGAGAACTTGTTTAAGAAAAACTACGAAGAAGAGGGTTTCTATAGTGGAGAAGAGGTAGATCTAACCAACAAAGAGCATCCAGATCCCACCAGAATAGAAGAAGGGGAAGCTGGAGAACTACACCAAAGCGAGCCAGAAACCTAAGGAACTGCACGGACTATTGAAGTAAGTAGTCAGAATAGCCAGAACCACCAGAGTCTTCAGAGTATTGTTACTAGTAGCTCAGCATCTACTCAAACAATAACCCTAGTCATCTCTATGGAAGATGAAATGAGACTCCCTATCTTTAAGGGAGATGGATCTGAATATCCATATCAGCATTGGTTTATGTGTGAAGCCGTATGGAATATTAAAAGTATCACCGAAGAAGCCATCAAGAGAACCCAGTTCATAACTACGCTAAGGGACCGTGCACTGAGCTGGTACATTAAAATTGTCCAAGGAATGGCACAGCCTAAGCCCCTGAATGAGATCAAGAATGTGTTGATTGCAGAGTTTAAGAAACCTAATTCAGAGTCATAATGTATTACATAACTAAAAGAGATTAAACAAAAGGTAGCAGAACCTGTTTGGGAGTTCGACCAGAGATTCAAGACCCTGACAGACCGATTAACTTTTCAGATCCCCGATGAACAAAACAAAGAATGATTCATCGCTACGTTGTTACCACACATAAGAGTCCCTCTGATGCAACAAAAGATTTCATCTTAGGTAGAATCTTTGGAGATTGCCATGAAGCTTGAATCAGCACTGATGGGACACTCTAGCTCAGGCATTAGCCAGATAACTAGTTTGTCTTTACAGGTCGAGGATATGAAGAAAGATAAGGGAAAAGACAAAAGGGAAGATATCTAGTGTGTAAGATGTAGATTTGAAGGCCATGATAAGGAACATTGTCCCTTATTTCATGAGTACTTGGCATCAGAGGTGTCGAGCCCCTTAAAGCAAGTTAACCTACCCTGGTGTGATGTATGAAGAAATAGGAATCGCCCAGGTGAGTGCTACTACATACAGAAGTATGTTCAGACACCCACAAACTTGTATTGTACATTCTGTAAATCAGTGGGGCATGATGATCAAGATTTTAGAGCTTATGATCTCATGCATGAAAGGTCGAGAGACATATACAAGATTCAAGACGAAGTACAACAAGAAGGAAACACTTTGTCGTACAACTCTCCGAGGAGAGGAAATTTCACTCCTCGCGGTGGCTATAGAGGACGAGGACAAGGAGGAGGTATGGGTTGAGGCCGAGGACAAATAATCAGTTACAACTGTGTGCAGCCAAGACATTTAGCAAGGGATTGTCAAAATCCTTGCACAACCTGTATTTATTGTAACTCCTTCGAGCATGTCATAGAGGAATGCCCTGTGTTGCTGGCTAAACTTCAGGAAAGACGAGGACCTCAATAGAACCCATAAGTAGATCTGATATATGTTGAACCTCACAGAGAAAATCCTAGAGTCGTTGTTATCACTCGAGGAGGAGTTGCTACAGGAGAAGATAGAGCAGCCCAAAGAAAGACTAAAAATGACCACAGAGTCGAGAAATCTACAGAAAATACCCCAACGTTCGATGCTAAGAAAGAAAATCAAATATTCGAGGAGGAAAGAAAAGAGTTCAAAGGAGATCAAGGATCTTCATCAAAGAGACAACCAGAAATCAAATAATATGGCATGCCTCGGGTGTTTGATCCGTCTACATCGCCAACAGAAGGGAAAGAGGTAAGAAAAGTCATGGAATTTTTGTACACTTGTGTTAAGTTGATTCAAGATAAAGGCGATGTACAAGAATTAAAAGGTTTAATCAATAAGTATGAGCTAGGAAAGATAGACCCCTTACTGAATAGGCTAGTGCACCAAATTGGAAAAAAGAAAAGGGCAAATAAAGAATTACACTTGAATGCTCAGACAAGAGAGTATGAGATAGACTATGTGGTCCTCGACTTAGGGTCAGAGGTCAATGTCATGATGAAGAAGACTTGGGAACTAATGGGAAAACCCAAGCTAATATATTCCCCTATCAGGATTCACATGGCTAATCAACAAGCTATCAGCCCATTTGGACGATTAGATCATGTCCCAGTGGACATCAATGTAGTAAGAACCTTTTCATATTTTGAGGTAGTTGAAATTGTTGATGATAGCTGCCCTTACCCTACATTGTTAGGAATTGATTGGGCCTTCGACAATTGCACTGTTGTTGATCTAAATAAAAGAAGCATGACATTTGAGAAAGTTGGCCTTAGGGTCATTTCACCTTTAGATCCAGATGAGGGTCCATGATATACAGAACCTATCAGAGAAGAGGACCATGCATTTGAACTGGAAAACATCTACAAATTAACATCCAGACAGTAGGATTATATCAACCCTACAACTGATGGGAATCTAAGCTGGAAAAGTGACAACACATGTTCATCCGAATCAGAAGAAGCATTGGAGAACTGGTAGAACCAGATGTACAAAGTATCTACAAGAATATGTGCTAGGCTAATCAGAGAAGTTCGTTGGATGCACAACAGTGAGTAATCTACCCACATTTGATGGGTTGAACCCCTTAGAGAAATTTTTATCAGAATTTGAGACAAATGTCCCAACACAACAGAGTTTGTTGGCAATGGATGAGGATATGAAAGCCACACCAGAAAGATGGTGGGGGACACATAAAAGCAATATTACAGACTAGACACAATGCTGAACTTTTATGACAGTGCGGTTTTCAGCACAACTAGGAAGCTGTGAAGTAAGGTACACAGGTCAAAGCTGCCCAAGGGACCATGTACGAAGTTGTGAAGAGGCCTGGAGTGACATTCTTAGAGAAAAATGGGTACACAGATTCATCAATACGTTGGATACCACCCCGATTAACTGGTAACTTCAAGCAGAGTTGTGCATCGTCACTTCATAATGGGAAGGTATGATCCAGAATTTTATAACCACCTTTTTGTTTGAAATTCAATTTCCTTCAGTAGATCAAGCACTACAAATGGTGAGACAAAAAGTATTTAAGGAGGCAGTTGGCCTCCCTTTGGAGCAAGAAGAGGATGAATGGACTGCACCCCTCCAGAAACTGCAGATCTGCTACAACATTAATGTCGATAAAGATGATGATCCAAGGAAGGTGAATATCGCAGAAACAGAAGGTCAGAGAGATGTGGAAGGACCAGGAGTTGAATTTCCATTCATTGGAAATCCGATAAAGATAAATAAATTCAATATCAGGACAGAGGAGACACCAAAGCTTTCCAATATTGGAGATTACTGGGATGTTGCTACCACTGACAAAATCACAGAATTATTGCACAAGTATCAAGACTTGTTCCTGACCAAGTTCACTGATATGAAGGGAATCAAAGGACCTATGGGAGAGATGAGAATACCTTTGAAACCAAATGTGAAGCCATTCAAGAAAAGACCCTACAGATTGAACCCGAAATATAAGGAAAAAGTGAAGATTGAGCTCAACAGGATGCTAGAAGCAGGTATTATTGAACCTGTCGAAGAGTCGGAGTGGATTAGCCCCATGGTAGTGAAAGATAAAAAGACAGGTGAGATCAGGATTTGCGTAGATCTCAGGAAGCTAAATGATTCTTGTCTACATGATCGTTTCCCTACACCATTCACAGACGAAGTACTGGATAATGTGGGAGGCCAAGAAGTATATTCTTTTACAGATGGGTTTTTAGGATACCATCAGATCCGCATCACCAAGGAGGATCGTCATAAGACTATGTTTTCCATAGAGTGGGGATCCTACCAATATATAGTAATTCCATTTGGATTGAAGAATGCCCCATCCATATTTTCCAGGGTGGTGGTTGAAGCGTTCAAAGAATTTTTGCATAAGTTTTTAGAAGCATACTTTGATGACTGGACTGTTTTTAGTTTATTGAAAAATCATATTGAATGTCTAAGGCTAATGCTGGATAAATGCAGGTAGTGTCAAATTGCTTTAAATTTGAAGAAGTGCATTTTCTTCTCACCATTTGGAGTATTATTAGGACATATTGTATGCAAGCAAGGATTGTTGGTGGATCCATCCAAGATTGCAATTATAGTTGATTTGCCACGACCTACTTCAATCAAACAACTGCGTGCTGCGCTAGGACATACTGGCTATTACAAGAAATTTATCAAAGGATATGCTTAGATTACTGTGCCAATGGAGAAGTTATTAAATAAACACTGTCAGTTCGGTTGGATAGAAGAATTCCAGTAGAGCTTCGACACACTGAAACAAAAGATGGTAACTGTGCCTATTCTAGTCTTTCCGGACTGGAGCAAGGAATTTCATGTGCATGTTGATGCATCCTCCATTGCATTAGGAGCAGTACTGGCACAACCGGGAGAAGGGGACATTGATCATACATAAGCATTTGCCAGCAGAAATCCATCCACAACTAAAATCAATTACACTACTAAAGAGAGAGAGGATTTGCGGACCAAGAGCGCAAATCAAAACTGTAAGCTTTATCTTAATATATCATAAGCACAGTTCTATGGACATAGGCCTAGAGAGAAGGTGAACCACGTACATCTGTTGTTCTTTGTGTGATTGATGCTTGAGCTCTGTCATTGTTATATTGTTATCTGCATTATTGTATTAGATCAGATCTATAGGTGTGAAGGATAGATCTAGCTATTTGAATGATCGATGCATGTTGTGTTGTTGTTGTAATAAGAACCACTTGATATTCCCCTGGTTGTAGACATCTCTGTCCTTCAACCCCCTCATAGTTGCTTCGAGTGAGACTGCATCTGCTTCATAGGTGTTGTTGAAAGGGCCAGTAGCTAGGGTTTGTTGGTACGCTCTTGGAGATGAACCCTGGATCTGCCCCTGTGCCAACAAATGGTTTGGTGTATGCATTGCAGAAATTCTGCCACTACTTGTTGGGAGGACACTTTAAAATGTTTATTGATCACTTCGCGTTGAAGTACCTAGTCAACAAGCTAGTGTTGGGGGGGAGAATATACAAATGGATTCTGTTGTTTCAGGAGTATGATTTTGAGATCATAGTTAAGCAAGGAAAAATGAACAAAGGCCCAGACCACCTGTCGAGGTTGGAGCATGGCGAAGAACCTACCAGTCTAGAGGATACACTACCAGATGCACAGTTGCTTGCCATTAGAAATATTGATGACCACTTCGTAAACATAGCCCAATTCCTATCAACAGGAATGGCTCCATGCGAGTATACGATTCCTTAGAAGAAACAGCTAGTGGTGTGCGCTATAGATTTTTCACTAATAGTTGGTCAGCTATATAAAATGGGCCCTGACGAGATACTAAGAAGATGTGTGATGGAGGCAGAGTGCCCTATGATCCTCGAAGAATCTCATGAAGGCATTGCAGGAGTACATTACGCAGGAAATGCAACTACGTAGAAGGTTCTGTGAGCTGGCCTTTGGTGGCCTACGTTACACAGAGATGCTAAAGAATATACTAGAGCATGCGATGTATGCCAGCGAGTTGGAAAACCATCCCGAAGAGATGAGATGCAATTAGCACCACAAATGACCCTGTAGGCATTTGAAAAATGGGCCATTGACTTCGTGGGACCTATAAACCCACCAGGGAAGCGCACAGGAGCAAGGTATATTATCACTGCGAACGAATACCTGACTAGATGGGCCAAAGAAAGAGTAGTCAAGGACTGTAGTGTAGCCACAGTTGTGCATTTTATATTTGATGACATAATAACCAGGTTTGGATGCCCTAAGGTCCTTATGAGTGATCAAGGTACACATTTCATAAATAAGATAGTTGAAGCCCTGACTGAAGAGTTTGCAGTCCACCATCAGAAGAGTACACCTTACCATCCTCAAGAAAATGGAACGGTTGAAGCATTCAACAAGATCCTGGAGACAGTATTGACAAATATTTGCAGTGTGAACAGGGATGACTGGGATTTAAGAGTACCAGCAGTACTCTGGGATTATAGAACCACTTGCAAGAAATTAACAATGCAGACCCCTTTCAAGTTGGTTTATGGTATTGAAGTTGTTGTCCCAATGGAGTACTTGGTACCAAGCTTAAGAATTGTTGCATTTACAGACATGGATGATATTGGCATTGTTCATGAGAGGCTAGCACAGTTGGTCGAACTAGAAGAAGACAGATTCATTGCAGGCTTCCATTAGTAAATTCAGAAGGAACGAGAAAAGGCCTACCATGACAGACACATCAAGAAGAAGATATTCAGGCAAGTTGATTTAGTGTTGGTATATGACAGTAAGTTTATCAAACACCCTGGGAAGTTCAGAATGCATTGCCTTGGACCATATGAGATTGCCTATGTTACAGAAGGAGGAGTTGTGCAGCTGAAGACATTGAAAGGAGAATGGAAGGAAGGCTTGGTGAATGGGAGTCGGTTGAAGTTGTACTATGACAACCAGTTGCCTCGCAGCTCTCAGTAGAATCAAGAAGACAAGGGTCCAAGTGCCAGGTGCATTTGAAACTAGGTACCAGACACAGAAAAGACAATCTGCACAAGGATGGAAAGGAGGTATAAAGCAGAAAGAAAGGGATGCACTGCGCAGTTGAAAGTCGAAGTAAAACAAGAGGATCAGAGCTCAAGTGCCTCGGCACAAGTCATAGGTGAGTGTTGGGGGCCTATTGGCCCTTGGTTATGGAAGGAAGTGAAGAATGAGGAAGAAAAGGTAAAAAGCGAGCTTCGCGGGAGACACAGTGACTGTCACTGGGTCGAAGTGAGCAAAAGAACAAAAAATATGGAGCGAAGTGCAGAAAAGAAAGTCGTTGGATGAGGAGATCAAGGATGGCAGATCAGCAAGGAATATAGAATGAGGACGACTCAGGAAGTGAAAAAAATCCAGCATTGGATGCTTTGGAGCACCGCGAAATGAAGAAGGAAAGATAGGCTGGCGAAGCCCGAAAAAAGCGGGTCAAGTCGACCTAGGGTTTTAGACACCTAGGGTTTTGGTAATTAGGGTTTTAACACCTAGGTTTCAACCTGAGGCTGTTAGTAAGGGATTGTAATGTATAAATAGAGGTCGAAAGGACCTAGGTCGGGGCGGTATTGTAGTTGAGCCTTGTTATGGATCATTGTTCATTAGGAGAATACTGTATTAAGGGTGAGAGAAGTGTTGAGAGAGAGATCCTTCTGGTATTGTAAGATCTTCAGCTTGGTGCGAAGATCAAGTCCTGTAGTTGGGTGCACAGGAAGGGGGAGAGAAAGAGAGAAATAGAGAGAGGATTTGTGGGCTAAGAGAACAAATCAGAACTGCAATCTTTATCTTAATATATCATAAGAACACTTATGTGGACGTAACCCTAGAGAGAGGGCGAACCACGTACATCTGTTGTTGTGTGTGTGATTGATGCTTGAGATCTGTCGTTGTTATATTCTTATCTGCATTATTGTGTTATATCAGATCTATAGTTGTGAAGGATAGATCTATCTATTTGAATGATAGATGCATGTTGTGTTGTTGTTGTAATAAGAACCACTTGATATTCCCCTAGTTGTAGACATCTCTTTCCTACAACCCCCTCATAGTTGCTTCAGGTGAGACTGCATCTGCTTCGCAGGTGCTGCCGAAAGGGCCAATAGCTAGGGCTTGTTGGTGCGCTCTTGGAGTTGAACCCTGGGTATGCCCCTGTGCCAATAGTTCTCATATGTAGCATCATCATCAACATCTTTAGCCATGCTATCATTACTTTTGGTTGCACAATTACATTAATCATATTTAATCATCATGCCATACTCATGGAATATGTAATCAAAATATCACTCTTAACCAATATGGAATCTCACATGCATGATCAAGAAAAGATTTATGCACCATTCATTATCTCTCCATATGCTCACTAGTGCATATTTAATCTAGCTATTTAATATTTTGCATTTTCATTATGCATATTTCCTAAACTATTTAAACACAATAGATTTATTAATCTCAAGAAATAGAAATAATGAAACAAGATATTAATTAAGAGTTATCCCTTCCAACTACTCAACATAACCTAGAATTCCTTGTTGTAACTTATCCAAGTCCATAGGTTTGATTTTTATTCTAAAAACAAATACGATTAAGGTGATAAATCCCCCTCTTTATTAATTATGTGTTGTTGTCCTTGTTCCCCAATTATCTCTACAACAATGTTCTTAGCATCCTATAGCTTTCTTTGTTATCTTGAAATTCTATCAAGTTCCATTTTATTGTGACCATAAAATATACTCTTGTATCAAAGTCATCTCATACCAACTCAGTCTCGTGACAGAACTAGAAGGGGATAACTCCCTCTTCCCCTCTGAAGTTTAACTCCCCACATTGTAATTCTGTGAACTATGCTCACCCTTCGGAGTCTCATGTTCCTCTTCCTTTGTAACCGACATCGATCCATGATCCAATATCCCCTTGGATCCTCTTACAGGCTTTCCCTACAACCTATATACCCTACCCTCTCTAACACCAATGTTGATTGTTGTGTCAGGGATATCTCTCTATAAATGCATGAACACTTTTTTGTTCTAGAACAATATTACATAACCCTTGTCCTCTAGATTTTAGTCTGAGAGAAAATTCCTCCTCAGCTCTAGGACACACAACACATCTTCCACTTCCAGAAAACCTCTTGACTTTAGCTGGAACCTCATTGTCCCAACTCCCTCTAAACCACACTTGGCATGAGTGCCAAGCTCCACATGCAGATATGAGTATGTCTCTGACCAACTGGTGAACAATTCATGTGACAAGAAGCCCCACTATCCACGAACCAGGAACTATCGGAATCTGTGCCAGAAAGAAAGGAGACTAACAAGAACTATTTTCAAGATTCTCAGCAAACTCCTTGACTTGAACTTCTACAGATGCTTCTACCTGTTGAAACTAAATCTTCCCTTTCTTCTTGTTCAAATAATATAAATCATAGTAGCCACTCTTGTGGAACACAAAGCATTTCACTTTGCTCATATCTTCTTATTTCTATCCTGTGGAGCTTGTTTCCCCCCATCTCTAGGGGCAACTAAGAAGATGATGTGTCGAGGACCTCAAGTTTCAAACATGGAGTACCGAGAGGCAGATGAGAATGAAAATCCCCTTCACTCACCACACATAACCATTTGATTGATGGAAAAAACATCCACCACACCATCTTGATCCACATAGGACATCATGTCTTGCTTCATGAGGTAACAAGTCTTGTCTCATGGTAAGTGTAATTTTAATAATTGAAGCATTTGAACATGTTGCAAAGGTTCCTTTCTTGATTTTGAAAATGTTTGCTTTGAAATTATGCATTTTGCGTCATTTCACCTTAGTGGTTTACATGTTTTCCTAGTAAGTGGTCCACCCTCGGGAAAATGGTTTCTACTAGGGGGTCTCCTTGAAGGGTCGTTGTACCACTCCCTCATATACTTACCATTTTCCATACTTCTTCCCTTTTCATCTCCTCGCCTTTTGGGTTTTCGGGCCTACTTCAACCATAGAGAAATCAAAATATTTCAACAGAATGGATGAATCCTAAGGGATATTGTTCTTGAGCATCTCTCTGGATCTCCTCTTTCATGTCGATACTTGCAAGACTCCTAACGATTTTTGGACAAAGTTGAAGGATTTTCTAGGAAATCAAGACAATCTAAGGGGTCATCAACTAGAGAATGATCTACAAGCATTGAATCCAAGATATTTCAAGACCCTACAAGACTAATTCTATAAGTTTAAAACTTGTATTTCTCATGTTAAGGCTTGTGGAATTGATAAGAAATATTAATAGTTAATATTTTCAATTCTAACCAAACTAGGACCAGAGTATTATGTCTACACTTCTTTTCATACTATCATGTTAGCTATGGGGTATACATGGAAGATGCCATCCCTAGATGATTTCATGGAGTCACTTATCCATGAGAAAACAAAGTTCATCCAAATAGGGTCACTTAAGAGTTCCAACCCGTTGGAGAAATTTCTATTTTCAACACACTAGTTCAGTGAGAATTAACTGACTAGTTCTATTTAGACTTTCTATTTTTACCATCACTATTATGCGTGCATGCATTCCTAATGAAATCTAACTGCTTGATTGCTTTTCTTAATTATGGAATGTTTTTCCCTATATATGAGTGTATTCCACTCATTTATTCTATCATATTGATCATGATCTATGTATCAATTATCATCTCATTGGAGTAGTGTGAATATATTTTCTCATTCTTCCATATTGAATCTCTCTTATTTTCTTGATAAGATTTGTTTGTAATTTCTTTATCTAGATCTCTTGTGAATATTTCCATGAAATGTTGGCATGGTATCAGAGCTATGCTGCTTGGAGCAAGCCAAACAAGCCAAAGAATAAGGAAAATCGAAGTTTCAGCGAGCTAAATCCGTGGTCGTAAATTTCAGCAGTTATTTCTCCCAAACTATTACGTTTTTGGAGGAAACAACTTGCCATGAAATTAAATCGACCCATTTTGGAAGTGGGTTTTCAATTGTTTGGCAAGATTCTTTACCATTTGATAAGAAAGTGAGCCGCAAGATAGCCTCCTGAAACTGATACGAATCAATGGTCGTACCTTTCCACATTCATTGCTCCCAAAATATTACGTTTTGGAGGAAACAACCCGTGAATAAAGTAAATCGGCCCATTTTTGAAATTGAGAGTAAATTTTTAGGGGTTCTTGGAATCAACGGGAGAGACGGATATGACAACTATTATATAGCCAAACTTGGTGGTAATCCTCACACCATACAATTATTTTGATTGGAAGCCCAAGGCAGAATTCCAACTCAAAAGGAAAGGATTGTATAATTTGACGATAACGACAGAAACAAAACCTACATCAGCGATTGAGAAGATGAGATGGGCGAACCGTAAGGATGAGGCCACAGGATTACTTCTTGAGTTAATCTCCACTAATTTGTGGTTTCATGTTGCCACATGCAAGACTCCAAACGAGATATGGACCACCTTGGAAGGACTCTTTGGAAAGAAGGATGAGATGCAAGATCATATGCTTGAGGTAGAGTTGAATACCTTAGACCCTAAAAGTTTTGATAATATACAAGATTTTTTTACTAAATTTAAATCTTTGTTATTAAGCTTGGGTGAATGTGGTATTGATAAGTCTACACAAGATAAACAAATTATTCTAACAATCTTGGCCAAGATAGGACCAGAATACACTGTATATGTCTCCAATTTCCATTCTAGCAGATGTATTTTTGGAACAAATTGGAAAATGTCTACGTTGACTCAGTTCATTGAGTCTCTTACACAAAAGAAGACAAAACTCATACATATGGTCCTCATGAAATATCCCAAAGCACATGCACTCACCATGCAGGATGGAAAAGGGTCATTCAAACAGAATAAGGAGGGATATTCCAAATCCTTTAATGATTCTTCAAGTTCCAAAGACTCTTCAGATTCCAAGAAGAAGAAGAAGAAAGGAAAGCAGTGCACTTACTGCAATAAACCAAATCATGAATAATCCACATGCATGAAGAAACATATCGATCTTATGGCACAGGCACTTCAACAGAACAACCTTGGAAACTTCATTCCAGAGGGAGTCAAGAAGCAGAAGGAAGAAGATCATGCTCCTAAGAAAGGTAATCATCATGCTCTTGTTGCAATTAATTCCTCATTTGATTCATGGATTATATATTCTGGTGCATCCCATCATATGGCAGCGAAAGAGGAAGTTTTCTCTTCCTTGAGTCCATGCTCAAGACCCTTTATTCTCACGGGGAATGATACTCCAATAGTAGTAGCAGGAGAAGGGAGAGTGGAACTCCACAATGGCAGTTTTGAGAATGTTTTACATGTTCCAAATCTTTCTATGAATCTTCTCTCATTTTATCAATTCGCTCAGAAAGTTAAAATGGTTGAATTTACATCAGATTCAGTTTTAGTAATTGACATGTATGACAATTCCATCATTGCAATTGGTGAGGTGGATCACAAGTCAAGGTTGTATAAATTCACTAATTTTTATGACGATGACTCCTCTATTCTACTTACATGTAAGGATATTACTTTGCATGCACCTCCACTGAAACATGCATATACTCTTGTTCTTCCATCAGTTTCAGACATCAGAGATGATTCCATACACTCAGATTTTGTACATGGAAATAAGCAGGTAGTACATCCAGATAAGAAGCCATCACCGAAGCTTTAGCAAATGCCCAAGAAGGCACATACCACACTTCAGGCAATAGGCAACCTTGCAAGGAATCCATTGGATTCGAGGAGGACTCGATCTCAGCATGAGGAGCCTTCTCATGTATTTTCAGCTTCAGAACCTGCGATGCCCATGCATTGTTATATGGTTCAATCTACTGATCCACAGAACTATAATAGGGTTGTGGGAAATCTATTATGGCAAGCAGCCATGAAGAAGGAGTATGACTCACTCCTACAAAACCAGACTTGGAATCTGGTTCCACGTCCACCAGAAAGGAATATTTTCAGGTGCAGATGGGTCCACGGGATCTAGAAGTACAAGGTCGGACAGGTTGCCAAAAGACTTCATCAGAACCATAAATATTTCTACATCTTCATGAAGACTTTCAATGAGCAGAATTTTCAGACTTTGTGGGGTCGTCTTGCAGTGAAGAACACAGTTGCCTAGTAGCTGTCATTTTCTTCTTTTGATACATTATCTTTTGAGGGGGGGTTTTGTTCCCACGTGGTTTTCCCTCTTTCCTCACTTTTATTCATTGTTCATTAGTTGCATTGTACATGAGTAACTAAAACGGCCTAGTAGTCGGGACTCATTTTTTACTCCATAGTGATGTTCAGGGGGGGTGTTGGAGAAATTTCTATTTTCGACACACTAGTTCAGTGAGAGTTAACTTACTAGTTCTATTTAAACTTTCTATTTTTACCATCACTATTATGCATGCATGCATTCCTAAGGAAAGCTAATGGCTTGATTTCTTTTCTTAATTATGGAATGATTTACCCTATATATGAGTGTATTCCACTCATTTATTGTATCATATTGATCATGATCTATGTATCAATTATCAGCTCATTGGAGTAGTGTGAATATATTTTCTCATTCTTCCATATTGAATCTCTCTTATTTTCTTGATAAGCTTTGTTTGTACTTGATTTAGCTAGATCTCCTATGCACGTTTCAATGAAACACTGACAATCCCCGTGCACTCACAGCTCAAGGAAGTTCAAAGAAGAATAAGTAGAAGAATAAGTAGAAGAACAAGGGTAAGAAGGAAGAAGAGAACAAGAAGGAAGATAAAAAAAAGTCCACAGATGAGAGTTTGAGTTTCAAGGCATCAAAAGGAAAGAAGGAGAAGACAAAGTGTTCCTATTGTAACAAGGGGTTCCATCCTAATATTTATTTCATTAAAAAGACCATAGATCTCATGGCACAAATACTTGAGAAACATCACCTCAAGGATCGTATTCCAGATAATGCAAGGAAAAATCTATCATCAGAAAGAGGTAATGGTCACGCATTGCTTGTCATTTCATCTTCTCCTAATGCCTGGGTGCTTGATTCAGGGGATACCCATCACATGGCCTCATCAGATAAAATTTTCTCATACTTGGAGACTTGTTTGGGACCATTGATATTCATGGGAGATGAGTCTCGTGCATAGGTGTATGGTAGGGGTAGAGTTGATCTAGACCATGGATGCTTTCAGGATGTAATTCATGTTTCAAAGATTTCAGTAAATATTCTCTCCATCTATAAAATCACTCATGCATGTTGAGGGAAGAAGGTGGAGTTTACTCCGGACTCAGTTATTATTTCTGACTTGTAATATGGCTCAAAAATTGTTGTTGGTGAGGTTAATCACCATTCCAGGTTGTACATGTTCTCTCATGTCACTCATAAAGATGATTATGAATCTCTTCTAACACATGATAATGAAGAATCTAGGTTGTAGCATGATAGGTTTGGGCATCTAAATTTTAAATATTTACATCAACTTAGTAAAGGTGGAATGGTATATGGATTACCCCACATTCAGTACACAGATGGAGTTTGTCAAGGTTGCATACTAGGAAAACATCCTGAGGATAATTTCAACACGAGTAAAGCATGGAGAGAATCATCACTTCTATATTTGATTCATAGTGACATTACAAATCCTTTCCCACACCCATCGACCAGTAAATTTAAGTACGTTCTTACTTTCATTGATGAATTTTCGATACATGGGTCTACTTTCTAAAATTAAAATTTGAGGTCTTTGAGTGTCTTAAAGATTTCAAGCATCTAGTTGAGAACCAAACAGGGAAGAGAATTAAGAAGGAGGAGAGTATGTGAATAAGTATGTTGAGCATCTTTGTTCAAAATCAGGTATAGAGTTGCAACACAATTTCATATACTCCACAACATAATGGGGTAGCGGAGAAAAAGAATGGGACATTCAAAGAGATGGCCATTTGTATGTTGCAGGCTAGAGAACTACCTCCAAATTTATGGTATGAAGATATCAAATGTGTAGCCTACATTTAGAATAGAGTTCCTCATAAATCATTCAAGGGAGTCACTCCATATGAGGCTTGGAGCGGGAAGAAATCGAAAGTCACTCACTTTAGAATTTTTGGTTCCCTTGCATGGGCTAGGATCCATTCTAATAGGAGGAAAACTATGGAAGCTCAGATTAAGGAGTGTATTTTTGTTGGATATACAGAGGGAGTGAAGGGATATAGGTTATTATATAATACTTCAGATACACTATTCATTCAAAGGAGTGTTAAGTTTGAAGAGGGTCCTTCTCAGGTACTTCTGGAGCAGTCCACACCTCCATCTCTACCGCCACTAGTTGTGGAACTTCGTGAGACTTATTCCAATCATATTTCTTATCAGATCTAAAAATATGATATATCTGATATTTCTTATCAACGGAAAGAATTTGCAGGTCAATAGAATCAACCACGATGGGCACAATAGACTCTTTAGGAAGCAGGTGATCTAGTGGGTGATCATACCGATCCACGAAGAACTAGATCTTAGTTTGTGGAGCCTCCGCAATATTTTACTACCATGCAGCCAATGTTGACTATTTATTATTATATGGTACTTGTATCATATCCTTAGTATTATGTAGAGAATAAAGGAAACCCCCATTGGGAGGAAGCTATGAAAAATGAGTACAATTTCCTGATAGAGAACAACACATGGGACTTGGTTCCTGTTGGATTACTAAGAGAGGGGGTGAATCAGTAATAGAGAAATTTAATCATTTTTCACCATAAAATGCAAGTGTTGTATCAATGTAGAATTATTATCCAATAGTTGCAGAGTAAATAAACAATGAACAAATGAGCAATCACACACATACACAATACACCAGTGTTTTACGTAGAAACCCAAAGCGGGAGAAAACCACTGAATGTTTTTTTCTTATATGTATTTAAGAATTACATTCATTGGAAGCACCAACTTCCTTTGTTTTCTAGCTACAACTGGAAGGAGGCTCCAAACCCCCTAGTTTCTCAGGCTACAACCTAAGGGAAGCTAGAACTCTCATATTCTTTGGCTATAACCAGAAGGAGGCTACAACCCCCTATGTTCTTCGGCTACAACCGGAAGGTGGCTACAACAACCTATCCTTGCCCCATCCAACCACTCTAACATATAAGTAGAATGATGGAACCACTGTCACACTATCACTATGAGATATACTATTGTAAACCTGTACCAATCAACCTGCACCAAACAACTTGTACCAATAACCTGAACCATGCATCAACCATGCATCAACCTATATCTCAACCTATAATCAACATGTACCATAAACAAGTGCATCAACCATACACCAACTTATACTAAACAACATGTAATCAACATGTACTGTAAACAATTGCATCAACCATGCACCAACCTATACCTCAACCTATACCATCAACAAGTGCATCAACCATGCACCAAACCTGTATGAATAACCTGTCACAACAACCTGTCCAAACAACCTATCACAACAACCCGTCTCATCAATCTTATCAACCAAATCATATCAATATCAATCACCAAGACAACTATCAAATATGTGCATCAACCAAGCATAACACAACAACTCACAATCATCACCAAGATCAATATGTTCTTATAATAATATACCAATACAAGTATGCTACATCATCCATAAACCATGTGTCAACAGTACTACTAACAAGTGCCCCCAACCATGTACCAAGTATATACCAATCATGTATCAACTACTCATCAATTATGACTCATCAAGATGTACCAACATCATCAACTATACAACTCATGTATGTGCCAACTCATCAACTACTTGTCTCAACCATGTACCCAACATGTACCTCAACCAAAATCCCTCATCAATTTCATCATTCAAATATGATTTGTAAATTTGTAATAGACCTGTTTTATATGATCACATACTTTCAAACCTTCCTTAACTTTAACAACAAGAGACTAGCATTTTCATCAAACTTTACTTTAGTCTCACATGACTAGTTTTAGATTAGTCAACAACCCTAACTTGAAATAATCATAACTATGTACATGTAATGAATAAAGATATGAAAATAGTACACAATGTTCTTCAGTATGCTTTATGCAATTCCTCCATGTGTCACTACTTGGAACCTCTCATAAAAGGAGTTATAGAAAAAATGGCATGCCTTGTTGAATTATGGCTTATTCTAGAGAGTGAACTTGTAGAGTGTGCCCCGCACGGAATATGTGTTGTATGGATCTGGAAATTGTACACAGAATACTACATATTGTACTTTAACCAACACATTTGGTCTTACTAAATTTGGATTTGTTCTGAATATGTTATGACGTTTTTACCTGGAACACTTGTTTTAGACTAGTTTCAGGACTAGCCACAAACCCTATTTTCCATGGAGTGTAACTCCAAAAATACAATGACTCACATGCTAAAATTTGTACCACAGCTACTTGGATATGTTTCCTCAATGGACTCCCAATTTCACTGTCTAAATCATTCTAGAAAAAACTTTATTGCGAAAATGGTGAGATGGCCTGTAAATAACATACCTTAGAAAGCATCATCAAAAGAATTTATCCTCCCTTGAATTGTTGTCTTCTTTACTTCATCTTTCCTCTGAAATTTGCCTTAGATATCCTTTGGTTACCTTAGTCACTTGTATATATTCAATATTCTCAAGTGTTATTAAAATGAGAGAGTCGTACCTCTTATTTATACTTTCATGTAACTTCCTCGACAGGTTACCTTTTAACCATCTTAACCCAATTTCCTTATTTTAGGGCTAACCCACTTCTAACCACTTGTAAACCTAGTAATTTATCCATTAAAATTATTATTTAAATAATTTATTTTGTATCCACTTATAGTACACTCATCAATTCACTTTATTATTAAAATTACCTTTTAGCCATCTTAACCCACTTTCTTTATTTTATGGTTAACCCACTTCTAACCACTTTTCCACTTAGTAATTTCCTCATTAACTTTATTATTTAAATAATTTCTTTTGTATTCACTTTGACTTATAGTACACTCATCACTTCACTTTATTATTTACCTTCTAAAATCTCTTAAACCACTTTGACCTTTTGGGGCTTCTAGATGACTCATGAGGGTTCTCCAACTTCACATGGCCATAGCTATCTAATCGTGAGGAGTTATGTGACGTTCCACATACCATCGGAAATGGAATGGCATGTAATATCCATATAGAATAGTCTTACCTGCAAATATATCAAAACTCATACCATTATCCATCAAACAAACTTGGGTCCATTACCCAAACCTAGGTTCTCCAACTTCACATGGCCATAACTCTCTAACCGTGAGGAGTTATATCACGTTCCACATACCACCGGAAATGGCATGACATGTACTGCCCATATAGAATAGTCTTACATTCAAATATATTAAAAATCATACCAGTATACATCAAACAAACTTGGTTCCATTACCCAAACCTTTGTGCTACCGGACTTTTTGCAAGGGTTGACATCATTCACTAAGGGTTGACATCAATCTACAATATCACTCTCCAATGGTTGAAATCAATGACAACCAACAAGCCATACCAAATTTCCATCAACCTAAGCCAATTTTCTAACAATCTCCCCCTTTGGCATTGATGGCAACACCAATATTTATGGCAACACTTAGTCATGATAACATTCATGCTTATACTCCTCATCACTATTTCTATCTCTCCCCCTTTGACATCAATAGAAAATGGTTTCTCCCTTTGGGGATGCTCCCCCTAACTGAACACTCCTTGGGCTGCTCCCCCTGTCTACATGTCTCTGTGCTCTCTCTCCAAGCATTTTTATCATGCATTTGATAAATCTCTCCCCCATTTTCATCAATGGAAAAGGTATCTTTCCATCCAGGGTTGCTCCCCTTAACTGAATTGTCCTTAGGGATACTCCCCCTGACTGAGCTCTTCCTAAAACCGATCCCCCAACCTGAAATGTCCTATTTATGGTGCTTCCTCATGTAAATATAAGACATATAATATAAGCATTCAAAAGCATTCATTTTGGGGTAGAAATTACTCTAAGTCTCTGGCAAAAATACTCAAAGGATTCCCTTGGAAGCGGTTTTGTAAAGATGTCTGCCACTTGTTATTTTGTGCCCACATGTTAAACTATGATGTTCTTCTCTGCAACCTGTTCCCGTAGAAAGTGATACTTTATTGGAATGTGCTTCTTCTTGGAGTGCATCACCGAGCTCTTTGAGATATTGATGGCACTTGTATTATCACAATAGATTGGAATGGGCTCATCATACTCAACCTATATATCTGTCAAACTTTGTTTCATCCATAGAACCTAAGTACAACATCTTGTTGTCGCAATATACTCTGCTTCGGCTATAGATAAATATACTGATGATTTTTTCTTGCTTAACCAAGATACTAAACACTCACCTAAGTAGAATGTTTCTCCATTGGTGTTTTTTCGGTCATCAATGCAACCTGTCCAATTTGCATCTGCGTAGGCAATAAATGATAGATCATTTCCTTTTGGATACCATAATACAAACTCTTATTTTCCTATGAGATATCTGAAAATCCTCTTTACTGCTAAGACATGTGAATCCTTTGGTGTTTCTTGAATTGTGCCACCTGTCCATCAACCTTGATGTAGAGATTGTTGTATGTGCTTCGTTTTCATAGTTCATAGGGAGTTTTGTCATTGTTGTTTCTGAGCATTAGTCTGTTTTGAATGTGAACTATTGTATGCACTGCATGTGTCCAAAAAATATCTGTCAATTTGGAATCCATTAGCATTGTTCGAGCCATTTCCTGTGTAATTATCATCCATTATGATAATGTTCATTTGTCTTTGAACCAATCTATGAATCCATGCTCTCGTCCATACTGTCCAAGACTCTACTTGTGCAATTTTCCACAATGATGACCCATTTTTCACTATACTATCATGAAGTCTTGATTAATCCATCAAATTGTACTTCTGCTAACTGACTGCTATGGATCTCTCTTCTCAAACTCTGCAAGTTGCTCGAAGGATGGCTCTTTGGTCTGTCACATCTATCGCATAGACTCTTCGTGTCTAATATTCATATTACCCGGGAGTCTCTAAGCCAGATGGCTCAGAACAATTCATGCTTTGATGTGTATTCATCATCATCTTCATTAGTAGATTCATTATCTCTCTGAGCTTTGACTTCTTTCTTTCTATCTGTGGATTCATCTTTCACTACAATGCTTGAAAGTACAATCTCTTGAACGTGTTACTTATTTACATGTCCTTTTTTTTCAGTTATTTTCCAAACCTTTCTGTATCTAACATCTTTTTTTTTCTCTGTAGAATTTTCTTCATCTCGTTTTATTTCCAATCTTGCGATCTTTAGGACCTCGTATTTGTTCACATGTTCTTCATGTTTTCTTATTCATACTTTATTATATCTGATATCAGTGTTCTCTTTCATGGAAGTATCGATTATGCTTCTACAATCACTAGCTATGTGTCCATAGTTATGACATTTGTAACATTCAATATTACATGGGGCCACATATGCACTTATTTCTTGAACATTTCTTTTATAATCCCTACAATTTGCAACCTTATGTCCAAAATTAGTACAATAAAAACAATGACCATAAAAGAAATTTGCATACTTGGGAGTGAATGATTTTCTTTGTAGTGTAGTCCTTCTGAATTTCTGCCTTGACTGATCATGATCATGATTGAAGCTTCTTTGTGGCTTGAACATGAATGGTATTCTTGAAGATGTATCTTCAATAGTTTTCTTAGATTCTGGTTGACCATGATTCCTTCCTTTGAGTACTTCTACATAACTCTTTCTATTTTCTTCATTCTTCTTTTCTAAAAACCTTGAGTGCTTCTTTTCATTCTCTATAACTGATGTGGATGTTTATGTCTCTTCAATGTTCTTGTTGGGCTTGACGATTTTACTTCTCAACGTGACAACTTCTTCTTCAAGATTCTCAACCTCTTCTTATTTCTTCATTATCTTAGACTTCATGACTTCTTTTGTTCTTTTCTCTTCTTCAAGATGAATTTTTAATGTGATTATTTCTTCTTCAAGTCCTTTCTCTTCTTGAACAAACTCTGCCTCAAGCTGGTTTAGATAGTTAGTTCTTTTCTTAAGATGATCTGTCAATATATTCTCTCTCATTTCTGCTTCTTCCTTTTGTTCTTCTATGTTGGCTTCCAAATACTGCTATTGATATTCAATATTTTCCTCGATCTTTATGGATTCTTCTAGTTGATTTCTTAAGTTCTTGATGACTTGTTGGGCTTCTTCAAAAATGTGAACACTTTCCTTTTGTTTCATCAATTCTTTCTTGAGTGACTTGTTTTCTTTTCTTAGTTCATCTAAAACACTAATCAATTCTGCTTCATAATTGTCTTCATTTTAAATTAGGTTTTTGGTCACATTTCCTTCATGGCATTCTATTTCAAGATGTCCACATTTTTCACAATTAAATAAAAACAACATACCTCTGGTGATTATGTACTCTTCATCTTCTGAATCTATTTGACATGGTGAACATAATTCTTCTTGATTTGTATATGCATCTTCTTTGGAATTTTCTGAATCTGCGATGGGTGAAGAATATATGTCATGTAACTTATCCCAAAGTTTTTTGGTTGATGAACATATACCAACGTTTTCTCGTACCAGATTAGGTAATCATTCCCAGATGAAATCCATTGCTATTTGTTATTCATCTTCAATTCCTTCTTGGTTGCAGTCTTTGTCATTTTTGAACTATCATATCTTGTAACAATTGATAGCCAAATATAATGTCCTTGTTCTTGTAAAAATACTTTTGTCCTTATGCTCCACATCTCATACTTAAAACCATTTTGACCATTAAACATTGGTACTAAATTATCAGAATAAACCATGATCTCCTTCTAGTGGTTAAATTGTTTCCTGAAGGAACCGACTATGATACCAATTGTTGGATAACTGAGAGGGAGGGTGAATCAGTAATAGATCAATTTAATCATTTTTCACCATAAAATGCAAGTGTTATATTAATGTAGCATTAGCATCCAATAGTTGCAGAGTAAATAAACAATGAACAAATGAGCAATCATACACAGTACACCGGTGTTTTACGTGAAAACCCAAAGCAGGAGAAAACCATGGAATCATTTTTATTATATGTCTTTAAGAATTACATTCATTAGAAGCACCAACTTCCTTTGTTTTCTAGCTATAACTGGAAGGAGGCTCCAACCCCCTAGTTTCTCATGCTACAACCTGAGAGAAGCTACAACTCCCCTATTCTCTGGCTACAACCAGAAGGAGGATACAACCCCCTATGTTCTCTGGCTACAATTGGAAGGTGGCCACAACCACCTGTCATTGCCCCATCCAACCGCCCTGGCGTATAAGTAGAATGATGGAACCATTGTCACACTATCATTGTGATATATACTATTGTAAACATGTACCAATAACTTGAACCATGCATCAACATGTACCTCAACCTGTAATCAACATGTACCATAAACAAGTGCATCAACCATGCACCAACCTGTACCAAACAACATGTAATCAACATGTACCATAAACAAGTGCATCAACCATGCACCAACATGTACCCCAACCTGTACCATCAACAAGTGCATCAACCATGCACCAAACCTGTATGAATAACATGTCACAACAACTTGTCCAAACAACATATCACAACAACATGTCTCATCAATCTTATCAACCAAATCAGATCAAGATCAATCACCAAGATAACTCTCAAAGATGTGCATCAACTAAGCATAACACAACAACTCATAATCATCACCAAGATCAATATGTTCTTCTAATAATATACCAATACAAGTATTCTACATCATCCATAAACCATGTGTCAACAATACTACTAACAAGTGCCTCCAACCATGTACCAATCATGTATCAACTACTCATCAACTATGACTCATCAATATGTACCAACATCATCAACTATACACCTCATGTATGTGCCAACTCATCAACTACTTGTCTCAACCATGTACCCAACATGTACCTCAACCAAAATCCCTCATCAATTTCATCATCCAAGTCTGATTTGTAACTCTGTAATAGACCTGGTGTATATGATCACATAATTTCAAACCTTCCTTAACTTTAACAACAAGAGACTAGCATTTTCATCAAACTTTACTTTAGTCTCACATTACTAGTTTTGGATTAGTCAACAACCCTAACTTGAAATAATCATAGCTATGTACATGTAATGAATAAAGATCTGAAAATAGTACACAATGTTCTTCAGTTTGTTTTATGCAATTCCTCCAGGTATCTCTACTTGAAACCTCTAAGAAAATGCGTTATAGCAAAAATGACATACCTTGTTGGATTATGGCTTATTCTAAAGAGTGAACTTGTAGAGTGTGACCTACACGGAATATGTGTTGTATGGATCTAAAAATTGTACACATAATACTACAGACTGTACTCTAACCAACACATTTGATCTTACCAAATTTGGATCTATTATGAATAAGTTATGACATTTTTACCTGAAACACTTGTTTTAGACTAGTTTCAGGACTAGCCACAAACCATATTTTCCACGGAGTGTAACTCCAAAAATACAACAACCCACAAGATGAAATTTGTACCACAAGTACTTGAATATGTTTCCTCAATGGTCTCCCAATTTCACAGTCTGAATAATTCTAGAAAAAAAATTATTGTGAAAATGGTGAGATGACCTATAAATAACATATCGTAGAAAGCGTCATCAAAAGAATTTATCCTCCCTTGAATTTTGGCCTTCTTTACTTCACCTTCCCTCTGAAATTCAGCTTAGAGTCTTGCCTCTTATTTATACTTTCACGTAGCTTCCTCAAGGGGTTACCTTTTAACCATCTTAACCCAATTTCCTTATTTTAGGGCTAACCCACTTCTAACCACTTGTCAACTTAGTAATTTCTCCATTAACTTTATTATTTAAATAATTTATTTTGTATCCACGTATAGTACACTCATCACTTCACTTTATTATTTAAATTACCTTATAACCATCTTAACCCATTTTCATTATTTTAGGGCTAACTCACTTCTAACCACTTGTCCACTTAGTAATTTCTTCATTAACTTTATTATTTAAATAATTTATTTTATATTCACTTTGAATTATAGTACACTCATCACTTCACTTTATTATTTACATTCTAAACTCTCTTAAACCACTTTGACCTTTTGGGGCTTCTAGATGACTCATGAGGGTTCTCCAACTTCACATGGCCATAACTCTCTAATCGTGAGGAGTTATGTGATGTTCCACATACCACCGGAAATGGAATGACATGTACTATCCATATAGAATAGTATTACCTGCAAATATATCAAAACTCATATCATTATCCATCAAACAAACTTGGGTCCATTACCCAAACCTGAGTTCTCCAACTTCACATACCACTGGAAATGGAATGACATGTACTACCCATCTAGAATAGTCTTATCTTCAAATATATTAAAACTCATACCATTACACATCAAACAAACTTGGGTCCATTACTCAAACCTTTGTGCTACCGGAATTCACTATCGTACTTTCTCCAAGGGTTGACATAAATCACTAAGGGTTGACATCAATCTACAATATCACTCTTAAATGGTTGAAATCAATGACAACCAACAATCTATACCAATTGTCCATCAACCTAAGACAATTGTCTGACCCTAACCTGGGTTCCTCTACCTTCTAATAGGAATATTGTTAGATGTAAGTGAATTTTCAAGACAAATAGGGTTGTTGATAGATACATTACAAAGTATAAGGCTCGGTTATTAGCTAAAGGTTTCTCACAAGTACAAGGAATTAACTATGAAGATAATTTTTCACCGGTTTCCAAGATTGATTCCATTCGGTTATCTCTAGCTATTGCAATAGCTAGAAAGTGGGAGGTACACCATATGAATGTGAAGAATGCATTCTTGCATGGAGAGATTAATGAGAAGATATATATGGAGCATCCAAAGAGATATATTCAGGATCCATCATTAGTTTCCAAGTTGAGGAAGTCATTGTACGGACTTAAGCAAGCACCTCGGGAATGGTATGACAAAATGGACTCTTATCTTCTCTCTATAGGTTTTCTTAGATGTATATCAGATCCTAATCTGTATATGATGAGGAACATAGATTATATTCTACTGATATGTTTATATGTAGATGATTTACTCATCACAAGGAGCTCAGCCTCCTCCATTGTTGCAATGAAGACCTCTTTGCATGATAGGTTTTCTATGATATATATGTGATTGTTACATTACTTTCTTGGTCTTGAAATCAGCCAGAATGATTCATGAATAAATATGTCTCAGTCCAACTATGTTAGAGATCTACTTGATAGGTTCCAGATGAAACATTGCAAGTCAGCTCCAACACCCTTTCAGTGAGGGGTTGGACTAGAGGATGTCGGTGCATCACCTTGTTAGAATATAATGGATGTGCTCTTTTTAACATTGACAATATTTCTATTGTCACCCAAACATAGGCCGAAGCCACCCTCCGAGCACCTTAACCTTGACAGAGAATCACTCTGGAAGAAAACCCTAGGCTAGATAGCCAAACAAAGGGTAGCACACCTTTCCCCAAGGATAGCACACCAACAAGAACTGATCAGATAGTCCAAACCCTGACCATGAGATATTCCAAGACAAAACGTAATTGCTAGCTACAACAGCTGCACCGAAAGCTCTCCTCAAACCTGTGCACAAAACTGGG
Source organism: Picea engelmannii (assembly GCA_009831015.1). Classification (NCBI taxonomy): domain Eukaryota; kingdom Viridiplantae; phylum Streptophyta; class Pinopsida; order Pinales; family Pinaceae; genus Picea; species Picea engelmannii. The sequence continues at coordinate 338,590 of ML788470.1, forward strand.
CACTGTAGTGCGCAAAAGTGTTTCTCTGCAATTCTGAGACTGCTTGCCAAAATGAGAACTGGCCTCCTTTATTTATACTAATTTTGGCTAGCTGCCTGGGCCGACTTCTCATTCTGGGTATCTGTCTGTTCAGTATATATTATTATTTATGGACGACTTCTTCTCTTGGAGGCTAATAACCTAATATAAATTATCTTCTTGAGCCAACAAGTCTTCTAGGGTTATTAGCCAACTCATTAGGGTTTCTTCTTTCTTCCCAGAGTATTCTATCCTCACCAGGTTTACACGTGGAGATAAATACCTCCCGCAGCTACCATAATATCAACACACCTTTGGTTGATTTTACTAGATATTGACAGTTGGTGGGGAGTCTTATCTACCTTACACACTCTCGACCAGACATATCTTATGAAGTTGGATCAGTTTGCAGGTACATGCAGGAGCCTCGAGAGCTTCAATGGAAGGAAGCAAAGAGGATTCTCAGATATGTCAAGGTGACTACCAGTTTTGGTATACACTATCCAGTAGGATGTTCCTTGGATCTTGTTGGTTACAGAGACTCGAATTGGGGAGGAGATAGCATTGATCGCAAGTACACTTCATTATATGTCATCTACCTTGGATCAGGACCTATTTGTTGGTCAAGAAAGAAACAATCATCAATTTATTTATCATCAATAAAGGCAGAGTACAAGGGTGCAGTGAATGTTACTACTTGGGTTATTTGGTTGCAACACTTTCTTATAGAGTTGGGAGTTCATTTTCATCGTTCAATACTTATATGGTGTGATAATCAGAGTACTCTCAAGTAGTGTAGAGACCCAGTCCATAGGTAGCGAACCAAGCAAATTGAGGTTCATATGCATTTTATTCGAGGACAAATTCATGATGGAGTCATTGATATGCAATTTTGTCCATATTCACAGCAGGTGGAAGACATATTCACAAAGACTTTCACTGAACAAAATTTTGTCTCATTGAGGGCCATTCTAGGAGTGAGGGATACATCATCTTAGTAGTTGAACATGTTAGCATTATTTTCTTGTTAGCAGCATATTTTGAGAGGGGGGGGTTTGTTCCCATTGGGTTTTCCCTATTTACCTCACTTTTGTTCAGTTTTTATGCATATATACTTGTACATGAATCCCTAACGTGGCATCATATTGTCGAGACTCATCATTGTGCACAACTCGATTGAGTTTCAGGGGGGGTTGGGGTACATGTGCAACAACATACTTAGTGACATACTCATTTTTTTCCATTTTTCCTACTATTTAGGAGGATTGTTATTTATAGAATGTCTATTTATAGTAGGTCTATTCTTATCTGATGGATTCCTATATGTAATACCATGGGTTTCCAAAAACATGGGCTCAAAATCTACCATTAGGAAAATTCTTATTTTTTAGCGACCATTAGGCAAATTCCTATTTTTTAGGAGATAATTCTTATTTCCTTAATTTTAGGAGATATTTCATATTTCATGGCTATAGAGTGCACTTTAGTAAGAATATTATCCTCCTAAGGAAGTGCGCATTACACATATAATACTTGGAGTTAACTCACTTTGCTTATTTAATGACTTTCCATAATTAGAAAATTTTCACTCAGTTAGGACTTTAGTTCCATTCTTGGACTCTAGTCTTATTCTAGGAAATTTTTTCTATTATGGAATGCATGTTGACTTCATGTAGAGTTATCACTAAGTTTTCACCTATATTGTTTACCTTTTCTTAAGAAACTTTTGAATTTAGTTAATTGTTTCTATTGGGAGAAGTTACTTTTTTTTATTTGAGCATGCACACGGAAATTCCAACCTAGTGCGCATTACTCCTCATGTGGAGAGTCCTATATATTATACTCATTATCAAGTATTAATACATTGTGATTAGAGTTGGTTTGTTAGTCTCTTAAGTGTGAAGATTGATTCTATTTTTCTCTCACCTCTCTCTCTTTTGCAATTAGCTAGTGTTGTATTTCTTTCTCACAATTAGGTCTTGGATTGTGGTTTAATCCTACAACATCACCCTTCTAAGGCATGGCGTAACCCCTAAAGGAGAAATTACTTTATGTATTTTGTATTTTTAAAGTTGTAAAGGCCAAATTGTGCAGTTGGCCTCCTCAAATTGTGAAAGTGGACAAATTGTTTAGAGCGATCTCATATGAATAAAGATCATTGTCATTTCATTTTATCATAACTCTCACTTGAGAATTACATACTCTTGGATGAAATTTTCTCCCTACTTGGGCAATTCGCTCTATCTCTCTCTTGATTATTTGTGGATGCTTTACTTTTCTATTGGAGGAAAAGGCTAAGGCGCTATCTCTTGATGCTTGTCTCTTTGCAATTGTGATGGAATATTATTGATAAAGAAGGGTTTTTCATGTTATCTCTTGAAATTGGTAAGAAATTTCCTGCATATTGTGTTGTTTATTCTTGTTTCAAGGTTAATTTGTATAAATATTCAGATTTTAAGGGCATACACCCTCCATCAATATCTATCCTTATTGTCATTGACAAAACTATTTTGTAAAGGTTGTTACAAAGAGTAAAAGGGCTTACACCCTTGTAGATTTACCTTGCTAAGGTTAGTTTGCTCTAGGGAGTAAAAAGGCTTACACCCCTAGAGAAGTAACAAACCCTAGCTCATACACAAGAGACTCCATAACCCATTTTATAAGGCACTAATCTACTTGCATTGGAGATTGTATATTCAAGCATTGATATACGTGAGTTTTTGAGATATTGCAATTGTTTAAGTTGGATTTGATTCTACATGGTGTAAGTTTTCTCATGCCCTAGGGGAATCTTGACTGGCCAAGTGATTCTCTTTGCTATTACAAATTTCCACTACAGCCAATAGGGCTGCACCAAACACATCTTTATCTCTTGGTTTACTCACTATTCTACCACTAAATTCACTTCCAAGCTGTTATAATTAATCCACTAGTTGTTAGTTATCTTTTGGGTGGATTACTTGCTGAATTTGGTGGCTAGAATTTGTTGTTGTAGAATTTTTTTTCTACAAACATAAGGCCGTTACAAATATTGTTGATAACATGAACCAACAACCCTCTAATCACCATCAAAATCTTACTTTAATCATTGGAATTTTATCTAGTTATTACCAGCTTTGTTTCCAACATCTTGTACTTGATTTTGGTGGTTAAATTTGTAGCTCTTTTTATCATTTGTTGTCGATATGTATATTTCCATACTATTGCAATTTGTGACAACAAGATTTCTTGTTGAGTTCGATTTGGTTTTGAAGCATCTATCACTATATATCGTCTTATTATGTGCAGGGTTAACATTGTTTTGCAGGTACATCACCTTTGACAACCAATTACCCTCTCATAAGACTCATTCCCAAGCTTCATCTCCACATTTGACCTTGACCTATAGGGGTACCTTTCATATCTTGTCATTTTCCATCTCAATCCCTCTAGGGTCACCTGGGATTCCCCCCTTGTGGTGATTTCATCATCACTAAAGTGAGGAGAGTGTTTATCAAAGGTGGCAATGAGTAAATACTCTCATAGTTTTCACACTTTTATGGTTTGGGATGGGATTTTCCCAAGCTACAATATGTGTGATAATAGAGTTGACTCTCCACTTGTACTCCCTCTGCTCCTTGCCTCACTAGTAAGGGCCAGATTCTCATCATCACCAACCTGTTGGCCTACTAGAGATTCCTCTTGAATCTCCTTCTGAATGAAATCATCCCATAGCCTATCAAAATCGAGAAGATTTTCCTGTGCAATGATGTCCTTGATGAATGGGGCCCATGGCTTAGAAAAACCATTCAAGGTTATTCTCACCAACTATGCATTTGGCACAACTTCCCTAATAGCTGCCAATTGATCATGTACATGAGTGTTCTTGGTGAGATAATTGGTCACTTTATCTAATTTGGTCCTCTTGGTGTCTTTGAGATTCTCCCTCAACATCGCTTTCCTGTTTGTATTGCAGCTCTGAAAAAAGTTTATTAGAGATACAAATGTATCCCAAGCCGACTTCTTTTCAGATATGTGAGGGATCAAATTATCCTTCATCGCGTCTAAGATGATCCTCCCAGATTTCACATCCTTCAACTCATGGATGATTAGGTCCTTCATATCTGTCGGTGGGGTCACTTTTGAGTTAGAAAACTCCCACAATCCATTCTCCATGAGAACCAAGGTGACCCTCATATTCCAATGCACAAAGTTCGATGTGCCATAAATCCTATCCTCAAACCTGTTGCGACCATCTCCGAATCAGACAAAAAAAAAACTAGGAACACAAACTGTTGAAAATGTGCCTATTCCTTTAGGCATGTAAACTGCAGAATTTTGTGCTCAGTCCCTCAAGCACAAAACTTGACCTTTGGCTGCCTAGATCCCTGCCCGAGACCTGTTCCACGCTACCCGCTACCAGGATACCTGCCTGAGGCTGCCCAAGGATTCCTACGGTCTGTCTAACTGTTGCTCGATTATTTTTTGCATTTTCCTGATGACCTCTTTGGGTTGTTCAACGATCTTCCCACTGCTCTTTGATCTGTCGGTTTGTTGTTTCCCGAATGTGGCAGCCCTACTGGTCGATTGGTTGTGATGGCGACCAATCTCGATTGGTTCGTTGGCCTTGTCGGTGGCTCGTTGCTTCTATTGGTAGTTGCTATCAATTTCTCTGTTGCCCTCCGTCGTTGCCTTTTTCCACGCACAAACACTCTCCCAGCTCATGCACAGTCTTCAACCATGTCCTCCCACTGCTACGGTGGCTTCCTAGCCATCATGTTCTTGTTGGCTTCTCCACTTCAGACTGTGGCTCCTTTGTTGTTGGTAGGCTCCAATACCAACTCGTGTATGTTGCTTCTTCACACCCCTCAACCTCTATTGCAACTCTCTCGACCCCACATCCTCCCGCGGATCCTTTCAGTCTTATCAACCTTATACTTCACTACTACAATGGCTACTCCATGTATGTTACACAACGCCCAAGCTCCACTCCCAACCTCCAACTTTCAAACCTCTTTGCTCACATGTGTGGCTCCAACAACCCACGTAATCCTATGATGTACATTTCTCTTTTTTTCCCCCCATGGACTTGCAGAAAAAATAAAATCGATGCGTTGCAAATCACGTTTGTGCAACCTGGTTCCTCCTTCAGAGATCATGCTTTGATACCATGTTAAATTCTCTTAACCTAGCACCCGTTAGCTAATTCCAAATAAATTTATGTATTGAATAAAAACACAATTGTGTTTTTAACAAAATATTATAGCGGAAGCACAAATAAGGAAACCATACACAAAGTACACACTTAATTTCTAGGTAAAATACCCCTGGAAAAATCCCCTGAGGGAAAACCAATACCTTGTTGATTTTATTATATAAAATATGGGCTCTCGTCCTGGGATAATGGCCCACCTAAGGAATAATACAAAACAACAAATAACCTACCCTATCACACATGGTTGGTACTCCTTTGTTTCCCCTTGCTCCTTTCCTCGGACCCTGTCCCTGCACAGTTGGATGAAATTCATTCTCCACCCAATCAATGACACCTCACTATGTCACTATGTGTGTGTCTACTCCTCTCACCTAGGCTACTTTTTATAATCTTGAGTTTACCCTAAATCCAAAACCCTAGATCTCCAAAGTGATCAAAGGCTGAGATTAGATCTCACCTTCACTTTATGATATAATGGCTAGGATTTAATTTAACTAACTAATGCCAAACACTTAGACATTTGACTTAAATTAGAATCCATTAATTACACAAGTGCATTCACTTTAGTAATCACTTTATTAAAGTGAATCTCCTAAATCCCAAGAAGCATTAAGGACGACTTCCACGTGTTAGACACAAAACTAGTGTGGAAGTACGTCTCTGATGCTACAAACATCAACAATTTATCCATGGTAAGCTTCAAATATTTAAAAAATTGAATATTCTTACCCCCAACTTGCATACTTTGAATATACTTTATAGGAAGTTGAAATATGTTAGCCAACTGAACATTGATGAAATCATGTTGGAAAATAGGTTAATAGAAATAATGACCTTTTCTTCATGAATACAACCACAAACATGTGATATAGAGTTGTCACATGAAAATAAATATGTTGTGCTCTGTTTATCATTTTTCCCAACATGAGACCACCTATCTAAACATATTTTTTCAAATTCTTCATCGGATAGTGCCATCATCTTGCTATGGTTAAAAAAAATTCACCAAATGGCCACATCACCTACTAAATTACAATTTATCTAAAATTTCCAATGGTTTTTCCATAATCAATTTTGAGATTCTATGAATTTGTCAATGTCATGACCAACCAATTTGCTAGTAAAATACATTTTGTTTGTAATAAGTCTTCAACAAAAAGTAGGGTTTATAAAAGTAACTTACTTTGTAATGGAGCTCCTTGAAGTTGCTCAATTAAAATGGACATAATTGTGGCTAAACTTCTCTGATTGGCTATAATGACCACAATTAAGAAATTCCATAGTTATTTTGTATCTATTGGCATTGATTTGATTGAAATCTTCGCACTTGAGCGAAAGAGATTTGATCTACGACCGTCCCTGAAAAAACCTTGAAAAAAAAATACCAATTTTAAATTGCCAATAACTTCACTTATTGGACTCTGTTTTCGATGATTTGTTTTTTGAAATTAGGTATTTTTCTAAGAGGAACTTGAATATCTAACTGGTTTATGCAAAATATGCTCATAAAATTTCAGAAATTTAATCTAGAGTGCGTCGAACTTTTTTTTTCCATTGAAAAATATGCAAAAATAAAAAATTCTTCCTTTTTTGGCCTAAGAAATAGCTCTGATACCAAATTTTATGTACATTAGATCTGAAATATATATTATAGAATAGAAATCCTTAACTTCAATAATAAATCGAATCATTTACCAAAATAATGAATACAAGAGAATTAAAGAGAAAACTCTTATGGATCCCAATTTTTCAAACTGGGACCTGCCACTAAAATAGTTGTGCAGGTTGATTCCTCCAATTTTTTCCACTCTAAAAGCATCGAGATAGATGAAAAATAATATAATGATATAATCAGTATCATTTTTCAAAAAAAAAAAAATCACCAATTTCCATTTTTTCTAAAAGTGATTTGTCCAAATTCTATAGAATAAAATTATTTTACCTTAAAAATAGCCCAAATTTTATAGAAAAAAAATAAAATCCTTAGAAATTTGAATATTTTTACAAAAATATCACCAAAAATTTTATAGTTTTCATATTAAGGACTAGTAAGATTCGCTAAGGTTTCTACATTCTGAGATAAATTTTCATCCTTAAAATTATCCCTGCTCCACATAATAATGTAATATATCTTCCAATCGTGAAATATAATTGCAAATGGGAGATGACTATAAAAACCTTTACTACTGAGCAATATCGTATGTATGCTAACTTAGTCACCTTGTGGATGAAGGGGGTGTCCCACCAAATATTACACGCCCCTCTTTGTCTTATAATTAGTAGGCTATGGTTTGAGTTAAAGCCATCGTATAAAAGGTTCTCAATAAAATATTAATTTCCAACTCCACATACATGCTCTTTAAAACACATGGTAAACATATGCATTTGTGGTTTCACACAACTTTTAATCAAGTCATCCCCATGGTATAAGGTGAGTTCATAAAGAAGGTGGCCCCCCTTCTTAGGTATAAAGTGACTCACTATGAAAAGGGGAATGGTTTAATAAAATATTATATGGGTCAACCCTTTGGATAAAATGAAAAATATGGTTGAACTTGTGAAAAGATCATGGTATAAAAGGTGAATACGTGATATAAAGGGGAACTTATAGAAATGTAGTTGAAACTCCAAAGGTTTAATGAATGGATGGGTGGAAGGAATGGTTCATTGTCATATAAAATCACATCCACACTGAAGTAATTGAACGTATAGTCCACAAAGGTAATAGAAGCACACTCTACTAAAGTCATAATAAACGAAGTCCAATGATAACCATGACAACCTTTATCAAAGATATGCCATAAAACTAAGGAGTATCTCATAATTATCAACCAAAGCATTATAATCTTGAACTTCTAAACTTGAGGCTCTATCAACCGGGATATGCCCCTATGAAAATAACCAAACCAGGGCAATCCACAACATAAGCTACTTCTCATCCCACGGTACCAGTTTCCTTCACAAACATCCCAACCTTTTATAGACAAGAATCAAGATATCAACATGCCAAAATCAGACCCATGTGATCAAGAGCCAAATGTGCAATCCTTGAGCAATATAGTGGGAACACTCTATATAATTATAAAACTAATATACTTTCTCATCAAAGCATGTTATACTCATTTTATTAACTCTACAAGAGGAAAATAAAACAAATATAAATGGAAAACTTGGAAATCTTCTTTTATAATGATCCAATGGAGATATATGAGGATGAAATATTTAGACTTCAAAACTCCAAGGTCAAATGGCTAAAATATGGAGTATAGAAATACAATATTTTCTACTTTCTCACTTTCTGACAAGAAAAATTAAATCTCCAGGATAATCAACAACATAATTGGCAGTCAAGTGGAAAACCCAAATAAAATATGGGAGTTGGTCAATTTGTTTTTCAATTATTTAATCACATAGCTAGATGTAGATAGAGCTACAAGCAAAGGAAAATCTTTAAGGGAGAGACACCAACATTGGTCAACCCAAACTTCCACCGTCGAATTGGACATGTGGATGAGATGATGTGGCTTACAATAGCATCCATGAAAATTTAGGGCTATGGTTGGTGTATATGTTGAATATCATCATGGAGGGTGTCCTACATGTGGTTTTTTCGAGGCATCTCCTTCTCTTTTCCATTTTTGATCAAGATCAAAAGTGGAGAGATCTATTCACCCTGAAGTGGGTCGATCCTACCCGCATTAATTTATCATGGGCTCATTTTTTGTCATTCAACCTAGTGCAGTTGCTTGTCCATCCACCTACAATAAAATGCACTCTATTTGTGGTTTATGTTATCCCCCACTTCTAGGGATAACTAAGGAGATAATGTCTCAAGGCCCTCAGGTTGCAGACATGGATTTTGGGGGATAGATCGACTCGCAATGTCCACTTAGACATATGGAGAACCACTTCACCACCACACTTCTCTAGTTCATTATGATGGAATCCACCACATCAGCCTGTTCCGGAAGACAATGGGCCTTGCTCCATGAGGCACAAGTCAGGTATTATGGTAAGTGTCACATTAATACTTGAGGAATTTGAGTATGTTGCATTTAAATTTGATTTTGATTATAGAACGTTTGCTTGGAAATTATGTTCTTTGCCATGTTTTACCTTGGTGGTTGACATTGTGCCCCAGTAAGTCGTCACCCTTGGGGAAATGTTTTTTATTGGGTGGTCTCATTGACGATTCATCATACCATTCCCGATCATACTTATCATTTTTTACACTTCATCATTTTCATCTCATTATCTTTTCGGATTTTTGGGTGTACTGACCCAAGAAGGGATTGTACTTCATTTCATGGGAAGAAGGGGCTGAAGGCCAAGAGTGAATATAGCTAGTAAAATATAAAAGGAAAAATTTTAACCTTCTATATGCTCACCCAAAGAGGTCTTGAGAACAATGAAACATTTCTCTTAAAAGAATTGAAGACCTACAAAAGAAATTTCACATTATAGAGATGTTCCACTTCTTGAGGTGTGTACGCTTATGCGGTGTCCCTTTCTTTCCATGCATATGGCACTTTGTGTACCTCTTGCTTCAAGTGACATTGTGGTACTCCTTTCAAATCTTATGTTACCCAATTTTAGTACCAAATTGTTCTAAACTTTAATTAGTTAATGGAAAATAAATGGGCTTGGAAAAAGGTTGCATTAAAAACGAAGGTGTAGCACACCCTCTACAAAGGCATCCATAAATGAGACAATATGAACCCTTGTATGTCATGAAACCCATGCCAAAATGTCTTACCCCCATCCATTACATCTTCCTTACATGGATTAGAGAGGGTCCACCTAGGAAACACCCCTTGACTTGGGGAATGACTCAACCAATAGGTCACATTGACAACCCTCCTATACCTAAACTTGGCAAGTTGCATAGGGTGTTTGATCACTTGTTTAATTTCATAAAGTAGTTTTGATGTACATGTTTAGGTGTCTCTTGAATTAAATGTGATTTTACTTGCCATGATACATTTTACTTGAGACCCTTGGAGGGTGCACTCATTTGTCTTTGCAAAACCTTGTTTGATGGAAGATTTGGGGGAAAAAATCTAACTTGGGCCTTCATTGGAACAGGAAGCCCATAGTTTGGATGCCATGGCCCACACACTTGGGATTTGATATATGATGGATGTTTCCTTTGGAGGAAAGAGAATACCCCTTGAAGGAAGATGTCTAGCCCTTACTTTCCCAATGTTTGACCTTGGAAGGTCAAAACATCTTTCTCTAGGGCTTGAAGTCATCTTTTGGGGCTAGATTTTGATGATGGTGGTAATGATTTGATGGATATTGGCATACTTGATGGAGAAGAGACCCTAGTGCATGAAGTTATGGCCTTTGGAGGCTCAATGAATTCCTCTCCAAGCTCAACGACTTGCCAAAAGTTCCAATATGTCACCCAATTAGGGCATGACGTTGTCTTTTTAGGGTTTCTTTGTGTAAAAAATAAATTTGTGTTGTAAAGGGGTAAAACTAAGGGGGTCGACCCCCTTGTTTTTTGGTTTACCCTAATATTATGTGGACAAGCGCTTTTTAGAGGTCTCGTATAAATATAGACCAAATTCTTTTCATTTTTAACATAACTCTCTCACTTGAGAAGAGCTACTTGGCTGAAATTTCTCCCCTCTTGGGAAAACTTCATATCTCTCTCTTAAATGTTATGGTTAATACTTGTCTAGTGGAGCTAAATGGTGCGCTATCTCTTGGAGGCTTATATTTTTCTTTGATGATGAAATTATCTTTGTAGATAAGGGTTTATCTTGCATATCTCTTGGAATTGGTAAGAAAAATCTACATATTGTTGGTTTTTCTTTATTGTTTCAATGTTGTTATTGGCTAAAATCCTTGGAGGATGTTATGAACATAAATATACATATAAAAAGGATATTAATAACATAACAATATAATGATAAATAATAAATAATAATTATTAATAATGAAAGGACATGTCTTAAAGGACATGACCTTTGGTTAAGGGAACCCCTGCGTG
>ML788470.1:393564-411703 GCA_009831015.1 Picea engelmannii
TTGCTGGATAATAATAAAGGAAGGACCTGGCAATTTCTCTGGTGGACGTAGCCCATACTGGGTGAACCACGTAAATCTGTGTCTCTCTTGTATTGTGTGTCTTCTGTGTTTTTGTTTCTGCATTTGTTTTATTTTATTGCTCCACGGTCCTGTTTTTCTAACAATTCTATGTGATGTAATTCCTATGGATGTATGCCATGTTTTGTTGGGAAGACCATGGCAGTTTGACAGAAACGTCATTCATGATGGGAGGAAGAATACATACACCTTGGAGAAGAATGGTAGGACACACATGTTGCTACCAATAGAGGAGAAGAAAGTAAAAGAGGAAGCCAGCACAAGCATACTTCTCATGAGCGGGAAGGAACTCCTGAAAGAAGTCAAGAAAGAACAAAAGATGCAGTTTGTTGTGGTGAGGAAACCCAAAGTTATCCTTACAAGTACTTCAATGGATGATTTACTTGAAGAAGTTCAGGAATTGTTGGATAATTTTGTGGACATAGTGGTGGATGAGCTGCCAAACTCATTGCCACCCATCAGAAGTATCAGCCACCATATTGACTTGATACCAGGAGCAAGTCTGTCAAACAAAGTAGCATACAGATTGACACCTCGAGAGAATGAAGAAGTGAAGAACCAAGTCCAGAAACTGTTAGACAAAAGTTTGGTCAGAGAGAGCTTGAGTCCATGCGTAGTACCAACTGTGTTGAGTCCAAAGAAGGATGGGGGATGGAGAATGTATATAGACTTAAGAGTCATTAACAAGATCACCATCAGGTATAGATTTCATTTACCAAGACTGGGTGATTTAATGGACTATTTAAGTGGAGCAAATTTCTTTTCTAAAATAGATTTGAAAAGTGGATATCACTAGATTAGAATGAGAGAAGGCGATAAGTGGAAGACAGCCTTTAAGACAAATGAAGGTTTGTATGAGTGGTTTGTTATGCCATTTGGCTTAACAAACGCCCCGAGTACTTTTATGAGGCTAATGAATGAAACACTGAAATATTTCATTGGCAAGTTTGTGGTTGTATATCTGGATGATATATTGATCTTTAGCAAGACTAAAGAAGAGCATTTGAGACATCTGACACTAGTGATGAGGAGACTACAGCAGGAGAAGATGTTGATAAATCTGAAGAAGTCCTCTTTTATGAAGACAGAACTCATTTACTTGGGTTTTGTGATCTCTTCAAATGAACAGAAGATGGATCCAAAGAAGGTAAAAGCAATCAAAGAATGGTCGTCACCAAGGAGCATGTTTGAAGTAAGGAGCTTCCATGGATTAGCAAGCTTTTATAGGAAGTTCATCATAGACTTTAGTGGAATTTGTGCACCAATGATGGATACAGTAAAGAAGAAGCACAAGTCTTTTAAATGGATAGAGGAAGTCGAGAGGAGCTTCAATATCCTGAAGAAGAAAATAACAGAACGACCAATTTTGTTCTTGCCAAACTTTGAGGAGACATTTCAGGTGAGATGTGATGCAAGTGGAGTTGCAATTGGAGCAGTTTTGAGCCAGGATAATAGACTTGTTTCCTATTTCAGTGAGAAGCTAAATGAGACCAAGAGAAAATACTCCACGTATAATAAGGATTTTTATGCCATAATTCAAGCCTTGAAAAAGTGGAGACACTACCTTGTCCCACAAGAATTTTTCTTGTATAGCGATAACCAGGCTTTACAATTCATAACCAGACAAGAAAAATTGAATCAGAGGCATGCGAAATGGGTTGAGTTTATGCAGAATTTTACTTTTGTCATAAAACATATTGTTGGGAATGCTAACAAGGCTTTTGATGTATTAAGCAGGAGATGTTTGATTCTGCAGAAATTTCAGGTGAAGACCTTGGGGTTTGAACACCTTAAGGACATGTATTGTGATGATACAGATTTCAAGGAAGCATATGAAGCATGTGCAAATCATGTGCTAAGAGACAGAAGCCAGTAGACAAAGTATATGATTCAAGAGGGATTGTTGTTCAAGGGAAATCAGTTGTGCATACCAAAATGCTCAATGAGGGATAACCTTATGAAGGAAAAACATAGTGGAGGATTGGCTGGACATTTCGGCCATGATAAAACGTTTGCACAGTTGAGCAGTTCATACTATTAGCCAGGTATGAGAACATAAGTGATAAATTTTGTGAACAGATGCAGAATCTGTCAACATGCAAAAGGAAAAAGACAGAACACTGGATTGTATCAAGCATTGCCAATACCAGAGATGCATTGGGATGCAATAAGCATGGATTTTGTGATAGGACTGACAAGGACGCAAATAGGATTTGATTCCATATTTGTGGTGGTGGATAGATTTTCAAAGATGGCACACGTTATCCCATGCCAGAAGACCAGTGATGCAACGCATGTTGCAAATCTGTTTTTCAAGGAAGTTGTAAGACTTCACAGCCTACCCAGAAGCATTGTCTCGGACAGAGACACAAAGTTTGTTGGTCACTTTTGGAGAAAATGTGGAAGAAGTTAGGGACAGATTTGTCCTTCATCTCATTTTATCACCCTCAAACAGATGGGAAGACTGAGGTGGTAAACAGAAGTTTGGGAAACTTATTGAGGAGTCTAGTTATTGAGCACCATAATCAGCAGGATCAGATTCTACCACAAGCAGAATTTGCATACAATGACTCACCAAATAGGAGCACTCGAAAGAGCTCATTCCAAATATTGTATGGAATGCAACCCATAGGAGTGTTTGAGTTGAGAGACTTGGAACAGAGTGAGATCAGGAGTGTTGGAGCAGAAGATTTTGCTGCAAAAATGCAGAAGCTCCATAGCCAGATCAGAGGACAGTTGCAGAGTTCTAACCAGGAGTACAAGCACAGAGTTGATTAGCATCGCAGAGAACTTCAATTTGAAGTAGGAGATCAGGTTATGTCACATATCAGGAAAGAAAGGTTCCCTAGGGGAACATATAACAAGTTAAATATGAAGAAGATAGGGCCATGTAAGATCTTGAGGAAGTTTGATGCAAACGTTGGCTATGAGATTGAGCTACCAGGTGATGTGGGCATATCGCCCATATTCAATGTTTCAGACCTGTATCCTTATAGGAAAGATGACACGGAGGGATCAGAAGATCAAGAGAAGATCCAGTGGGAAAAACAAATGCCTGTAGTAGAAAAACCACAGATGGAGAAGATCGTTGATCAAAGGATCGGCAAAAAGACCAGAAGGAAGACCTATTTTGAATATCTGGTCAAGTGGAAGGGACACCCAATAGAAGATGCCAGTTGGGAAAATGAAACTGCTATACAAAAGCATGGAAATTCGGTGCAGGAGCTCATGGACAGGAGTCCATGAATTTATGTCAAGGGGAGTATGATGCAGGAGCATCATTGGCGAGCACGCGGAGCAGGACCTATCAGCATTTGGGAGTTTGTACAGGATCTCAACGCTGGCAGTTGCAGCAAACATTTTGAAGTACACCTTAACTCAGCGCCAAAAAAATCTTTTGAGGCACGCTTGAGCAATCGCGAGCGAAGTGGGAGTTTCCACTCTGGCTCTAAAATACGACTGGACTAGGATAGCTGTCAGGATAGGTTTTGATGTAGATAAGTAGTTAGGGGGAACCCTAAGATCCCTCTGAGATAAATAGAGGTTATGTACGCCCAAATGAGGCTAGCTGCAAGTTAGTAGGAAAATCTGATTTTTCAGTTTTTGTTTTTTATTATAGTTGTAGCCATTTTTCACTTATGAATATAACACAGGAAAATTGACCCAATGCATGTGGTGGAAATTGTTTTGCAATTCTCTATTATTGTTCTTTCATGAATGAATGAATGAATTTCGTTATGAGTAGACGAAACTGTGAATGTTAGGATAAGCTTCAATTGTTTCTCTTCTGTTGAAGTGGTGCAAGGTGTGTACACAGAATGCAAAGAGTGTGTTAACGGGATATGTTTTGATTTTGAAGCTCATAAGAGATAGCACAAAACTTTCCCTTTGCAAGGAGTGCAAAGAGACTGGTGCAAGGTGTGCACAGTCGTCCGTAAGAATTTGAACCTTACGTAAAGATCTAGTGTAAGGAGTGCACAGATCCGAGATTCGACTAAGAGTCGAAGGGACTTTGCAAGAAGTCGAAGAACCAAAAAAGGAGAACGCCAGGAGGGTGAGAGGAATTTCTCTTCGAGAAATCCTTCGGATCTGAGTTATCAAAACCCCTGAAACACAAGGAGTGTGGGAAGTTGAAGTCTTCATGAGACCAATCTCAGGAGGAATAACACTTTTCATAAGTGTTAACGAGATCCAAGAAACGGACTCGCAGGAAGGACATAGGTCGAAGCCTTTGAATCCTTCGAAAATATTCTAAGTCTGAAGAAAACGTAAGCTCAGGAAGAAAGATTTGGACCATCCTATCAGCGTCCAGGCAACGAGGAGCAAGCGCAGAGGAGAAAGGATCTCAGTCGTTTGGTCTAAGCGCAAAAGAATCATAACCGCCTGATCAAGGTAAAGTGCACTAACGATAAGAATACAGGAGGGTCGGGGTTACGAAAGTTTTGAAATCATTGGAACTGTCCATCAAGGGGGACACATGGAAAGAGATCAGCGTTTCGCCGACTCGTGACTCAGAGAAGTCAAAGGCAGAGTTATAAGAACTCGCGAATCGTGAAATCTTGATTTGATCACAGTCGTCGGATCAAGGAGAGATCAAGGTGAGCAGTCCTCCAACTTCGCGATACACGAATTACCGATACGCGAAAAGGAGATTATGACCATTGGATCGCGGGGATTGTGGACCGTTGATTTGGTGCTCCGAAATATCGGCATTTCGAGAGTCGGGAGTGAGCGCGATTTGATCTGAGTTGTCGGATCGAGGGAGGATCTAGGCCGTCAGATCTGAAGCATCGGGAGTTCCTGATACGTGAAATTGCGACGCGCTCGGAAGATTGGCCCATGGTCATAGCGAAGGTTCACATCGGTGAAGGATAATAGAGGGGCTAGCATGCGCTAGTCTCTTGTCAGGATTTCGGAGGTCAGGAGAGTCGAGGTGACTCACATGCGAAGACCTGATACGCGAAGTCACGACGCGCCTTTTGATCAGGCAAGTGGTCACAGTCGTGGTCACGTAAAGGAAAGGGCTTAGTCAGAGAAGAGCTAGTGCACGTTTGGCGTTGAGGTTCGAACAACGCTCAGGAGAGGGCCCACGGGTCTCATACGACCTGCATCTTTGGAGAAAGGACCTATGTAAGTGGGTTTGGGGTCTAGAAGAGGCCTAGAGAGTCAATCAGACTCAGTTTATTGATCGATCCTAGACCAGGAGGTCGCGCGGGCCTTAGGAGAGAAGGGGGGTCTGCATCATTTTTCATGTATATGTTCTACGTCATTATGTTGTTAACGAATCTCATAAACTGAATTGGAAGGAATTGAGGGTATCGGACGCGGGAACCCTCATGCTCGAACCATTACGCAGATTGGATCGTAGGGTCTGACAACTCAGGAATCGTCTTGTAGACCGAATTAAGGTCCAGTGGGACAAGTTTAGCCCAGGATCTACTACTTGGGAGGATGCAAAGACTTTATGACGAGATCGTCCTTTTGACCACCTCGAGAATGTTTCCTGAAGGTTGGGTGTATGTAATGCCACATTTTGACTTAGACAGCTAGAATTACTTAAGGCCTAATCATATTTATTTTCTATTCACTGTGAAACTATTAATGAAACACTTGAACTTTTAAGACATATGAACCTATGTGAATGTCAATCCTATGAATGTTTAACGTTGTTGAATTATGATGGATATTATGAAATCTATTTCTAACTTGAAAATTTTGACATTTAAAGTTGTTGGTATGTGGATACAGGATTGATATTATGAGTAAATGCATTTACATGATGATAATGTATGGATATGTATGGATTTTTGTTATAGACTAATCTGCAGTTCAATTGGTTATGAAATAGCCAGAGAATAATGATGATAAAAGGTTGATGTCATGAACATCAACCAAGAAACAGTATGGTATGAATCTTGTATGTGAAATTATATTGGTTCAAATGCATTGATATGATGTGTGGACAAGTGTAGGTTTTCAGGTGGCGAAACTGCCTAAAACTGGATATACGATGACAAAATTCTCAACAACACAGTTCCATTGTATGGTCCATGGTAGGGTGTTGACCCTAGTTCTATTAGGAGGGGTAGAGGCATTTCCCAGCGTGTATCCTCTGAAACCTGGAGTCATGGGAGGATGGTGTTAGCTCACGCTCCCCTAGACATGTGATGATGATTGTAAGTTGCTTGTTGAGGAAGCTTGGTCAAGAGAGTTGACACTTCCACTTACGGCTTCTATCTGGAGTTAGGTCAATATAGTTGACACTCCAAGATAGTCCAACAAATGAATGATAGGGATGGAATATGGAAGTAGGTTAGGGAGGAAGGATGACTAGAAGTAGTTGAAAGTGTGTGGGACTTTCGCCTTATGGTAGAATTTCTTGGTTTCCTCGTTTTATATATATGTGTGTGTGTGTGTGTGTGTGTGTGTGTGTCTGTGTGTGTGTGTGTGTTTAACTGAACTACAATTATCTAAATGAAAGTTGTTTGTGCTAAATTATTATAATTGAGGGATTTCGCAAACATTTAATTGGTCTATTATCTTTTATGAAATGAATGGTCTTGTTGATTGGAGTGGACGCATGCAAGAATTATTTTAGGAGTGATAATTATTGTCATTAGTGCATGTGTGAGTCATGTATGTGATAGCTACACATGCATGTCTTGCACATGTACACCAATATGTATAAGTGTTTTAAATTGATAATGTTGTTTATTTGATGTGGATGTATGAATCATGTGTCGTTACCCTTGCATTGTAAATTACTCTAACTTCGGGACGAAGTTTCTTGAAGGGTGGGTGTATGTGACAACCCAAATCGATTAATTTTTATCATTGTTTTTAATTTAAATTTAATTAATTATTAAAATATATTAAATGAGTCTGTTATTATTTTATTATTGAAAGGTGGGTGAAGTAATTAATGGGGAGATAAGGTTGTTGGGAAATTAATGAGGGGGATTTGAGAGAGGAGGATAAGGAAGAGAGGAGGGGACTTAGAGAGGGGTCTCATTTTGGATTGGAAATTTTTGCAAAAGTTAAAGGAGGAGGAGGAGGAGGAGGAGGAGGAGGAGAGAGCATTTTGGAAACTCTCACATGGTACTGTTGTTGCTGGGAACTTTGGCTCGAGGGCCAAGAAAGCGCAAGGATTCCTGGAGCTAGGGAGCCAAAGAGGTTGTTTCTAGTTGGCTAGGAGGTTAATATTCAATTGGGCAGTTTGGGCAAGCTCAAGAACAAGAGAACCAGGGACTAAATCAACTAATCTACATGTAGAGGTACGTATTGTGTGCATCTTATGTTGTTATTATGTTGTTGTTGATTATTATGTTGTTGTAAAGAAAATCATGAAATGAATACCTTGAACTAAATTGAATTCATTTCTACAAGAAGATGAATAGATTTTTATTTTTATTTTTGAGGCTCTATATGAAAGGCCTAACAACAAAGGTGAAATCCTACCCAAGAGAAGGTTCATCTCCATAACTTTACAAGGAGTAAAAGTGAAGTATATAAGTTAAAGAAGTCAAAAAGGGAATCCCAAACGAAACCTCACATCAAAGGTCACGATCATTCATTAAAAAAAAAAATACTAAGTTTATTAAAAGGGCCAGGAAAAGAGATAATATTAATATATTATTTTAAAAGAAAAGATATTATTATTAAGAGAGTATATTTTAGTGGGGTTGTTAAAAGAGAAAAATGATTTTTCATAAAAAATTACCACAAAATACAAAGTGTAAAAAAGTGACTTATTATTATTAGTATTTAAAGGTGCCTTTAAAAAAAATTAAGATAAGTAATATATATAATATATTACAAAAATATTATTAAAAAGACAAGGTGTAGCAAAAAGTGTAAGAGAAAAACCATTAAAAGAAATTACAAGAAGTAAAAGCAAGACAAAGGATCAATTATTTTAAAAACAAAAAAACACATCATACCTCGTATATCTAAATCAATTATCGAAGGGATATTATAAAAATAATCTTAAGGTCATATTCAAAGTTATAAAAAGTGCATAGCTTTATATATTATTTGTGGATAAAGGTGAAGTAGCGTATATACTAAGGTGGTATTTTTAAAAGGGTATTTAATTAAGACAATATTAAATCACTTATTATAAAAGTATTTTTATAAAGTATAAAAAAGGGGTTACTTAAAGTGGATATAAAGTATTTTTATAAAGTATAAAAAAAGGTGTAAAGGAAATATATATATTTATATTTAATATTATTGGAGAGAGAAAAGTGAAGATAAAAAGAAAAGAAAGGGTGAAGAAAAGTTTTGAAGTACAAAGTACCTTGAAGGTACAAATTGATCAAAATTTAAAAATAATCTTAAAACCAATTCAAGTTTATAAAAAAAATGGACAATTCCATATATAAATCGAAATTTTGGAATAAACGTCATTTTTGTGAAATGGAGTTTCAGTATATGACAATTTTTTAAAATCAAAATTGCTTTTGTCTGATTTGTGGGAAATCATTTATTATGGAAGAATATCAAGATAATTCATAAATACAATCACGAATATTGAAAGGAGAACTAGGACATTATAAAGCGAGCAATAAAAAATTACAGTTTGAAATTGAGGAGGAGAAATATTTTAATGGGTTAACAGAGAAAGATAATTGTTACTTCAAAGAGCGTATTCAAGAACTCATCGCACAAAATGAATAACTAAAGACCAAAAGACAAAAAATGGACCAAGACTTACTAGAACGAGATGAAGAAATATTCGATTAAAAAATCATAATCAAAATTTACTAGTTAAAATCAAAAAGTCAAAAGACAAGAAGCAAGGGAATAAAAATTCAGAACAAGAAAATCAATGTCTCAAGGAGAAATTAACTGAAAAAGAGGAAGAAATATCATACCCACGAAACCTTAACTAGAAGTTACTTGAACAAATTAAAATCTTAAAGGATGAAAGAAAGGAGAATCTAGAATCAGAAAAAGACGATAGGTCAAAAAATAAGGAAGAACTTTTACGATTAAGATGACATAATCAGGATTTATTAACTCAGATTAAAAAGATCAAGCATGATAAGAAGTCTTTGCAAGAATACCTAGATTGCAAAACATCATTAGTCGACAAAGAAACAATGATTGACCCAATAGAGAAATTATCCGACATTCAAATTTCGACAGTAGAAAAAGGAACCAATAAAAAAGTTGATGTTCAAATTCAAAAGAATGCTTACATGGACAAATCACTACAAACATCAAAAGAAGATTATTCCAAGGAAAAGTCACAAGAGATTAGGATGTTTTATCGTCATCCAAATCACAAGAGTCATTACGACCAACGACTAGGAGAAGAGAAAAATAAACAATGTTCTTCTTACCAACAAATAAACTACCACACTGAAAAAGAACGAAGTCAAAATCAACAACTTGTAGGGAAGCTTAAAATGAGAATCATCATCGGAACAATCGATCATCAAACAATTCCAATGAAAGTAGATTTGGGATGGATCACTCCCCAAAAGATGCAACACATCAGTTTGGGAATTCGAAGGTTCTATCATCTTGTTTCGTCGAGAGTCGCAACTACAAGCATAGAAGATTTGAAAAGACATCATGTGTTAGAACAAAAGTTAAAAGGGAAGCCTTCCAGTGATTATGCTTTGAGGACAACGCATTTTTAAGGGGAAACCAATGTTATGAACATAAATATACATATAAAATAGAAATTAATAACATAATAGTTAAACAATAATTAATAAATAATAATTATTAATAATGAAAGGACATGACTATTGGTTAAGGGCACCCCTGCGTGGGTATATAAGTGAGCCTTCATTCTCATTTGTAATCATCTTACTATATATATATATATATATATATATATATATATATATATATGATTACTATATTCCAGATATTCTGGATTATTTGTGCGTGACAAACTGTGTTCGTCTCAGAAGAGTATAATGGCATACACCCTCCACCAAGTTTATCATTATTGTTGATTGAATAAGCTATTACAAAGGTTGCTAGGAGGAGTAAAAGAGCTTACACCCTCCTAGACTTACCTTGTTAGATCTACTTGCTCTAGGGAGTAAAAGGGATTACACCCCTAGAGAAGTGGTAGACCTAATTTTATACAAGAACACTCCATAACCCATTGAAAAGGCACTAATCTAAGTTTGCATTGGAGAAATAAAATTATTTGCATTGTTACACGTGATTTTGAGAGATATTGAATTTGTCTAAGTTGGAATATTTTCTTAGTGTCACAAGGTTACTTGAGCCACTAAGCCGTCTAGGTTGGCTTGGTAGTTCTCTGGTTATAATCAAATAAAATCTATAGCCATTAGGGCTGCATCAAAACACACTTGAACTCTTTTTTTAACTTACTTTTCAACCATTGAAATTTTTTTGGAATCCACTATTATATTATTTTGCTCATTGGCTAATTTTTTTACGATTTACTTGTTGATTTTTATGGTTGAAATTTGTTGTTGTAGCAAATATTTTCTACAGCCAATTGGCTGTCATTATAATTCTTTGAAAACACTATCTAATAGCCCTCTATTGTCACTAAAGTCTTGCTTCATTATACTTGAGTTAAACTAGTAATTGTTAGCTTAGTCTCTTGCACCTTTATTAGGCTTCTAGTGATACATTTTGCGGCTATTGTTATCATTTACTTGTTGGTGTATATTATTTTCTACTACTGCAATATAGGATAGAAAGATTAACTTGCTTGTCCACTTGATATTTTGGCTTGTATATCTCCATTTTGTCTTGTCTCGAGTAGGTATAATACTCTTTTGCAGGTACACTTCACTTCGGCAACCTACCCTTACCCACAAGACTCTTACCCAAGCCATTTTCCACTTCCTAACTCGACCTATAGGGGTTTTCACTATCATCTTCTCACTTTCCATTTCATTCCCCCTAGGGTCATCAGGATTCCCCCCTTGTGGTGATTTTCATCATCACTGAAGAGAGAGTTTCAATCTAAGGTGACAGTGGGTAGATACTCTCATAGTTGTCCCACATTTGTGGATTGGGTCGGGCTTTTCCCAACCTACAATCTGTGTAATAACAGTTCCCAAAGCACTATCTCGGAGGGAAAACCCACTCCCTTGTCCCTATGTGACCCTCTTTGGTGGGATATATTTTGGGTTTGTCCTTCCATTTGACCTTTCAACCTGCAAAAGGAGATAGGAGTCATCTACAGTTTGGAACCATTTGATGCAGGAAACCAGTGGAATTTGTGAGATGGATGTTAGCATTCTCCGCACTTGTAAACAAATAAAAGGTAAGGTGAAATCATGGAGGGTTTAGTCTCATTGTATTCAATTGTCTTCAACTTCTTCTCCATTCGTATTCTAAAATATTGAATTGTCTTCAAATTGATCTAATGCCATTTTTCTTATATTGTTATTGTGGAGAGGAAACCACAGATGGTTTGGTCATGGAGCGGCGAAGAGAGTTCATATTGGGGGAGAAGGAAGCATATTTATATGGTAGGATTTCAATACTACTATCTTATGAACCTTTATGTTTTTCAACACATTGAACTCTTCATGGAAATTTTTGCATGTGGATTTGCTTGCATTTAGGTTTTGCAAACTGTGGGTTTTTGGAGTTTAGTTTGCTTCCATAATGGTAGTTTTTTTGTGTATTATGGAAGCCAGATTTTTGTTATGGAGATTCCTCCATCCAAATCTAAAACAACTGAACTAGAATCTAGGGCTTTCACTTATACTCTACATTTGGGTTTTGTAACAAACCTAACACCCTTTGTTCTCTATTGAGGATATGGGGTACTTCTCAAAACCACCAAATTCAAACCAACTTCTTGTTCTAATACCACAATATAATGTACACAATTGCATGATTAAACTATAACCAACATTCTTACATGTAATTCATGGACAACTAGATAATAACATTGATTGTGACCAATTAATTCACTACCCATGAGTACAATCAACCATCTCAGCACATAAAACATAGTTATACTCATACATTAAATAAATATAGTGGATACATGGGAAATTGCAGTAGCACTCTTATACATTTACAACATCCTACATTAAAAATTCTCTTCCAAACATATATTTACAATTCCCTTCAGAATTATGGCCCCTTCTATGAGGCCCATATCCCCAATACTTATCATTAACATAATTGGAAAATAATAAACAATATAGAGATAGAACTAAGTTCTCTATGTTAGAATAATGGTTGTGATAGCCTCCAAACCTGCATAAGATCTTCACGAGATATCCCAACATCCACTCCTCAACTCCAATGTCCACCTCTAAACTTGTAGCTCCCAAAGTAATCACTTATTCCTCAAACACAACACTCACCACAAGCATTAGTAGAGAAAATATAAACAGTACAAATAAATAGCTTAATTGTCTTCAATTGCACTTATGGAAATAGCACCATGGGATCATTTTTCCACCCATCCATAGGTACCAGCACGAGTAGGTTCTACCCCCATTCCAGGAAATGAAACAACAAGGGGGAATTTACTAGTTATGTCTATGGCTACCTCACACAACCCAAACAATTACTAAAGCCAGGGAATCTACCTCACAGCCCATTGTTATAACAATATTTACATTCAAGGAAGTCACCCCTCAACCCATTCATTCTATATCAATCCCACTTTCCAACTTCTCTTTCCCCCTCAACCCTATACCACATAAGGAATGGAATCCCCTTCACTATTATAAAATGCCTCAAGCTATCCCACTTCCCTTCAGTGCTTCCATACATGCTAGCCAAGAAAATATCCAATGTTGGAAGCCAGGGAATCTTCAACTATACAATTAGACATATACACAGCATGGTTTTCTTCGTATGA
Source organism: Picea engelmannii (assembly GCA_009831015.1). NCBI lineage: Eukaryota > Viridiplantae > Streptophyta > Pinopsida > Pinales > Pinaceae > Picea > Picea engelmannii. The sequence continues at coordinate 406,478 of ML788470.1, forward strand.
GAATAACAACCAGACAAAGACAACAACATACCTTTGGGCACATTGCAGTCTTATCATTAATAGACAACATACTTTCCTTCTCTCGGTGTATGTCGATTATCTCGTAGCATACCAACATGGTATCATTTCTCCTCTATGGTTTAGCATACCAACATTCTTCTTCTACCTACCAGCGCCTTTCTCATCATATCCCAATGACAGATGTCCTCTTCATACTCAAACACCAACCTCCTCCATGGATTTTTCTAAAGGTTACATTTTCCCAATAGCTTGCATGAATATCTCCCATGCATGAGTGATATGTGCCCATCCCTAAAGTAAGTAAGACAAAAGGGTAAAGAGGATTGGGAACCACATGTCCTTCCCCAAAGTCACATAAGACGAATAATAACAAGGCTTTGGGATCAAGACATATCGTTGCATTATATAATATTATTTAATTGACTCCCTACTTCCCCTTTCATTGGTTCATTACCCCCATGGTGTTCTTAAGGAGTTATCAGGGCCCAAGTGCACTTGTTTATTAATTAATTTATTATACTATTAATTCAATATAATGAACTAGTATTGTACTTACCCACCTACCACATACTTACTCAATATGCTCGATGCCCATAGGAGGTATTACATTCCTCCCCACATTGGAATAACACCATCCTCAATATTCCTCTTTCCAAGCACTTAATTCATGTCTTCATTCTTAAGTTGTTCCTATAACAACCATCAAAAAAAGTAGGCTTATTATAGCCATTTTTATACAACATTTATTCCCTTCATGGAAAATTTTCAGCTCCACAATGTAAGCACATATTCAAAAATAAGAATGAAATCTTAATTCAATACTTATATGTATGGCTATTTCTTTGATTCATATGGACTCTTTTCAAAGTCCATTCTTCTTACAACCAATACCATGTATTGATACTCTTTTCACTTCATGTGCCTTCTTAGGCTTACCTTATCTGTAGGAGGCTAAGGACTTGCATCCTTTTTATGCATAATAATGTCATTTTTGTTTGTTGGTAACTTCTAGAATCCTTGTACCTATCACTATTTCTTTGATGTATGCAATAACCAACTAAAATGATCATGGTCTCCCTTAACACTTCTCTGCAATCTAATTGCACGTGTTGATCTTATTTTATGCATTACATGCATTTTGGCTTAGGACACCATCAATCCTTCTTAGTCCCTTTCTTCCTTCATGATTGACCTTGAATCAAATTTGCAAAAACCTCAGCCATCTTCATTCAAGGAATTTAACCACCTATTTAACCAACACTACCCTAACACTCTCACCTTGAATATCCCTTCTCATCAACATTGTTATCATTTCTCTAGGTACTCCCCTATGTTATCCTTGGTCAATCCTTCAACCTACTAATTAACTAGCACCTTTGTCTACCCTACTTTGCTCATCCAATTTGTACCTCCATACTATTGTATAACCACCATTATGAATTATCTGTAACCTCCCTTGCTCAATATTCATATCTAATATGCACATCTACCATCTTGAACTATTTTTCCCAAATTAAAACAGCTTTGAAAGTCTTCCTCATTTGACAATTGCTTTGTCCACTCAATCTCGAACGCTCTGATCTTGCCACTTTATGAGACAACTAGATGCATATTTTGAGAACTTAAACCTTCTATCATTTTCTCCTCTGAATTAGCTTTCCAACAGATATAATCATGTTCAATTTCGAGTTTTAAGTGGAAAATTATGGCTCCCTAAAATTGTCACTTCTATTCAGTTTTTGTGCTTTCTCTAAGCTCACATGCACGCGCGCGCGCACACACACACACACACACACATGTATGCTTTCCCAACTAACCCATGTTCATCATGAAGTTTTAAACATGGCTTCTCTAATTCAACCCCCTATGCACTAATTTACTTCCCATGTGGAAATTTGAAACCATTTATGGTGAATTCAAACTTATGTCATCATCAAAATTTGGACATTTTTACTAATTTCGAAATTTTTGCCCAATTCCTCCATAGTGCTAAACTTTGTAATCATAATTCATCCAATGTACCATGGAACTTAGCTCTACCATTCAAGAGTTACACCAATTGATTATAAAACCAAAAATTCTCAATTATGACTCTGTATAGTTGTTCTTCCTTATGGACATTTTTCAAACACATTTTGCAAACTGCATTTATACTCAAGTTTCGCATAAATCTCAATCTGGAAATTACACAAATTGTGCCTCTATATGCTCTAACAAGATTCCAATTTTGGAATTTCAGCCATCATTCCAACAACTTTCATCTTCAAGAATACTTCCCTGATTAGTCTCCCTAAGGTACTTTTTCAAACACTTGACAAGCAAACTACAATTTCTTCATATGCAAGCTGACCTTTGGCCTATATAGCCCCAGTATTGTAACCATTGACTCTAATGCCATATTGTAACATACCCAATACCCTATGTGCTCTATTGAGGATATGGGGTACTTCTTGAAACCACCAAATTCACACAAACTTTTTTCTCTAGTACCATTATGAAATGTACACAATTGCATAATTAAGTTGTAACTAGCATAGGCTTACATATAATTCATAAAAAATTACAGAGTAACATTGACCATGACCAATGAATTTGTTTGCCATGAGTAAAATTAGCCATCTAAGCACATAAAACACAACTATGCTCATACATTAAATAAATATAGTTGATACATGGGAAATTGCAATGGCATCCTTATACATTTATAGCAACCTACATTAACAATTCTCTTCCAAAAATATATTTACGATTCTTTTCAGAATTATGGTGCCTTCTATCAGGACCATATGCCCAATACCTTTATTTAACACAACTAAAAAATAATATACATTACAGAGACATAATTAATCCTTATGTATTATAATAATGGTTGTGACAACCTCCAAAATTGCATAATATATTCACCAAACAACCCAACATGCACTCTTGACCTTGAATGTCCACCTCCATACATGCAACATCCAAAGTAATCATTTATCACTCAAACACAACGCTCGCCAAAATCATTAGAAGTCAAAATACAAATAGTACAAATCAATAGTTTAATTGTCTTTAGTTGCTCTTGAGGAAATATTTGTTGAATTTTAATGCTTAGATCATGCACATGTAGTTTATTTCAATTTAGCATGTACTTGAACCATAAACAATGCAGCAATACCATATACAATAGTTGCAGTAACCAAGATCACAAGAAGAATAACCTTGCACAAGAACACAAGAGTTTATCCTGGGAAAACCCTTCTCAATCAACGAAAAAACCCAACAATCCTTTGCTATAGATTCAAGAGAAGATACCCCACACCTTATGTTGGAAGGTTTATAGTTGGGAGGAAGCTTGTCATTGATGGCAAGATCAGCGATGACAAAGATTAGCGATGGCAAAGATCAGTGATGACAAAGATCAGCGATGGCAAGAACAACGAAATCGCGAAGTGACAAAATCGCAAGGTGGACGAAATCACGAAGGTGGATGAAATCGCAAAGCAGCGAAATCGCGAGAAGATCTGGGCGGTCTATCGGGGACAGTCTGGACCGTTGATCCATAGGACACGTGGCGAAAGATCGTCATGTCGCTGACCGGAAAGTCAAAGGAACGAGGTTCCCTAACTTCTCGATTTTCGCGATATGCAAAATCGCAAAACAATCTCAGCCGTCAGATCAAGGTTTGTTCTAGACTGTTGATCCAAGACTCCATTTCAGAGTTTCGCGACTCGCGATTTGGAGAGGCAAGAAATATGACCATTGAAATCGCGAGTTAATCGCAGCCGTCAGATCAAGGTGTGATCTGGACTGTCGACTCCATTTCGGAGTTTCGCAACTCGCAACTTGGAGAGGCAAGAAATATGACCATTGAAATCATGATTTAATCGCAACCGTAGATTCATCGAGATCGTGGACCGTTGATTTAAGCTTCGTTTCGGAGTTTCGCCTATCGCAACTTGGAGTGACAAGGACCTCCATCAAAGGAATCGCGAGATGCGAATTCATGATGAGATCTGGACCGTAGATTCATCGAGATCGTGGACCGTTGATCTCAGCTCCATCTCGGGGTTTCGGGGATCACGACTTGGAGAGTCGAGATGCTTCATCTCCAAACTCACGAAGTGCGAATTCGCGAAAAGCACTTTATGCATAAGCGTTTGGTCATGGCCTTGGTCATATAGAGGAAGGACCTAGTGCAGATAAGCTCCGCCTCGGAATTTCGGGGATCGCGTCTGGGCGTGTCAAGACACAGGATCATACGAATGCCAAAATACCGAAAAGGTGAAATATCGCTATAACCAGTGGTCACCGCCTATGGTCACATAGAGGAGGGAGCTAGAGCAGCCAAGCTCCTTTTCGGAGCTCGCAACATTAAGAGTCAAGATGCTTCATCGTTGGATCTCCGAATTGCAAAAGTGCGAAACGCATAAATCACAGCTAATCCAACGGTGCAGATGAAACTGAAGGAGATCGGAGGGCTAATGTTGCATGTCACAGTGTAAATGCCAGAACCACCGATGGTTTCTGCCAGAGGACTCGAAGACACTTCGGGGTGATTGACAGAGGAGATGAAGAGTCTCTGGGAATCTTCAAGAGGGATGAAGATGCTCGTGGAGGCGATTGACAGCTGGATGAGCATTGAAGCCTGTAACTGGAACAGAGAAGGTGAGCTCGTCTGTCACAGAGAAGACAAAGAGTCTCAACTGCCAGAGAGGCTGAGGAATCTCAGGATAACATACAGTGATGTTGAACGAGTGGGAAAACGGCCAAAGAAGCTTAAGAGTCATGATGATGATCAGACAGAGCACTCGAGTTGTGGAGGATATCAGCGTGGTATGAGTATGCAGAGGTATTGCGTGCATTGCATGCACAAGGTGCGAAAAAGCTATAAATACACAGTACAGAGAAGAGATGGGGCTACTATTGTTGTTGGAATTGTTGTGGATGTTGAAGGTGACTCATGCATGAAGAAGGATCAGAGTACAGCAGCTGAAAAGAACAGAAGAAGAACTGTGCAGCGAATGGACATGGCGCACAGAGCATAAAATGAAGAAGAACAGAATGGGCAGCGGATGTATGTTGGAAGACAGTGAGGAAGTCTGAGTAGCAAAATCTTGCAGAACAGTGATGAGACTGGTAAGTTGTTATTGAACACTATATCACTGTAATAGGTTTCAGTATTTCATATTCATAATCCAGGGTGGTTGGGAGGTGCTAGGGAGG
>ML788470.1:422198-445999 GCA_009831015.1 Picea engelmannii
GTTATTTCCCCCTCAACCTTGTGCAGCACAAGGAATGGGATCCCCTTCTCTTCAAGATATCCCACTTCCCTCTAGTGCTTCCATACAGGTTGGCCAAGAAAATCTCCAATGCTAGAAGCTAGGGAATCTTCAACTGTACAATTAAACTTATACTCAACATGGTTTTCTTCATATAGGAATAACAAACAGACTAAGGCAACAACATAACTATGGGCACAGTGAAATCTTAACATTAATAGACAACATACTTGCCTTCTCTCAGCATATGCCAACAATCTCACAACATACCAACATGGTAGCATTTCTCCTCCATGGTTTATCATACCAACATTCTTATTCTACCTACTAGTGCCTTTCTCAGCATATCCCGATTATAGGCATCATTTTCATACATTAACGACAACCTCCTTCATGGATTTTCCCCAAGTTTACATTTCCCCAACAATTTGCATGAACACCTTCCATGCATGAGTGATGCATGCCCATCCCTAAAGCACATGAGACAAAACGGTAAAGAGAATTGGGAGCCACATGTCCTTCCCCATATGGTATCATTTCTCCTCCACGGTTTATCATACCAACATTCTTATTCTTCCTACTAGTGCCTTTCTCAGCATATCCCAATTATAGGCATCATTTCCATACATGAACGACAACCTCCTTCATGGATTTTCCCCAAGGTTACATTTCCCCAACAATTTTCATGAACACCTCCCATGCATGAGTGATACATGCCCATCCCTAAAGCACATGAGACAAAAGGGTAAAGAGGATTGGGAGCCACATGTCCTTCCCCAAAGGCACATAACAAATAACAAGAAGGATTTGGGATCAAGACATATGGCTACATTAAATATTATTATTTAATTGACTCCTTACTTCCCTCTCGTTGGTTCATTGCTCCTGTGATGCTCTTGAGTTATTACCCCCCAAGTGCACTCATTTATTAACTAATTTATTAGATTATTAAATCAATATAATGAACAAGTATTGTACTTACCCACCTACGGCATACTTATTATGCATGATGCTCATAGGGGTTATTACATGTTTGGTTGTGGTGATGCCCTCCATCCAATCCTAAAGCAACCAAAACTAGAATCTAAGGTGATGCATGCATTTGGGATTTCACTTATACATTACATTTTCTCATTTTCCTCTCTCATAGGAGGCTATGAAGTTGAAACAATCATGGCATGGAGTGGTGACCATTGGAGGAAGTGAATGGCACGGTCTTTGGCCATTAATAGTAATCATTATTCCTATTTCACTTCCCAATCAATTGGGACCTTTAAATTAAAGAGCGATGGGAAATATGTGAATTTAGGATTATATTTAGGGCTCGAGTCATCAATATCCCTAGAATTAGACATTCATTCTTCATATTTTACTATTGTTGGAAAACAATATGGAAGCACAAATGCTAGGAATTACTAATCTATGTTGTGCAATTTGGCTTTCTACTAGAGCAATGTAATTTGGTTTTGTTCTGTGGGATCTTTATTGCATCAACACCAATAGTGACTCAATACAAGCATTTCTAGTATTATAAAGCACCTTACTATTGGATAAAATGAAATTTGTTGTATAATTTGTTGAGGTTCTTACTAGTTGGCTCCTGGTTTTCTTTAGATCTTTGTGGTGAGCAATTTCAATACATGCACTACTAACGATTTCTTACCATTACAATTTGGGGTATCCCAGGGGTGACAACACTTAAATCCACATAGCAATTGTGTTGGGTAACATATTCTAAGGTTGGTTTTACATTTTTTTTACAAAATATTTTGTACTTTTATAAGAAGTTATTTGCACTAAACTGCCTACCAATAGCTACTCTAATTTGAGTTTTGAACACATGGAACTATGGTTCATTTCTTATATGTCCCACCAAAATTTACCCAAATGCATATAGATATTTCCTTAAGCTTCATGTTAACAAGCCTATGATGTTGAAGAAACAAAAAGCATGATCTCCCACTCAAAATATCTTCTCCAGCAATGCGAGTATTGTTCAAAACAATATTTGATACTTCCTCATGTAATGACTATTGCATATTTGATATTTGATATTTGATATTTGGATAGACTAGAATTTAGCTTTGCATCCAAATTCCAAAATGTATGCATGAATATGGGATCCTTTAACTCATCCATCAATAGATACAATGGTGTTTCCAATCATCTTGGCCACTAGTTTCACTGATTGCAAAGTGTTCCCTTATGTTCCATAGTTTACACCAATTCCAGTGTTTTAGTTGTGGCAATGCCCCCTGCTCGTTTTCCCTTCTAATGTGAAATGTGCAATACCAAATGAGATAGACCCATTAACCCCATTACTTGGCATCTAGCTCTTGGCTTTCATTTCTTTAAGTTATAATGGTAGGAGATATAGCCACCATTGCTTCTTGTTGAACAATTTATATACCTCATTTGTGATATCTACTTCTTCAAGTTACAATGGTGGGAGTAGGGTATTAGTATAAAATTAATCTTAATGTGGAAAAGAAGTTTATGAAGTTATGCTACAAAAAAAAATTACATTGCAAGACATTTCTCTTACTAAGCAAGAAGGGCCCAAGGGGGCAGTGGATGAAGTTTTGGATGATAAATGAACTGCAGTACCTAATGACACATCAAATAAAGAGTATAGGATTGAATTAAAAGAAGATCCTACACAATCACTTGAAGAAAATCCGCTTGAAGGGCATAAATAGGAAGAAGAAGTTAAGGAGCTAAATGTCTCAAAGGAACCACACAACTCAAAGAAAGAAGAATCGATAGCTAATGTTACTATATATCACGACGCCCACCACTCAGAGAAATAACAGTCATCAAGGCAAGGGTATGAGCGACAAAAAACTTACTATGGATCTACAAGGAACCCGAAAGGCAACCAGTATGGAGGCACGTAGAGGACTAAATGCAATGCATGGCAACATCTTAGTAGTGCAGTGAAGACATGGATCCCTAGAAGAAATCTGAATCAAGATCAAGAAGGGCCATAATTAAACCCCATGTCCACATTCCACTAGGATGGATGGATGCTCATGCATGGCACCAGCTAGATACATTTCTTAGTTGATCATATTGTATGGTTTCTTCCCATGTTTCCAGGATAAAACATGTGAAGGGGGGATAGAATGTAGTATACCTAAGGGGGTTATATGGAGTACCTAAGGAGGTATCCAATGGGAATAATATTAAATATGTGGTTATGTATTGTTATGTATAGAAACCATGTCTAGTAAAAAAGGCCCATGTAATAGTGTGAACACAATGAATGTAAAAATGCTTACTAGAAGGTTCCACCTACTAGAATGTTCTTAAGAGATAGAAGGGTTACTATAAGGTTCCACCTAATTTAAAATGTTAATACTATATAAAGAAGTAGAAGCAATGTAATGAAGCATGGTGAAGTATATTGTAATTGTATCAAGTATTGTTTGAGGAGAGTTTTCCTTCCTTAAGAAATAGTTAATGGTGTTACCCTATCTCAAGGGTTTTCTCTCTAATTCTTTTGTGTTCATTATGTTGGTGAATGATTGAAGTTAAGGATTTATCTTCTAGATTATATTTTCAGACCTGGGGTACAATGCACAAAGGCCTATGACCAGGACATTTCGCAAAATTTAAGACTTATTCTCAAATATTTTGTCTTTGGAAGGATTGGGTGAAGTGGGTGGCATGATGTTTTTACACTGCTCTCTCAATCCTAGGAAATGGCTATTCCACTCGATTTTCCAAGTCTGTGAGAAGACTTAGACAAGGCTGCCCCTTGCCACCATTCCTCTTCATCATAATTGTAGAAGCTTTGAGTAGATCCTCTCAACAACACACATTAAAAAGAACATTGAGGGGGGTTAAAAATTACCTCCACCCTCCCAATTACATCTTATTTGCAATCCCTGGGTGATACCCTTCTAGCAGGTGCAATGGGAGTCAAGGAAGCTATGACTGTCAAACAAGTTCACTCCCTTTCTAAAGAGGCCTCAGATCAAGAAATTAACCAGGACATATCCCTACTTTTCTTCTTAAATGTACCCGTGTACTCATATCAAAATCCTCGAGGTCATTAATTATAAGAAAGTTGATCTGCCTACAAAATACTTGAAATCTTGAGCAAGTAAAAGCAAAACCCTAGCTTGATATATCTCTATATCTAGAAAATAGAATTCTTCCAACATGATCAGTCCTTTCAGCTATTCCGATTTCCCGCATCTTCACTTTTACCATTCCAAAATATTTCCTTAGTGACTTGAAAGTCTAATGAAGAGCAAGAAAACCCTGAATGGCAATTGGTAGCCTGGGATGAAATTTTGCTTCCTAAATTGGCAAGGGGAGTAGGTATTCGGAAAGTTCTGTTAATGAATGGAGTTGTAGGGGAAAAACTTTTCTAACTAATGTACCAACCATTTAGCTTAACGTTTTAAGTTCCTTTGAATAGATCCAATAAGAAGCTTTTCTCCTAAAATATGTAAGACTCCAAACGTATTAAGACTATAAGACATGCTACCAAAACAAAAGTTCTTGACAAATATATTCACATCTTGCTAAAGAGAGAGGCAGAGACACAAAGCAAAGGAAATTATTTAATTCTCCAGATAGTTGTCTTGGTCTACTTAGCACATCGAATAAATAGAAATGGCATGAGGAGTATCTGTGAAAAATAACATTTATAATTAATATATCACCAAGGTTACATAGGAACACCTGAAACTATTCACCCTCCTAGTAACACAGAAGATAGTGTTTCACAGTAAGGCTTCATCCCAGAAGTACGTGCATAATGTAACTCCCCATTAACCACGCATTATAGCTGATATGCCAAAGGAGTAATCTAATAGAGAGCCTTATATGACCCCAACAAACAACACATGATATATGTAGTGCTTCTAAAATCAAGGTTGTTGCTTCCACTTAGGAATCAATCCTCAAAGCACTTTTGAAACCAAATTTAATTCTGTGATCAGGAAACAAAAACACCTCTCTAGCCATTATAATAATGCTTGTTTTGATAATTCTAATATACAACTCCCAGTGACATCTTGTGTAGAAAAGGTTAATTCCACGAAGAAATTAAGGATGTTTGACATAGTCAAGTCTAACTATCAATGTGTTCCAGTCAGAAGAGCATCATTAATGTGCCCTAATGAAGGCTTGTCTTTATCTCCACATATGTTGTACTTTTTTAAGGCATCGTTTCAGGTTTTCTTAGCATAAGTGGTCTGTTCCTGGACTATGCAGAGTCATTAAAAAATCATCGTGAACTCTTACTACTCCCCAACAATATCGACATCCTTGTGGTGTTCCATTGTTGGAATCACTTTTGCAAGTTTAGATCATTGACCATATAGTTGGAATCATTGGACAACTAATTCTTGGGAAGCCTTGGGGAGCAGTACTTTGCAAAGTGAACCCAACCCTAGGACCTCCTCTTGGTTTGTTTGATGGCCTGATGGAATCTGTACTGAGATCTAGAAGTGGAGCTCCTCAAAGGTCTCATGGAGGCATGTTGACACATTAGGTGGGGTAGAGAAGAAGTCTGAGATCGCATTGATCTAGTGATTGAAGTGATCTAGACCTCGGCATGTCATTTGTTGCCACCAGCAGACATGACAACAGGGAAGAAGTGCTCTGCCTGATGGGATTTGGCTGGGTAAAAGTGATCTTATTCTCTACAAATCAGTGTCGCATTATGAACACATCAGTATAATCTCCACCTAACTAACATTATCTTAACAACATCTGATAATATCCAGAAGAAACCAGATAAAAATTACATTCAGAAGTTATGGGTGAAGAAAACTAAGGTACTATGATGCTGCCAAATCTGGTCTGTCTTTGACAAGAATTTAGCTCTAAGTTTCAATCTCCAAAACTGTCCTTTGCTGCGTTTTAGGACAGCAAACAGTTTAGTAACTTTCTGCCCATAATTTTTATTGGTTAAGTGTTCTTTGAGGTGCCCTTGCAAGTGTTTTCATACCAATGATTAGCACATACAATAATACTCAAAACACATAACACTCCTCACGATCTTTACAACTCTAAATGTTGATCTACACTTCTAAGCATGAATGAAAATTGACACATAAGTTTTTGGTCAACATGACCCTGGAAAAACCCCCATGGGGAAAACCAGTTTGGAGCTAGATGTATATAGAAGATCTCAAAGAAAAATGAACAACAAGGAAAACATATACAAGTGAACCTGGTACAATAGCAACCCTTCTCGGATGCTTTGGAGTCCCTTGAAGATGTGCCTGCTATCCCCTTGAAGCTAGGCGCCCTTCTTGCTTTGCTAACCCTTGGCCCTCTTTCCTTGTCCCTTTGCCTTTACCTTTTCCTTTTCCCACTTGAACCTTGCTAATCTCTTGACCTCTTGCCTTGGAATCAGTGCCCTCTACACAAGTGCGCCCTCTTCCTTGGCTTGGTGCACACCTAGCCTTAGTGCGCCCCTCCTCTAGCAAGAACCTCACAATAGAATGGTGGGCACCCTTAGCCTCTCACTAAGGCTCCCTTCAAGTAGTGCACACCTCCTCCTCCATGAATACTCTCATGACCATGGTGCGCCCTCCTCGAAGCTTTGCGCCTCTCCTCCTCCAAGTGCGCCCCTAAGCAAAGAATGCACCCTCCCTCATGTGAATGCCTCCAACTCCATGGAAGCACCTCCACTCATGTTATGCGCCTTCCTCCCTCAAGTAGCCATTTCCTTCTATCTTGTGCGCCCTCCTCTCCTCAAGAAATGCGCCCAAGTGCTCTTCTCTTCCTCCTCTCCTCTCAAATCTCTCAAGTGAAGAATGAGCCTCTCCTTACACTTTTCCCTCCTTTAACCTCTCTTTGGCCAAAACCTAAAAGATAAATGGCCTAGATCCAATCTAGCCATGTCTAATCAATGGGTGAGATTTAATCCAAAAACCACACTTAGGAAACCCACTTTCCTTAGTTTGTTTTATGTCCTTTAACTCACCCACAAAATGAATCAAATGTCACTTTAATGACTTAAGTGACATATTTCACTTTTGACTTAAACTCCTAAGTCAAAGTGAAATTAAAACATAAAGTAAAGTAATAAGGGTAATAGTTTCCCCCTTTGTGTTTAGAGACTCACAAACACAAGGGGACCACTTTCCAAGGTACCCAAATCTCAACACTCCCTTTTACCGAGGAAAGTGCCATTCACCCCCAATCTCATCCCTGCAGTGGATATGGTTGCCTACTGGCAAATACTCGGTGAGTATGGTTGCACCCTTGTCATCACAAGTGGTCTCTAACACAAATCTTCTCAACCTGTGTGATCTATAGATGGAAGTACATCTCCACCTATCCAAGACCACCTAGATCTCGGCATCACACCAAATATCTCAACCTTGGTCTCTCACCAAGGATTTCTACATCATGGCATCTCGCCAACAGTCACTACTCTTGGCATCTCACCAAGAGTCACTCTCTTGGCATCTCACCAAGAGTCTCCCCCTCATGGCATCTAACCAAGAGTATCTGGATCTTGGCATCTCACCAAGATCCTCAACTTGGCCTCTCACCAAGTGACTTCCACCTGAAGTGAAACCTGAACCTAATCTACTCGTCTCCATAGCCAAGTGAGGCACAAGCCTCTGTGATGCCCTGCTCCTCTTCATCAAGTTGTGGTGCTTTGAAGCTATCGCGCCAACTCTCTGTCTACTCCTAAAACTGAAGTTGTCCTGGGTGGACCAGTCACCCCTAAAGATGGTCTCCTTGAAAGTTGAGTCTAAGCTCCCTCTGAATCAATACTCTGAGTCAATGGGACCTCCTCAACCATGTATTCCCACCGACCGTTGGATGGTGTAACAACTGACGAACACACACTCCCTCGCAAACTGAGCAGTGAATTCGTCCTCCTCTATTGTCATTGCAGTACCATCTTGCTGCTTCTTCTTCTTCTTGGGACACTGTCATGCATAGTGACCCATCTCTCCACAAGCAAAGCATCACACTGTGCTCATGTCTCTCTCTTGCCCACCACCACTATGTTGTGGTTTGGCCCCTCATTTGGGACCCTGTCTAGCACCTCTGTCAGCCTTCTTCTTGCCCTTAGTCCACAGAGCAAGATCCTCATCACCCTCTAAAGTACGTTGATGTCCTGAAGATCATGAGTTGCATCTCAGCTCCTCCTGTATAAAGTTGTCCCAAAGTCTCTCACAGGTAGGCATGACCTCTCGGGCTACAATGCCTCGTACAAATGAACCCCAAGGTTTGGTAAAGTTGTTCAAATTTGTCCTCACCAAGAAGTCGGGATCCACAATCTCCCGATTGCAGCTAACTCATCTTGAATCTGAGTGAATCTTCCTAGGTATGATGTGATCGTCTCAAAATCGAGCATTTGAATGCCCCTGAGTTTGTCCTGCAGAACCATCTTTCGGTTCTAGTTGGAACTCTGGTAAAGCTTGCACAAAGATGCCCATACCTCAAATACAAAGTCTTTACCAGTCAAGTGGCGTATGATGTGATCCCTCACCGCATCACAAATATTCCTTTTCGCCTTGGTGTTTTTCTTCTTGAAATCTACATCCAACAATGGTTATGGAGCAAGTGCAGGAGGAATCATCACAGGAGCTTGAATTATAACCCATAGTTCAAGATCCTCCAAGACGAAAATGATCCTGGTCTTCCAAGGGGACCAGTTACTAGCTCCGGCTAGCCTATCCTCTGCCCGCATCTGGGATACCGACATATCTCACCACTCAAGCTCACACTGATGCTAAAATTGCACATGAGCACTGCCTCACTCCTGTCAACACAGGTGTGAAAAGAGGCAGTGAAACTACAACCTCACTCCTGACAAAACAGGTGTGAAAAGAGGTTGTCCAAATCAGCCTCACTCCTGTCCACACAAGTGTGATAAGAGGTTGTCCACAAGTGTCCTAAACAGTCCTACAACTGTCCAACAAATCTGCCCACAAGTTGTCCACTAACGCTGCGAACAAGCTGTCCAAAAATCTGCCAACAAGCTGTCACAAAACTGTCCACTTAATGCACTAGAAATCAGCAAGTCTTTGCCACCAAGGGCTCTGATACCATGAAGAAAACTGAGGTACTATGATGTTGCCAAATCTGGACTATCTTTGACCAGAATTTAGCTCTAAGTTTCAATCTCCAAAACTGTCCTTTGCTGCGTTTTAGGACAGCAAACAGTTTAGTAACTTTTTGCCCACAATTTTTATTGGTTAAGTGTTCTTTGAGGTGCCCTTGCAAGTGTTTTCATACCAATGATTAGCACATACAATAATACTCAAAACACATAACACTCCTCACGATCTTTACAACTCTAAATGTCGATCTACACTTCTAAGCATGCATGAAAATTGACACATAAGTTTTTGGTCAACATGACCCTGGAAAAACCCCCATGGGGAAAACCAGTTTGGAGCTAGATGTATATAGAAGATCTCAAAGCAAAATGTGTTGATGATTGCAACTTCGTGAGACATTCTTCAGGTCTTCTCCTTAGAGCAGTGGGCTGGGTCGACCTGTGCCTTCCCCCTATCTTCTCCCGATGGATTGAGTTGGGTTGACCTGAGACTGGTCTTCTCCTCAATTGTGTTGGGTTGGGTTGACCTGAGACGGGTCTTCTCCCCAGGTGGATGGGCTGGGTTGATTTGTGGGGGTGCCCCTGATCTTCTCCCCATATCGGGCTTGGTTGAACACTCCTCTGAGACTGAGTTGAGCATGACACTTGTCAGAGGAGTGGCAAGCTATCCTGGGAAGGCACCCAATGTCCCATGGGAGAAGACCATGTGGACATGTCACTTGGGAGTTGACCAAGTCGACACATCCTGAGGGAGCATCCCTTGACGATGATGATGACTTGCTCTAGTGGGTCGTAGCCCCTAGAAGAGATGAGGACGTTCACACTAGGTGTAGCCATGTGTGACATATTGATGCAGCCTTTCACTATGATGACTAGAGACAAGAAGAAGCCCAACGTCTTGTGCAGAAGACCCATCAAAATCCCAACGTCTTGTGTAGAAGACCTAATCTGTTGAAGTCGACCTGGGTGAAGAGACACCTTTTGGAAAGGAAATAGTTCGCATTGGACTAGTATAAATAGAGAGAACTATCTCTCATTTTGACACAACACACTTGGATCACTTTCTCTCTCTTGTGTAGTGCTAGCCTCTTGGGATTCTAGCACACTTCTTCTTGGTGATTGGATTTTCTCTTGGACTATCTATTATCTAGTGAAAGGTTGTTGCTGGGATTTTCTCCCTTGTGAAGAAGGATTTCCCAAGATATCTCTTGTGTATTTTTTGCATGGTTATCTTCTTGTGATCTTGGATAAATGTATGATGCAATTAATGCTTAGGGTTTATGCTTCATGATGCTTATGCTATGCAAAATTGAATAGAATGTTAACAAGTTGATCAAGCATAAAAATTCAACATGGTTTCAAAGCAGTGTTCCTGAGAGAGCCATTGCACAAGCTTCTCCAACACCTTTCCAAGCTAGTCGTCACCTTCTTGCTGCAACTACAAAAACGGCCCTTACCCTTAGCACTTTCCCTTGAGTGTTGGGCCTAATCTCTTCACAAGCAAGTACGGCCTAGTCTAGCGCATCACCTGCAACCTTCAGATTGAAAATTGAAGTTTGTATTTTCGGCCCTAGGGTTTCTAGGGTTTCTGCAAATTTCAATTTCTAGGGTTTCTACAATCATGGTGGGCAGCAAGCCTGTGGAAGATAGGCTTGATGGAGCCTCTAACTTCAACTCCTGGAAATCAAGACTACTCGTCACTCTAGAAGAGAGTGACCTAATAAAATTTGTGGAGGAATTTGTACCTGAACCAGCAGATGCGTCAGAAAAAACTCAGTGGAAGAAAAATGACACCAAGGCTAGAAAGATAATCATTTACTCTGTGAAAGATCATCTTATTCCACACATCTCCCCAATGAAGACGTCTAAAGAGATGTTTGATGCTTTTAAAAATTTGTTTGAAAGTAAGAACACCAACAGAGCCATTTCCTTGAAGCAGCAGCTTCAGAATATTAAAATGACCAAAGCAGATACAGTTGCCACCTTCTTCATGAAAATTGTTGAGATCAAAGATCAGTTAGGCGTCATTGGAGAAATCATCTCAGGCAAAGAGATGGTAATGCTAACCCTCAATGGTCTTCCAAGTCATTTGGAGCCATTCATTCAGAGTATCAATGGACGATCCAAATTGACTTAGTTTGATCGATTATGGGCAGACTGCACTCAGGAGGAGACAAGACTTGCAGCGAGAGGTGCACATAGTTCCCATCATGATGAAAGTCATACACTTGCCTCTCATGCAAGGAAAGGCAGAGGAAGAGGAAAAGGTACGCAAAGATTTCAGAGGAAACAAAAGCCACATCAGGCTCATGAACACAAGGAGAAAGACATGTCAAAAGTTCAATGTTACAGATGTGATAAATATGGACACTATGCCAGACATTGTCCTATACGAAGGAAAGGAAGGAGGCATGCAACCACTGCCAATGTTGATGAAGATCCACCTCACACCAGATCCGATCCTGCTGAAGAATTATTCTTCATCTCAGCCCTCTCATGTACGGTTCCTACTAGCAATAATGTCTGGTTAATTGACAGTGGTGCTTCTAGACATATAACTGGATATAAAGAACATCTCATTGAACTAGTGGAGAAGGATTCTCAGTTACATGTTGTACTTGGTGACTATGCTAGATATGTTGTGAAGGGAACTGGAAACACCTCCCTTCAACTAGACTCAGGTAATCCACTTCATTTGAGTGATGTATTGTTTGTACCGGGAATGAGAAGGAACCTTTTCTCTATTTCAGCCTTAGAGGACAAAGGCTACAAGGTTGCCTTCTCCGATGGAAAAGTTGTTGCATGGCACAAGAACTCTAGTATGGATTCAACCAGTGTAATTGGTGTTCGAGAAGACAGCTTGTACAAATTGACAGTTCATACAGTTCAGGCACTTGTACATGATTCCATTAGTCTGAGTGAGCTTTGGCACAAAAGACTTGCTCACTTACATTATAAAGCTCTTCCCGCTCTGGGGAAGATGGTGACTGGACTTCAACCACTTCATGTTGAGCATGATGGCGTTTGCAGAGGCTATTCTCTTGGCAAGAATGCCAAGGGGACGTTTTCCAGTAGTGACAGTAGATCCAAAGGACCCTTGGATATAATACATTCAGATTTGTGTGGACCTATGACGGTTGCTTCCTTGACTGGATACCTATACTATGTGATCTTCATTGATGATTACTCAAGGAAGATGTGGATTTACTTCTTGAAATCCAAGGATTCAGAAGAAGTCCTTATCAGATTCCAAGAATTTAAAGCTCAGATTGAGAACCTAACCGAAAGGAATATTAAGACCTTGAGATCAGATAATGGAGGAGAGTATACCTCCAAATGTTTTATTGATTTCTGCATTGAGGCAGGGATCAAGAGGGAGTACATTGTTCCTTACAACCCCCAGCAGAATGGAGTTGCAGAAAGGAAGAACAGGTCTATTGTGGAAGCAACCAAGGCAATGATCCATGATTAGAGTCTACCGATGTTTCTTTGGGCAGAAGCATCCATGACCGCAGTATATGTGCAGAACAGAAGTCCTCACAAGATTTCGAAGAACATAACTCCCGAAGAGGCCTTCACAGGAGTTAAGCCTGAAGTAGGACACTTCAAGATATTTGGGTGTCCAGTCTACATTCACGTACCCAAGGAGAAAAGATCAAAACTAGAACCCTCTGGCAGGAAGGGCACATTTGTTGGGTACATTGAATCATCGAAGGCATATCGGATCTATTTCTCAGCTCAGAGACAGATCGAAGTGAGTCGAGATGTTTCCTTTGAGGAGGAAGTTGCCTTTAACAAATCAACAAGGTCTCACATAGAGACTGACAGTGAGAGAGAGGGAGAGATGGCGTCTTCCCCACCTCACACCCCAGCAGTACAGAGAGAGCCAAATGAGCCAGCAAAGACTATTGAGCATGTTGATCCTATTGAGCCAATACATCTTAATGATGTTCCTAGAGAGATTACAGTGGGTCGAAAAAGACCTCTCTGGGCTCGTCAGACTTTGCAGGAGGCAGAGGGACATGCAACTCCTCGTGGTACTTTCATAGAAAGTAAGAGACCTCAAATATTCTCGAGTTATATAGCAGCCATGAGCCACATCATTGATTCTGAGCCTTTCAATTATGAGGAGGCATCTAGTCACAGCCAGTATGGAAGGATGTCATGATGGAGTATCAGTCCATCATGAAGAATGATGTGTGGGACATTGTTCCAAGGCCTAAAGGGAAGTTATGGTGACTTCCAAGTGGATTTACAAGATAAAACATGCAGCTGACGGGAGCATTGAGAAACACAAAGCAAGATTTGTGGCCAGAGGATTCTCTCAGGTGGAGGGAATAGATTATGAGGAGACTTTTTCTCTTGTTGCTTGATATACCTCCATTTGGACGATTATTGCACTTGCTTCAGCCTTGGGTTGGAAACTACATCAAATGGACGTGAAGACCTCCTTTCTCAATGGAGAGAATGAGGAAGAGGAGTATATCGAGCAGCCGGATGGCTTTGTGATTCATGGGAAGGAGTCCCATGTGTGCAGGTTGAAGAAAGCTCTATATGGACTCAAGCATGCCCCTCGTGCTTGGTATGCAAGGATTGATGGATATCTTATGAGTTTGGGTTTCAGCAAGAGTGTTGTTGATGCCAACTTGTACTACAAAGTTGACAATGGCAAATCCTTGATTCTGATCTTGTATGTTGACAACTTATTCCTCACCGGAGCAGAGTATCTCATTACTTGGTGCAAGCATGAGTTGGTTTCTCAATTTGAGATTAAGAATCTCGGATTGATGCATTACTTCTTGGGACTTGAAGTATGGCAGAGAACTGATGAGATATTCCGAAGTCAAGAGAAGTACACAGTTGAGATCTTGAGGAGATTTGGCATGACAGACTATAAGTCCATGACCACATCGATGGTGGCGAATCTGAAGAAGTTGAGTGATCCTTCTTCCGATTCAGACTTGATTGATCTGTCTATGTATCGACAGTTGATTGGATCACTGATGTATCTGGTTAATATCAGACCTGATATTTGATATGGAGTGAATGCACTTAGCCAGTTCATGAGCCAGTCGAGACAGATAAATTGGGTGACTACGAAAAATGTGTTGAGATACTTACGAGGCACAGTTGGACATGGCCTCAGATATGCTTCTAGTATCGACATGAGATTGCAGGGATATGTCGATTCAGAGTGGGCAGGAAGCACAGTTGATAGAAAGAGCACCTCTGGATGTTGCTTCAGCGTAGGATCTACCATGGTTTCCTGGTGCAGCAGGAAACAAACTTTTGTGGCCTTGAGTACCGTAGAAGCAGAGTACATTGCAGTATGTATAGCAGTACACGAAGCAATGTGGCTTCGCAAACTCCTTGCAGGATTGTTTGGCCAGATGTTGGATCCCACCGTGATATATTGTGACAACCAGAGTTGTGTGAAGCTCTTAGAGAATCCAGTATCACATGACAGTACCAAACATGTTGAGATCAAGTATCACTATATTCGTGATATTGTGCAGCGGAATGTAGTTCGAGTGGAATACATTCCTACCGATGAGTAGATCGCAGATGTTCTCACCGAGCCCCTTGCCAAGTCGAAGTTCATGTACTTTCATGATAAACTTGGTGTGACAGAGAATGTCCCTCTTGCTGAGAGGGAGTGTTGATGATTGCAACTTCGTGAGACATTCTTCAGGTCTTCTCCTTAGAGTAGTGGGTTGGGTCAACCTGTGCCTTCCCCCTATCTTCTCCCCGATGGACTGAGTTAGGTTGACCTGAGACTGGTCTTCTCCTCAGTTGTGTTGGGTTGGGTTGTCCTGACACAGGTCTTCTCCCCAGGTGGATGGGTTGGGTTGATCTATGGAGACGCCCCTGATCTTCTCCCCATATCGGGCTTGGTTGAACACTCCTCTGAGACTGAGTTGAGCATGACACTTGTCATAGGAGTGGCAAGCTGTCCTAGGAAGCCACCCAACATCCCATGGGAGAAAACCATGTGGACATGTCACTTAGGAGTTGACCAAGTGGACACATCATGAGGGAGCAGCCCTTGACGATGATGATGACTTGCTCTAGTGGGTCGTAGCCCCTAGAAGAGATGAGGACGTTCACATTGGGTACAGTCATGTGTGACATATTGATGCATCCTTTCACTATGGTGACCAGAGACAAGAAGAAGCCCAACGTCTTGTGCAGAAGACTCATCAGAAGCCCAACGTCTTGTGTAGAAGACCTAATCTATTGAAGTCGGCCTGGATGAAGAGACACCTTTTGGAACGGAAATAGTTCTCATTGGACTTGTATAAATAGAGAGAATTATCTCTCATTTTGACACAACACACTTGGATCACTTTCTCTCTCTTGTGTAGTGCTAGCTTCTTGGGATTCTAGCGCACTTCTTCTTAGTGATTGGATTTTCTCTTGGACTATCTATTATCTAGTGAAAGGTTGTTGCTGGGTTTTTCTCCCATGTGAAAAAGGGTTTCCCATGATATCTCTTGTGTATTTTGTGCATGGTTATCTTCTTGTGATCTTGGATAAATGTATGATGCAATTAATGCTTAGGGTTTATGCTTCACGATGCTTATGCTATGCAAAATTGAATAGAATGTTAACAAGTTGATCAAGCATAAAAAATCAACAAAATGTACAACAAAGAAAACATATACAAGTGAACCTAGTACAATAGCAACCCTTCTTGGATGCTTTGGAGTCCCTTGAAGATGTGCATGCTATCCCCTTGAAGCTAGGCACCCTTTGCCTTGGTGCACCCTTCTTTCTTTGCTAACCCTTGGCCCTCTTTCCTTGTCCCTTTCCCTTTGCCTTTGAGATGCCTTTACCTTTACCTTTTCCTTTGCCCACTTGAACCTTGTTAAGATCTTGCCCTCTTGCCTTGGACTTAGCGCCCTCTACACAAGTGCGCCCTCCTCCTTGGCTTGGTGCGCACCTAGCCTTAGTGCACCCCTCCTCTAGCAAGAACCTCGCACTAGAATGGCGTATGCCCTTAGCCTCTCACTAAGGCTCCCTTCAAGTAGTGCGCCCCTCCTCCTCCATGAATACTCTCATGACCATGGTGTGCCCTCCTTGAAGCTTTGCGCCTCTCCTCCTCCAAGTGCACCGATAAGCAAGGAATGCGCCCTCCCTCCTGTGAATGCCTCCAACTCCATGGAAGCACCTCCACTCATGCTATGCGCCTTCCTCCCTCAAGTAGCCATTGCCTTCTACCTTGTGCGTCCTCCTCTCCTGAAGAAATGTTCCCAAGTGCTCTTCTCTTCCTCCTCTCCTCTCAAATCTCTCACGTGAAGAATGAGCCTCTCCTTACCCTTTTCCCTCCTTTAGCCTCTGTTATCCCCCACTTTTAGGGATAACTAGGAGATCATGTCTCAAGGCCCACAGGTCCTAGACATGGAGTATCGAGAGCCGGATCGATTTTAGCATGGCCCTGGAGGGCCCATCTTTTCTCCCTTTCAGGGCCTCTACTTTGTCAATGGCAGCAACATCCATCACCATCAGCTTGGTCTTGTGTCAGAGATGGTTCTTGCTCCATGAGGTAATGAGTCCAGGTATCATGGTATGTGTCACTTTGATCATCAAAACCCTTGAATATGTGCATTTAATTCCTTTTGTTTCTAACAAATGCTTGGATCTTATACTTGCCCACTTGACCATGTCTGGGGGATTGACAGGATGCCCTAGTAAGCCTGTGTTCGTAGGTTTTGGTTTGCCACTGGGGGGATTTCTAAAAAGCCATCGTTCGCTCCTGTCATAGCACCACTTTTTCATCTTGTTTCCCGCTCATCTATCCCTTTACACTTGTCCAGGCACTGGGTTGACCTATTTTCAGGATTGCACCTTACCTCTTGGGAAGAAGGGGCTAAAGGCCCAGAAGGTAAAAGAAAGCTGGCAAAAGATAAAAGCCTAAGAATGAAACCTCGAGATGCTTTGCCCAGGGATCCCTGAGAAAGCAATAAAAGGCTTCTCAGCAAGAAACAAGAGGGATCCGTAAAAATAATAAAACAAGACCTAGTCAGAGGATAGGGGGTCTCATCACGAGCCAACCTATTAGATCCATGGGTACCTAGCAATATGACATTACCACCAGCTGGTTACCACGCCAGGGTAGTGACTCTTGGTTGCATGGCCAAGAGAAAGGGGGTCTCATCACGAGCCAGCCTTCTCATTTCTGTGAAAGTACTTGTGGGTAATGCTGCCACCATTGGTCACCACACCAGGGCAGTGTCCCCTGATTAGCCTCTTGAAAGAAAAAGCAATAAAGAATAAAAGAATAAAAAATAAAAGGCATGGGCTTGGAAAAATTTGCATCTAGGACAGGTGCAGCTCGCCTTCTACAAAGGCACCCACAGGTAAAGCTTTACATCCTCTACTCTCACTGCACCCACTTGCCTGGACATCCCTTATCCACATCACCCACTTACATGGCTCCGATGAGCTCTCTTCCGGAAACTTTCCTCTTCTAGTGGACACTAGCCCAATAGGACGCCCTGTCATTTTCTCCAAACTTGTATTGCAGGCTTATGTAATGTCTTTGAGCTTTTAACTGAGGTATTAGGGATTTTATGCACATGTTTAATAATATTGATGATGAGATGTGATTGACATTGATATGATCCCTGTGACTTATGAGCCCATGGAGGGCGTAGTTGTTGATGTGCAGGATCATGCCCGACGGACAGGTACCATTTTGGACCGGTACACATGGGGAGATGATCCGTTCGGACCTCCATGGGGCTGAAGAGCCCACCAGATGGATGTTGAGACCCCATCAGGGGGCAGAGATAGGACAGGGATGTACCAGAGGCCTTGCACCGGAGAAGAGGAGGACGTTCTACCAGAGGCACTTTGGCAGAGCTTGACCAAGGGAGATTGTGCCCTCTCCATTGGAACATTGACCCTGAAGGCCAAGGACGTCACCCATGATGATCATGACGTCATCCAGCCTTGTGGACATCTTGGGAGGCAGATTTGGCAGTGTTGGCACGTGTGGCAGGTTGGAGAATCCCAAGGAGGGCTAACGTTTCGCTCCAGGATGCTGCATTTTCCCTAGAAGGGGCTAACATCACCCTAAAAGGGGCATGATGTATCTCTTTAGCTTGATTAGGGCTTAATTTTAATTATTTAATGTAGAACAGTATGATTTTTAGTATTTTGGCCTTGTCAGCCTTTTTATGACCTAAAAGTGAAATTAGGTCATGGTATAGTATAAATTGAGGGTTTTTACTCTCATTTTATCATCATCTTTCACTCACCACTTGGTGAGGTCTGAAATTTGCGACCTATTCTAGGGTTTTGGCTGAAATAGTGAGGCGCACTTGTTGAAAGAAGATTTTCTTGGCATATTTTGGCATTTCTCTTGGTGGAAGGTGTTACAACTAGGGTTTGCTACTTGATTTCTTGGTTAAATGTAAGTGAATTTCTTCAAAACTTCTTAATTGAATGGTTGTAGTATTTCTTTTCTTTCATTTATGGTTATATTTTGCTGATATAAACCCTAGGTGACAAACACACATAGAAGGTCCTTGTCTCATGTCCCCATCAAGGTTTTAGCCATTTTATTTACTAAAATGAGATAGAGCCTTGCCTTAGCAACACTCTACTCTTTCTAGCCTTTGTAGAAGAAGATTGAGCCTTGCCATAGCAACACTCAAATCTATCTTCTCCCATGCTAGTTGTTTTTCTTAGTTAAAGCTGAGAAGGAGAAAACGCATCAAGGCCTGGTTCCCCTACACCTTGGTGAGCCGATATTCCCTAGGGTTTGCTTGGTAAAGCCTTGCCATAGCAACACGTTACCTGCAAAACCTCTTGTCTTAGTTTTGTGCAATCTTTTGAGCTAGTTGTTTTCCATTGAGCTAAGGAAGGAGGAGAGAGCACTGAGGCCTAGTTCCCCTACACCAAAGTGAGCCTCTCTCCCCTAGGGTTTTATCCTTGATGCCTTGCCATAGCAACACCTCAAGGTTCAACCCTCTTGTCCTCAGTCATATTATTATCATTTGATCCTTCAGCTCTTGCGTCCTCCTATTGACTCCATATGCCGTAGGAACGCACTGATCTAAGCCTTAGTGTAATTTCAAAACAACTTCAAATACCTTTGATCAAACCCTAACCTTTCTAACCCTAGCTTAAGACTAACCTTGCTAACTTATTGTTGCCGACATCTTTTGCTATAAACATCATTGTGTAGCTAACGTTTTACTTTTAAGCAATTGAATGGTTATTTAAGGCATTACCTAATGAAGTGTTAATTAATTACATTGAATGCCAAGTTTCTTTAGCATTTATTGAAGAAGTGATCTTATAAATTGTTGCTATTGTACAAACATTGACTTCGTCAATATTTTATTGCTCCAATTGCTTATATATCAAATAGTCATTAAAATATATGAAGTATTAACCAAGCGAGTAAGCTTGCATATATATCTCTTGTTGCTTTGTCTCGGGCAGGTACATCTCATTTTGGTTACACTTCTCCTTATTGGCTGGTTAGCCGGACTATTTGCTCAGAGGTGACTTGTAAGGAGGGGGAATTTATATCGTATCCTACAATCCTTTGCCTTCTCAAAACCCCAAGTCACCGGGGACGTCTCCCCTGGGCCTCACCTCCCCAAACAGAAAGAACCCTCCTATCGAGGTGACATTGGATAGGATTGGTTCCAGTTACGCCAGTTTGATCTCTTTTCATCCTTCTATTATCCTAACTACAAACTATGCGATAACAGCCTCTCTTTGGCCAAACCCTAAGAGATCAATGGCCTAGATCCAATCTAGCCATGTATAATCAATGGGTGAGATTTAATCAAAAAATCTCACTTAGGAAACACACTTTCCTTAGTTTGCTTTATGTCCTTTAACTCACCCACAAAGTGAATTAAATGTCGCTTTAATGACTTGAGTGACATATTTCACTTTTGACTTAAACTCTTGTTGTCGTCCTAATACACACTTGCCAACATGAGCCAAGTTCGGCTCACTTTGTGTGTCCTTGAAGGCACAATGCCTAGGTTCACAGTCCACGCTATCACTTTGATCGGAACCTCTTCCATCTAGGCTCACTCCTAGGGAAGCCAAGGGGGGTAGTCCCTAGTTTCTAGTTAAGTTCTAGGAGTTGATTTTAGTTTGTTAAGGTTTGGGGGGATTCTGACCTAAGATGCTAAGGCAGCAATGCAAGATGCAAGGTTAGTATGTTAAGCAAGCCTTTTCCTAGGGCAACAAAGACTAGTGCCTAAGATTGGGCAAGGGGTCAACTAAAGTTAAAAGGATGATTCGTTACAAATATGATTACAAAAGAATAATTGAATCAAATATTGAGTACAAGATTTACAAGTAAAGAATACTAAGATACAATAAGCTAGCTAACCACTTTAATTATTTGTGTGTCGGATATAAGAAGATCAAAGCATTATCACATTTATGAGATTATCATCAACACATCATTATCATCAAGACATCTACAAAGAAGACTTAGAGATTTTAAGCACAAGTATTATGAAGATGACCCACTCTTAGTTATTCAACCCACGAAATGTTTTATATGATTAAGCCCAAGGTTAGATCATTAAAGGTTTCTTAAGATCTTTCGATTTTGGTTACCTTTATTAAGTTTTCACCAAAGCCTCCTCCTCCTATTGCCAAATGGTTGTTGGATGCTCAAGATAGTGTAGCAACGAGGCTAACCCTAACTGTCACAGTCAGCCCAAAGCATTGAGTTTTACGGAAAGGACACCCCTTCGTGCCACGAGACCGTCCCCGGCCTATCACCGTCCGTTGCCCTCCTCAATACCTGTTTTAGATGGTGAAGATGGTGGTCTAAGGTACCCTATTAAGTTTATTAAGTTGATATATGAATTAGGTAGACTTTTAGGTGTATTTTAGAGTGTTTTAATGATTTTATGACACTTTTAAAATGTGATTTAGTGACTTGGTTGAAACTCACTTCAGCCTAAAATGTGTTGATTAAGTTTACAAATGAAGAGGCATTAACACATATATGTTATGTGAGAGCAAAGCAGTAAATGCACAAATAGATAGCTTGCAAAGTAAAGAAACAAAATGTAAGGGCAAGAACAACTTGCCAACAAGAAGAAGAAGAGAACCACACTTATCTTTATATGATTTATAACATTTATATCCAAGCACAAGTGTAAGAAAGAAAATTTAAATCTGAGCCTACACTATTAACTTAACCATGAAGTTGCTTCCAATATGTGGCAAGTGGCCTTAATAGATCATAGTATGAAAGAAAAAACACCACACACTTGTTGAAGCATTTAAACATTTAGGATTTTAGATCGAAGCATCTAAGATAAAGATTAAACTTTGAAGAGCTTTAAGCATGCAAATAGATCTAGTTAAGTTAGTATGCCCAATAGGCTTAAGCTTAAGAAATATTGTGTATGAGATCTAGATCTAGAATATTTTAGACAATAAGCATTTAGAGATCATCAATCACATATTAAACCCTAGTCTTACCACTTGGGGTATTCCTCTCCCAATAGGTAGGCAATTATTTAGCTTGTTTAACAATTAGAAAATATTGAGAAAGGAGAGAAGCAAGCAAGCAAGAGAGTGAAGCAAGAAGGAAACAAGCAAACAAGAGGCAAACCCTAATCCCCACGTCCTAGGGTTTGGGAGATGCCTTTCATCTACCAAACCCCACGTCTTTGCTCAAAGAGACAAAAAAATGCAAAAGGGGGAAGATCTATGCTAAACCCTAGCTTCCCCAAGGCTCACACATGGGAGGAGGCCGTACCACTCCTTCTCCCACAACTATGAGCCACTAAAATCAGCAAGAAGAGGAAGAAGAATGCTCAAGAAAACTCTAAAAATGAAGGAGGTTGAGAAATAGCTACCAATCCCTTTGGGGAGTCTTTTGAGTGTTGTGTGGATGCCTTTGAGTAGCCAAAACCCCTCTCAACCAAATCTGAACCTGCAAAAACCAGTAAGGTATCCTTGCTGGAAATGCTACACACAACCAAAAAAGTGAAGAAAAACTTTTGCCTTTTTAGGGCAAAATTTTTTCTTAAGAGAAGTTGATAAATTTTGATATAAATGACCAAATCTTACTAAGTTAAACTAGATGAAATATATGTGAAAGTGAACAGCAAATAGAAGAAGAGTAAAGGGTGAAAAAGCTTAAAGTTTGTATGTGTTTCAAGGAAAGAATCTTCCTTGGTGTATTCCCAATGAAACCCTTGAAGCTAAACCTGCAAAACTTGAGAGGTGATGTGCATACAAGAGATAATATGTTGCATATATTAATAAGATGACATTTCAATCCTATCTAGCAAAACAAGATATATAGATCTACAAGCATGTGCATTACTAGATCTACCCAAGTAACATTTTACCTAAGATCCAATGTGTGCAATCACCAAACAAATTTGAACAACTTTACCTCATGTGTATGGCAAAAAAAAACATGTGCATAACTCTTCCAATAGTCCTCCAAATCTTCTCTTTATTATTACTCAAGAAAATGGATCTTGGAGAAAACTATCTCCAAAACCCTAAGAGCTAGAGAATGGAAAATGTGGAAAGAAGGAGAGAGAGAGAGTGAGAAATCAAGTAGCATAACATTAGCTCAAGATATGGTGAGTTGGGAGTGAGGAAAGGGATCTATTTATGCTTTGAGAGACAAACTCACCCCTCTTGGATCAATGCCAAGTGT
Source organism: Picea engelmannii (assembly GCA_009831015.1). NCBI lineage: Eukaryota > Viridiplantae > Streptophyta > Pinopsida > Pinales > Pinaceae > Picea > Picea engelmannii. The sequence continues at coordinate 444,947 of ML788470.1, forward strand.
CCAACACCAAGCAAAAGAGGAGATCCCTAGGCTAGGGCGCACCTCTTAGGGTTTAAATATTAGATCTAGGGTGTAGAAGGTGTGGAAAAAGTTGGGATCAAGCAAAAGTAGTGTGGGAGGCCTATGGGATTCGTGCCAAGGGAGAGGAAGAGTCTCAAATAATTTTTAAAAATTATTTAGAATTTTCCTAGTGGAGGAGACGCATGACTCTCTTGGAGAGTGCACCACTTTGGGATGAGGAGAAGGTAAGGAGTGGAGTAAAAGAGGTAAGGGTGTTGGGATTACACAAAGGTGAGACGTGAGGGGTCAAGGGAGGCACACCAACCAAGAAGGGGGGTCATCTCCCCTAAAAATCGATTTTCTAGAATTTCTTCTAGAAGGGGGGGCATCAACTTCCTAGGAGGGCGTGAGGGTTTAGTGAGTGTGACGGGGTAAGGGTTAGGAAAGGTTGAAACAAGTTGGATGGTTGGGGAAGGTTTAGGAAATCTCTCTCTAACTTTATCCCATCATTTTACACCCTTTTAACTCATTATTACATTTTTACATTTTTGCCATGTTTGGACTTTAGCAATTAAAATTGTTGTTATTGACTGACTGACACTCCGGGTGAACAAACCCATAGCAAAAGTTGTCCGACCGAGTTGAAACTGGGTCCATGGATGTAGGGGGTGTTATTCCATTTCTTTTGAGCACAAATACCCCTATCAAAAGTCCAAGGACCTAGTTTTTACAATTTTTGCTCAAAAATAATTAAACCTCCAAACTTAGGGAAATTTAATTAAAAATTAATTAATTAAAAAAAAACTATACTAGACTTGACGGAATTCCGCAAAACTTTATAAGATGTCTTGCATGGTCATTTACAATGATTCCCTGCAATAATTACCAAAAGATAAGCCCACAAGAACACCGTTCACCACTTTGGAGGAATTATTGCAAGTGTGAGGGAAAAACTCAAGGGAAATCAATAAGGCTGAAAAGCCCAATTGATAACCTGAGGATAAAAAACCCTCGGTGAAAGGAACTCTCCCAGTGAACCAATCCCAAGGTAAC
>ML788470.1:464482-481559 GCA_009831015.1 Picea engelmannii
CCGCAAGTTTCCAAGCAAAGAATTAACCTCCAAGGAGGCCCAAACCATTTCACTAATTGAACTTCAATTTAACCTTAATAAAACACGCGAACTACATTGCCCACGACTCTCTTTAAGGCACTAGTCTCAATCATTTACAAGCAGCAAAGCCACAGGCTTCACATTTTCATAATTTGTTATATATTTGATGTAAATGCAACTTGCACCTAACAACTGTTTCTTAGTATCCTTTTGATGCAAGTTAATTTGATTATATATATATCGTGGTGAATGAAGGTTCATGTTTATTTTCAGTTTAATGGTTAATGGTTTGATAAAGCAATAAACTCCTAGATCTCATTTTCTTATACTCAGCTTAAAAGCCTTAGTATTTTTGTTAGGGACTACCCCCCTTGGCTTCGCTAGGAGTTGGCCTAGACGGAGGAGTTGAGGATTAGGTGACAGCACCTTAACTCTCACTTGCCCCCAAGGACACACCGAGTGGATTGAAGATTTCTTCCACGTCTCCCAAAGGTGTGTATAAGGCGGCAACAGGACCCATGTGGAGCTTGGTGACGATGCCAAGTATGCAGTGAAGGGGGAGGGAACTATCTGGTTTCATCTTGAGTCGGAAGGTTCATTGGAGACCCAGAATGTGCTTTATGTACCATAACTAAACAAGAATTTTCTCTCAATCTTAGTTTTGGAGGATAGGGGTTTTGTCGTCATGTTCAAGAAAGGGAAAGTAAGAAAGATAGAAGGATACCTACCAAGATACCAAGCTTAGATGCTTTGACCCTGACCTAATCCACTTACCCTAAAGAGAGGAACATCTGTTTACAAACAAGTAAAAGAAAAACTTACGCCTAACCCTATGTTTGCAAGTATAAATTGAGCAAATGTGGAATGCCTTAAAACTCTTCCCTAATAAGCATTTGGTTGATGCAGATTCAATCATTTAAAATGGTTAGGACTCGGGGAAATCGAGGCCGAGGGGCATCATTGCAAGGACCGCCAACGCTGGTGTTGCCACCACCATCGCCTGAATTAGCTCTCATTTTGCGCTCTTTGGAGGCTATTAATGAGACATTAAAGGGACGCCAATCAGCAAATGTCGAGGTGGAACCCCCACCATCTGAAGTGGGTAACCCTGAAGCGTCAAGGGACTCAGAGGGAGGGCCTCCACCAAGGGGCATCACCAGAGAACTACAGAAGATCAAACTCCCAGAGTTTGTTGGGGGTCGTGCAAGTGAACGTGCAGAGGCATGGTTGGAAGGAATGACACGATGTTTCGCCTTAAGAGACTATGCTTCCACATCAAAGGGAAAAATAGCGATTTTTCAATTGAGGGACAATGCCTTGAACTGGTGGGGTAACCTAGAGAGGCAGTTGCACATTACCCCATATACCGTCTCATGGGAGCTTTCTGAAGAAAGGTTCTGGATGAAATATTTGCCTGCATACTACGAGGAACAACCGGTAGGAGCATTTCATGCTCTAGTTCAGGGAAACAGGACCATGGAAGAGTACGAGATCAGGTTCATGGAGTTGGTAAAATATGTCTCGTACATGGATACCAATCAACGACATGTAGAACGTTTTGTGTATGGGTTAAACCCTAAGATAAGGGCCATGGTACATATGTGGAAACCGTCGTCAGTAGCTGAAGCAGTTGAAAATGCACGTTACATGAAGGAGCATATGAGCTTAAACGGAGATATGAGATCAACCTTTCCACGGCATCCTGGATTCGTGGGGAAGGCCCCTAGGACCTTCTCCAGGGGAGGAAGCTCTAGCCCACCTCCTTGTGGCAATAGAGTCGCACCTAGAGCAGTTGCTACAGGTATTTCAATCAATGTTGTATATGTCATGTCGGGGAAAGTGTCGGTGAGGGTCCGGAATGTAACTTCTCGGCGACATCGGCAGAAAATGTCGGAAAATGTCACAAGACCTCAAAAAAATACAAAAACACTCATTTTTTTCATTTTTTTAAACTTGTAAAGCAACAACAACATCAAATAAACACTTTGCTACATAAATATGAAAATACAACCAATAAATAAGATGCATAAGATGTCAAGTGGTCACATATCGTTACTAAACTGAAAATTTTGAAACATGTTCCTGATAGGATGATAGTAGATAGAAAATCACATCAAATGATCAAAATAAATGTATCTCATGAGATGAATCATCATGAGGCATCTAGATACTAAATAGTACATGATAAAATGAAAATGATAGATCAAAGGAATCCAAAATTCAAATCATTGATTCCCTCTATGTCGTGTTGTTGCTGCTCTAGCCCTTTTACGAGTAAAGGGCACCAATTTTCCTCTGGAAGTAGTAGGTGGTCGTGGAGGTACTCTAGATGAGCTTGGAGTGGAAGCTCCAGATGCTACATCTGAGGTGGTAAGTGATGGGGACGAGATGGAAGGAAAAGTGTGTTGCCTCCCAGTCCCAATGGACCCAAGTCCAACTCCAGGTATAGCTCTCCGTGGAGGTGGTGGCAGCATTGGATCCACTGGAAGTCCAATCTCCTCCTCGGCCTTTGTATCCACTGGAAGTGGAACATCCTCCTCCTCCTCCTCCTCCTCCTCTGTTGCCCCCTCCTCCCTCAAATCATCTACATGCTCCTCCAACCACTCGGGGACCTCCTCCATCTCAGGCTCCTGAATCTCCACCCTCCACTAACTGGTGGTGTCAATGTTATCCAATGAAATGGCTTCTACGTCAGGTTCTTTGTCAAGTTGCTTCACCCACAACCTTAGATTGCAGTAGACATATACCAAGTCATTAAGGCGTTGGGTACCTAACCCGTATGAACATTGAGAGCTATAGTTAGTGATGGTAAATAAATAGTAAATACTAAATTGTAAAAATTAAAATTAAAACAAATATAAAGTTTAAATAATTTAAATTTTGATTGTTGCATTTTTTAACATTTCTAACCTATTGCGCTTCTTGGAGTGTATCTTTTCAAAGACACTCCAATTGCGCTCACAACCTGAAGAACTGCAAGTTTGACTAAGCACTCGAACGGCAAGTTTCTGCAACTCTGGGAGCTTTCCACCATAGTGTTTCCACCAGACATCTATAATGAATAACATGAAAGGAAGACAACGAATTATATTTTAGATTTCCATCAAGCAATAAATGTCATATATAATATGTAGAAAGGAATAAACAAAATTTGAAATTGAAGCTTACCTGGCATCCTTGTCGTCCTATCTTAGACAGCCATATCATAGCCCAACATCCCGGATGTCATCCTATATATCTCATTCTGTCTAGAAATCTCTGAGCGTTCAGCTGGAGTCAGCACCATCCTCTGAACACACTGGAGGAAACCATCAATGACCTCACCGTCAAAATTAAATCCACAAGCATAAGCGAATGCAGGGTTGAGGTAGAGCCCTGTTGCATGAATGGGACGATAGAGAGTGTTATTCCATCGCTCATCAATCACACCCCATATCTGAGCTCTTTTGGTGAGTCCTTCCTCCCCCTTGTTCTCATAGTACCGGTAGTAGATAGCTTCGTTGGCCCTATCCATGGCATCATACAAGTAGCCCATTGCGGGCTTCTCACCATCAACCAATCGAAGAACCTTTACCAAAGGTTCACTAATGGTATATACCTCTCCTACTCCACTCCAGAATATCAAGTGATGTCCCACAAGTTGGGATATGGCTTGCCCATCTTGTTTGGTGTTATAGACACAAGTAGCCCACTCATTAGAAAGAAACATTCTTTGTAAGTCCAACATACTTTTGAGGAGCGACTGAAGAGAAATGAAGTTGGTGGCAAAACGTGTGATTGCGAGACGCACCAACTCTCTGTTCCCTGTGAATTGTCTCATGAGTGAAAGAACATATGTGTGATTATATATATATTGTCACACTCCGAGCTGAATCAATGATTTCCTTGATCCAAGGAAGTTTTCCCATGTCCTCTAGTATCAAATCAATGCAATGGGCGGCATAAGGACTCAAGTAGAAGGATGGATACCTCTGCATAAGCATCCTCCCAGCAGCAACATAATTAGCAACATTGTCCGTGATGACTTGGACAACATACTGCGGGCCTATCTCTCAAATAAAGCCATCCAACAACTCACATAATAATTGTGCATCTTTTGTATATGCACTTGCATCAACACTTTTGATAAACATTGTCCCCTTGGGACAATTAACCAAAAAGTTTAGAATTGATCTTCCCTTCCCATCAGTCCACCCATCCAACATCACGGTGCGTCCGGTAGTCTTCCTTGTTTCCCTGAGCTGAGCTAATCTTTCAGTGCAGTCGGCCTTTTCCCCTTGAAGGAGACGCCCTCTCAAATCCTGATAGGAAGGGCCCCTATACTCCGGGCCAACAATTGCAGCAGCTTCAAACATGGGATGGTAGAAGGGGTTATTGGCAATATTAAAAGATATATCACTCCAAAGAAACATTTTGCCACAAGCTTGTCAGCCTCCTCCGTCTCTTTTTTTTTAATCAATGACCAAATAGAAGGTTGACCCCTAGGTGTTGACCTCATCACAAAGTAAGATGAGGTTGATGAGGGGGCTGCAGAAGTTGAGGGCCCTGTGGCTGAGGAGTGGGATTGTGGTACTACTGGTCCCCCCTCAGAGGCACTTGTTCCACTGTATCTATTTGTAGTGGAACGTGCAAGTTCTTTTTTGCGAGCCTCAATCGCATCCCTCTTATTAGCCATATCAATGAGTGATTGGTTTGCAATATGCACAATTTTCGGGGTTCTGTTTGGACAAGGATCCACATCAAACTCAGGGATTTTGGCAAAGTGGTATCTCAAGCGGCTAATTCCTGCAAAAATCTTTTTGCCGCAAAGATTGCATGTCAATACTTATCTATTGGGAAGTTGCATTGGTTCACCATACACCCACATTGGATCCAATGCCTTCGGCATTTTGTTTAGATAAAAATATTAAACCTATGGCACAAAAAAAAAACACACGATAATGCAAAGGTTAAATAATAAGAGATAGATGAATTAGAACGATTGAATCTTCCATTCAAAAACAACAAGAAGAGGCACATTGCAAACCCTAGCCTAACTCTAAAAATTAAAAAAACAAAGTTCAAATCTTCAAGTTCAAACTTCAAACAAATGAAAGAAAAACGTTTTTTATCATACTTGGAAATCTTGATCTCTCCGCTGGCGCTAATGGAAGCAAGATCCTTGGCTTTCTCCTCCTTGGATAGATGCACAATGACTTCCCTCACACCTCTCTAGCTCTCTCACACTTCACAAATGAAACAATGACAAAAAAAAAGGACCCGAGGCCTCTAAAACCCCTCACACGCACTTTTTTTCCGCGGGTATTCTCAGCAGGGCGACACATTGCATCGACCGGCGACACATTGTCAATTTCTCGTGAGATGAAAGTGTCGCAACATTTTCATTGTGTCGGATGTGTCACGAAATTTTGTTAAGAAAATATCGGGAGGGTGAAAATGTCGCCGACATTTCCGAAATATCAGAGATATATTCAACAGTGATTTCAATGGCAGCGATTGCAGCATCCCACTCATCACCAACGACGCAAGCAGGTCCATGACCTTCTTAGGGAGCAGCAAGTAGGGGCAGGGGAGCCATGGGAAGGAACTCATTTCAGAGACCGTCACAGGGCAGTGCGCAGGTTCCATCTCGTGTTACTTGTTGGGGGTGTGGAGGACCCCATTACCAGCGTGACTGCCCAGAGTCACAAGCAGGATTTGTGCATGGAGAAGGAAAGGCCCCGATGGGAAGAGTGAGTGGTAGCCACCAGATTTATGCAGCGGTTAATAATCGCCATGCAGAACATCAATCCACGGTGGTGGAGTCATCAGGTATGCTAAATCATGTCAATGTTAAAATTTTATTTGATTCTGGTGCTACAGATAGTTTCATTTCACCTTGTGCATTAGAAAAGTGTGGGTTGGCAGCCTACGAGCATGATGACTTTAAACAAGTCGAGATGGCTTCAGGGGAAAAACAAGCGGTAGGACCTAGCGTTAATAATTGTCTAGTAGACCTGGGAGTGTGTACTACTAGGCTGAAGGTGTACGTCACTGCTCTCGAGACGTATGACCTAATCATCGGAATGGATTGGTTAGAATCCCATCGAGCTATGGTAGATTGTTTCGCAAAAGGGGTGCTTTGTATTGACGATGAAGGAAGGTCAATAGAGATCCACAATGTACGAAGGAAGGTGTCTCTACGCTTTATCTCAACCATGAAGGTTAAACGTTGCATGAGGCAAGGTTGTCAATTATATGTAGTGGAAGCAGTGAATGAAGGGAAAGGACCCTCCTTGGATCAGTATCCAGTATTGTCGGAGTTTAAGGATGTTTTTCCGAAAGAGTTTCCAGGGTTACCTCCTGAGAGGGAGCTTGATTTTACCATTGAGCAAAAACCTGGTGCGGAGCCAATTTCCAAGACTCCGTATAGGATGACAGCATCAGAACTTTGTGAGTTGCAGATGCAGTTGAAGGAACTACTCGACTTAGGGCTAATAAGGCCTAGTGTCTCACCTTGGGGTGCACCACTAATTTTTGTGAAGAAGAAGGATGGTTTCTTACGACTGTGTATAGATTACAGGTACTTCAACCGTGCTACAGTGAAAAATAGGTACCCAATGCCACGGATAGATGATCTCTTTGATCAGATGAAAGGAGCAGCAGTGTTCTCAAAAACTGATCTATGATCAGGGTATCACCAGTTAAGGATTAAGAAAGGCGATATTCCTAAAACTGCATTTCGAACTCGGTTTGGGCATTATGAGTTCGTTGTAATACCTTTTGGTTTGACCAATGCGCCAGCAGTATTCATGAGCCTCATGAATGGTGTATTCTGAAAGTACATAGACCGCTTTGTACAGGTCTTTCTAGATGATATCCTCATCTATTCCAAGAACGAAAGAGAGCATGAGGAACACTTGCCAGTGGTGTTTTCATGCCTTAGAGAGAACAAATTGTATGGCAAGTTGTCGAAGTGTTCTTTCTTCTAGAAAGAAATTCACTATTTAGGTCATATCATTTCCAGTGAAGGAATCTATGTGGACCCAGAAAAGGTAAAGGCCATTATGGAATGGCCAATGCGAAAAATGCTCATGAGATAAGAAGCTTCATGGGGCTAGCAGGTTAATCGAAGATTTGTGGAAGGGTTCTCTAAAATAGCGAAACCCATCACCACTTTGCAGCGCAGGGGGTCAGGTATGAATGGACAGAAGAATGCGATATTGCATTCATCGAGCTTAAGAGGTTACTAACTAGTGCACCAATTCTACGAGTGTCGGATATGGAAAAAGACTTCACAGTCTGCACGGATGCCTCGAAACAAGGGTTGGCGGCCGTGCTAATGCAAGATGGAGGAGTGATAGCGTATGCGTCAAGGAAGCTGAAGCAACATGAGGAGCTTTACGCTACTCATGATTTAGAGTTGCCAGTTGTAATGCTAGCACTAAAACTTTGGAGGCACTAGATGGGGCGAAACTTTGAGCTCAAAACGGACCATGAAAGCTTAAAGCATCTCTTCACTCAAAGGGATCTCAATGCCAGGCAGAGGCGATGGAGTGAGTTTATGAATGAGTTCGATTTGGAAATTTCGTACATCAAGGGAAAGGAGAATGTAGTCGCAAATGCCTTGAGCAGGAGACCACGTGTCTTCTTCTTGGTACCCTTAAAAGTTAATCTAAGGGAGCATGTGTTGGGGAAACTTCTTGGAGATAGTTGGTATTTAAAGGTTATTTCAACCCTCCAGAGTGGAAGGAAATTAGATCCAAGGTATGAAGGATATAGCCTGGAAGCAGATGGATTATTAAGATATCAAGGAAGGATGTACATCCCCTAAGGTGGGGATATTCGAAGCATCATACTCAAGGAATCCCATAGAGCACTTTATTGTGCACATCCGGGTGCGAAGAAAATGTACGCGGACATGAAGAAGTTTTTCTTATGGGTAGGCATGAAGCGTGATGTAGTACATTTCGTCGCCAAGTGCCTAGAGTGTCAACAAGTGAAGGCTGACCACCACCACTTCGCAGGTCTCCTACAACCGCATGATGTTCCTATTTCCAAGTGGGAAGTCATCTCTATTGATTTTGTTGTAGGATTGTCGCTCACATCGCATAGACACAATGCCATTCTTGTGATAGTTGATAAGTTGACCAAGAGTGCCCATTTTATGCCGATTAGAGACACTTATGATGTCATTGATGTGGCACACGTGTTTATAAGTGAGGTCATTCGTTTGCACGGGTTACCCAAGAAGATCATTTCAAATAGGGACTCTCGATTCACATCTAGGTTTTGGACAAGTTTGCAGTCAGCGTTGGGAACTCAGTTGAACTTAAGCACAACTTATCATCCCGAAACAGATGGGCAAACTGAGAGAGTAAATCGAGTTATGGAAGACATGCTTAGGATGTATGTTATGGATAATCAAACCCATTAGGAGAAGTACCTACCTTTGGTAGAGTTCGCCTACATTAACAGTTTTCATAGCTCCATTGGAATGCCACCCTACGAAGCTCTGTATGGAAGGCCATGTAGAACACCGTTGAGTTGGGAAAGGTTAGAAGACCGAGTGACAGTTGGACCAGAATTGATTCAAGAGATGGAGGAACAGGTGATTCAGATTAGGCAGCGACTAAAGGAAGCACGAGATAGACAGAAAAGTTATGTTGATGCACATAGGACTGACCAAAGTTATAAAGTGGGAGATCAAGTTTTCATTTGTATCAGGCCTAATAAGAGTACCATTCGGTTCGGGAAGGGGACAAAGTTGTCACCTTGATTTATAGGACCATTTAAAATCCAAGAGAGAATTGGACTCGTTGCCTATCGTCTCATACTGCCACCCCACTTGCATAAAACTCATAATGTTTTTCATGTATCTGTTCTACATCACTATGTTGCTGACGAATCTCATACACTGAATTGGAAGGAATTGCAGGTATCGGACATGGGAACCCTCACGGTAGAACCGTTACGCATATTTGACCATAGGGTCCGACAGCTCAGGAACCGTCTGGTAGACCAAGTTAAGGTCCAGTGGGACAAATATAGTCCAGGATCTGCTACTTGGGAGGATGTCGAGACCTTACAACGAGATCATCCCTCACTTTTTTGACCACCTCGGGAATTTTTTTTCCCGAAGGTTGGGTGTATGTAATGCCACCTTTTGACTTAGATAGCTAGAATTACCTAAGGCCTAATCACATTTGTTTTCTATTCACTGTGAAACTATTAATGATACACTTGAACTTTTAAGGCATATGAACCTATGTCAATGTCAATTCTATGAATGTTTAACGTTATTTGAATTATGATGGATATTATGAAATCTATTCCTAACTTGAAAATTTTAACATTTAAAGTTGTTGGTACGTGGATATCGAATTGAGATTATGGTTAAATGCATTTACATGATGATAATGCATAGATATGTATGAGTTTGTGTTATAGGTTAATCTGCAGGTCAATGGGCTATGAAATAGCCAAAGGATAATGATAATAAAAGGTTGATGTCGTGAACACCGACCGAGAAACAATATGGTATGAATCTTTGTATGTGAAATTATGTTGGTTTGAATGCATTGCTATGATATGTGGATCAGTGTAGGTTTTTCAGGTGGCGAGACTGCCTAAAATTGAATATACGATGACAAAATTCCCAGCAACATAGTGCCACTATATGTTCCATGGTAGGGTGTGGACCCTAGTCCTATTAGGAGGGGTGGAGGCATTTCCCACCGTGTATCCTCTGAAAGCTGGAGTCATGGGAGGACGGTGTTAGCTCACGCTCCCCTAGACGTGTGATGATGACTGTCAGTTGTCTGTTGGGGAAGCGTGGTCAAGAGAGTTGACACTTCCGCTTACGGGTTCTATTTGGAGTTAGGTCAATATAGTTGACGCTCCAAGATAGTCAAGCAGAGGAAGGATAGGGATGGAAGATGGAAGTAAGTTAGGGAGGAAGGATGAATAGAAGTAGTTGAGAGTGTGTGGGGATTTTGCCTTATAGAAAAATTTCTTGATTTTTTTTTTTTTAAATATATATGTATGTTTATATTTACTTAACTAAACTACAATTATCTAAGTGAATGTTGTGTGTGCTAAATTATTGTAATTGAAGAATTTCGTGAACATTTTAAATAGTTTACTATCTTTTATGAAATGAATGGTCTTGTTGATTGGATTGGACGCATACAAGAATTACTTTAGGTGTGATAATTATTTTCATTAGTACATGTACGAGTCTTGTATGTGCTAGCTACACATGTATGTCTTGCACGTGTACACTAGTATGTATAAGTGTTTTAAATTGATGATGTTGATTATTTGTTGCAGATGTATGAATCATGTGTTCTTACCCTTGTATTGTAAATTACTCTAACTTCGGGATGAAGTTTCTTGAAGGGTGGGTATATGTAACAGCCCAAAATGATTAATTTTATCATAGTTTTTAATTTAAATTTAATTAATTATTAAAATATATTAATGAGTTTTTTATTATTTTATTATTAAAAGGTGGGTGAAGTAATTAATGGGGGGATAACGCTGTTGGGGAATTAATGGGGGGATAAGGTTGTTGGGAATTAATGAGGGGGGTTTGAGAGAGGAGGATAAGAAAGAAGGGGAAGACTTGGAAGAAGGATCTCATTTTTTGTTTTAAAATTTCTGAAAGATAGAGGAGGAGGAAATTGGAAGAATTGTTTTGGGGAACTCTCATAGGGCACTGCTGTTGCTAGGAATTTTGGGCTCGGGGGCCAGGAAACCGCAAGGATTCATGGAGATAGGGAGTCGGAGACGCTGTTCCTAGTTGGCTAGGAAGTTAATATTCAGTTGAGCAGTTGGGCAAGCTCAAGAACAAGAGAACCAGGGACTAAATCAACTAAGCTATAGGTTGAGGTAGATACTTTATGCATTTTACTAGTGATCTGTTGTCATTATATTGTTGTTAGTATGTTGTTGTTATTATGCTATTAGTATGTTGCTATGTTGTTAGTATGTTGTTGCTATTAGCTGCTTGTTGATTATCATGTTGTTGTTGATTATTATGCTGTAAAGAAAATCAAGAAAGGAAAACAGTGAACTAAAAATTGAAATCAAGGTCTTACAAGATCTATTATAAGGATGAATAAACAAGTAGTGTTATCCCCAACTTTTAGGGATAACTAAGGAGATGATCTCTCGAGGCCCTCAAGTTGCAGACATGGAGTACCGAGAGACAGCGTAACCAACAGTGTCCACTTGCACAAACAGAGTCCCACCTCACCACCACAGCTCCAGGTTCGTCACGACGGTATCCACCACATCAGCTGGCCTCCGAAAGACATTGGGTCTTGCTCCATGAGGTACAAGTCAGGTATTATCATGAGTGTCATTTCAATATTTGAGGTATTTGAGTTTGTTGCATCTATTACTACTTTTGATTATGTAAAGTTTGCTTGGACATTATGCTCTTTGCCCTATTTCACTTTGGTGGTTGACATTGTGCCCTAGTAAGTGGGTCACCCTTAGGGATAGGGCTTCTACTGGGAGGTCCTCTTGACGATTCATCGTTCCATTCCCAACCATACTTGTCACTTTCCACAATTTATCCCCTCATCTCCTTATATTTTGGGATTTTCGGGTGTACTGACCCAAGAAGGGGTTCTCCCTCATTTCATGGGAAGAAGGGGTTGAAGGCCCAGAGGCTTGTAGCTAGCAAAAGATAAAATCCAAATCATTAACCTTCTAGATGCTCGCCCAGGGATCCCGAGGATAATGAAACGTCTCTCATAAAAAATTGATGGGACCCGTGAAAGAATAACTAATAACAAATGCCAACCAGGGAGGGGCATGTGTGGGCACTGTTTTTATTGCTTAGGTAGAAGCCCCACCTTGGCTTCAACCTGGAAACATCCTAAAAAAATTAAAGGCAATAAATGGGCTTGGAAAAAGGTTGCATTGAAAACAAAGGTGCAGCACACCCTTTACAAAGGCACCCATAAATGAGACACTACGGCCCCTTGTATGTCCTGAACCCCATGCCCAAAAGTCTTCCCCTCGTCCATGACACCTCATCCACATGACTTAGAGGGAGGTCCCCTCGGGAAACACCCCTAAACTTAAGGAACGATTCAACCAATAGGTTGTTTTGTCAACCCTCCCATACCTAAACTTGGCAAATTGCATAGGGTCTTTGAGCATTAGTTTATTTCGATGAGGTGGTTTGGATGTACTTTCTTAGATGGCTCTTTTATTGATTTGATTTACTCATCATGATGCTTTGACTTGAAATCCTTGGAGGGCATATCCATTTGTCTTTGCAGGACCCAGCTGGTGGACAGTTTTGGGGGAACAAGCCTACCTTGGGATTCCATGGGGCTTGAGACCCACAAGTTGGATGCCAAGGGCCCACATGTCGAATCACGGAGACATGCCTTTGGAGGTCTAGAGGACACCTTGGAGGATCTTACTCAGCGCCACACGCCAAACGATTTGCTTGAAAGAGGAAAAACATCACCTTCTTGGAGCTTGATGTCACACATGGGCTAGGATGTGGTGGTGATGTGACATTTGGCACTTTGATGAGGATTGGCGCCTTGGATTAGTGGAGAGAAGTCCTAGTGCCTTGGAAGATGGCTTTTGGAAGCCCAATGTCCTGAAATATCCCTGATCCAGCTGATCTAGATATCTACTGCTGAACTACGATTTTGTCACTAAAGTCTGATACTCTGGGAGTTTCTGGATGCGTTTGAGTTCATGTGTGAACATGCTTGGTGATTTTTGCATGTGTGTTTCATTCATTAAGTGTTTTAGCAATATAAAGATAATGCATGCGAAAGAAAGGACAACACAACTCACTGATATATATAATGAGGAAATAGCAGAAAATACAATAACAAGCTAGAAGCAGATATACTAATCATCAGTTAGATCTCATGGATCGTCACTGGAATACAAATCAACTAATCAAGAAATACCCATGATCAGAAGAATGAAGGTTTATCTGCGCATGCACGGATAGATCGACAAAAAGGAGCCCAGAAGCTCACGGCAACTGCTGCAAAATCTGGAAAACTCGCCCTAATGGCGATACCCATCAAAATGGACTGGAAATTGTCTCAAAAGAAGCGCCATGGCCTCTAGGCTGATCCTGATGACTGTCGGACTGAAGATCCGACCTTTGAAGCTCTGGATATCACCCCTTGGGGGTTTGCGCACCACCTGGGTTGTGGGAGTGCACACTAGTGATTCCACCAACGAAATCTGACGATGTATGACTTGAAATGATTGTCATGGCCTCCTCTGTAATGGGTCGGAAGGGTTTCCTCGGATCTGCTCCAGAATACCCCTTGGAACCCCAAATGTGCTTCCTCAAGAGTTGTACCCTAACTGAGTGTCTACTGCATTCTAGGAGATTCCACCATCGGAAACTGACGACAGGTGGCTCAAAAGGTGCACCCTGGCTAGCTCTCTAATGAGTCGGAAGGGATCTGCAAAATACTGAACTGTCTCATGCAGCCACACAAACCCTCTCTCTAACCCTTGCGCCCTCACTGGTTGAGTTGCTCAATCACTGAACTGGATACCTGAAATGCACGGTGAAATACCTGGTTCGTATCTCTGATAAGCTAGGGTGTGTCTCTCAACACCAAAACCGATCAATGGTGGTGGTTTCCTCCAGAAATCAACAAAACAACAAGGGGGTTGATTTCCTCCTCCTCTGCAAATATCTCAACATCAAATCATAACATAATGAGGAATTAGGTCGAATTCCTCCCTTTATACTCTTCCCAATCTAATTCACCATTGACATCACTTAAGTTAGGCATTTTTCCTCCTAAGCTGAGTAATTAATTAATTAAGTCCCCCTTTAACACCTTTTCGTTCTATTTCTTCGTTGACTTAGGCTTAAGTGACTTTTTCTATGCTTTTTGGCTTAATTCATCGTTTAGCCACCAAATCACCCTTATTTCTCCTCGGGTTCCCTGTTTGTGCCTGACTATAGTCTACGAGAACAAATAGACTACTAAGTCACTCCCTGCTGACCTACTCTTGGGAACGGGACATCACACGTCCCTTCTCCAATCTCAACGACTTGCCAAAAAAGGCCTAAAGGGGTGATGTCTTGCCTTTTAAGGTTTCTTTCATGTGCAAAAGTATGAATTAAATAGTATTATTTTGTAAAGGGGCAAGATTAGGGCTATTGACCCCTTATCTTATGGTTTACCCTAAATTATGTGGGCAAACTATGTTTAGAACATTTTGTATAAATAGAGATCATTTGTATCTCATTTTCATGATAGCTCTCCCATTGTGAGAAGCCTTCCTAGCTGAAATCTGCACCCTCTTTGGGCAATCTCTATCTTTTGTGCTTTTGTTATGGTTTCCTCATGCTATTGGTGGAACAAGTAGTGCGTTACCTCTCTTGGAGCTAGTTTCTTGCATTTGTGGTGGATATATCTTAGTAAAAGGATGTTTGTCTTGTCATTGCTTGGACTAGGTAAGGATTTTATCTTGTTGATGCTTCATTGTTTGGTTACAATTTTGATTTACTAGACTTCGTGGGGAGTATAAGGGTTTACAACCCCACCATTTCTATCATTTTTGTCTAGAAATTGTTTGTTGCACAAGGTTTTACTAGGAGAAGTAAAAGGGTTTACACCCTCCTAGTACTTCCTAGTTAACATTGCTTGCCTTGGGGAATGAAAGGGTTTACACCCCCAAGGAGATAGCACTTGTTAGCGCTTCATTCATTTGACTCCATAACCCAATAGCTAAAGGCACGAAATCTAATTACATTGGAGAAATAAAATCGTGTATTGATTGACGTGAAAACTTGAGATTTTGAGATTGTCTAAATTGGATTCAGTTCTATGCTTTATGCACTTGGTTGAGCCACTAGGGCATCACATTTGGCTATGTGCTTCTTGTTGTTGTCATAACATTTTATCTACAGCCATTAGGGCTGCAGAAACCCTAACACAACTTTCTTTATAACTCACAAACCAACCTTAAAAAGTTGCTAAAATTTTGCCCCTGCAATCTACTAACCCTAGTGCACTTTTTGGGTGGATTGTTGGCAAGTTTTGGTGGTTGATCTCTGTTATCCCCCACTTTTAGGGATAACTAGGAGATCATGTCTCGAAGCCCACAGGTCCTAGACATGGAGTATCGAGAGCCAGATCGACTTAGGCATGGCCCTGGAGGGCCCATCTTCTCTCCCTTTTAGCGCCCCTACTTTGCCAGCAGCAGCAGCATCCATTACCATCGGCTTGGTCTTGTGTCAGAGATGGTTCTTGCTCCATGAGGTAATGAGTCCGGGTATCATGGTATGTGTCACTCTGATCCTCAAAACCTTTGAATATGTGCATTTAATTCCTATTGTTTCTAACAAATGCTTGGATCTTATACTTGCCCACTTGACCATGTCTGGGGGGAATGACAGGATACCCTAGTAAGCTTGTGTCTGTAGGTTTTGGTTTGCCACTAGGGGAATTTCAGAAAAGTCATCGTTCACTCCCGTCATAGCACCACTTTTCCATCTTGCTTCCCGCTCATCTATCCCATTACACTTGTCCGGGCATTGGGTTGACCAATCATTTGAGGGTTGCACCTTACCTTGTGGGAAGAAGGGGCTAAAGGCCCAGAAGGTAAAAGCAAGCTGGCAAAAGATAAAAGCCTAAAAATAAAACTCGAGATGCTTTGCCCAAGGATCCCCAAGAAAGCAGTAAAAGGATTCTCAACAAGAAACAAGAGGGACCCAATAAAAATAATAAAACAAGACATAGTCAGGGGATAGGGGGTCTCATCACGAGCCAGCCTATTAGGTCCATGGGTACCTAGCAGTATGACACTACTAGCAGCTGGTTACCACGCCAGGGTAGTGACTCTTGGTCGCATGGCCAAGAGAAAGGGGGTCTCATCACGACCCAGCCTTCTCATTTCTGTGAAAGTACTTGTGGGTAACGCTGCCACCACTGGTTACCACGCCAAGGCAGTGTCCCCTGATTAGCTTCTTGAAGAAAAAGCAATAAGAATAAAGAATAAAAGGCATGAATTGGGCTTGGAAAAAATTGCATCCGGGACAGGTGCAGCTTGCCTTCTACAAAGGCACCCACAGGTAAAACTTTGCATTCCCCTGCTTCCACTACACCCATTGTCAGGACATGCCTTATCCACATCACCCACTTACATGGCTTAGATGAAGTCTCTTCCGGAAACTTTCCTTTTTTAGTGGACACTAGCCCAATAGGTCGCCCTGTCACTTTCCCCAAACTTGTATTACAGGCTCGTATAATGTCTTTGAGCTTTTAACTAGGGTAATAGGGGTTTTATGCACATGTTTAATAATATTGATGATGAGATGTGATTGACATTGCTATGATCCCTGTGACTTATGAGCCCATGGAGGGCGTAGTTGTTGATGTGCAGGATCATGCCCGACGGACAGGTACCACGTTGGACAGGTACACATGGGGAGATGATCAGTTCAGACCTCCATGGGGCTGAAGAGCCCACCCGATGGATGTTGAGACCCCAGCAAGGGGGAGAGACAAGACAGAGGGGTTTGCATAGGAGAGAAGGAGAACGTCTTGCAGAGGCACCCTGGCAAAGCTTGACCTAGGGGGAATTGTCCCTTTTTCAGTGGAACATTGGCCTTGGAAAACCTAGGATGTCACCAGGAGGTTCATGATGTCATCATGAGCATGTTGGCAGATGGACAGGGCAGTTTGGCACGTGTGGCAGCTTGGAGAAGCCCAAAGAGGGCTAACGTCTTGCTTCTGGAGGCTGCATTTGCCCTAAAAGGGGATGACGTCTCACCTTTTTCTTGATTAGGGTTTCATTTAAACATTTTAATGTAAAACAGTATGATTTTAGTATTTTGGCCTTGTCGGCCTTTTTCATGACCTAAAAAGTAAAATTAGGTCATGGTACTGTATAAATTGAGGGTTTTCACCTTCATTTTTTCATCATCTTTCACTCACTCATTAGTGAGGTCTGAAATTGGCGCCACTCTTGGAGTTCTTGGCTGAAATTGGGAGGCGCACTTGTTGAAGGAAGACATTTTTGGACTTATATTGGCATTTTTGGCATTTCTCTT
>ML788470.1:507489-531095 GCA_009831015.1 Picea engelmannii
TTAATCTCATCTAGTAACTAGGGTCTACCCCCCTTGGCTTCCCTAGGAGTTAGCCTAGACGGAAGAGGTTCAAGTCAAAGTGATAGCGTGGACTTTGAACCTAGGCATTGTGCCTCCGAGGACACACTAAGTGAGCAGGACTTGGCCCACGTTTGCAAGTGTGTATAAGGATGGCAACAGGATCTAACTTCTGCCACATTCCTTGGCGCTAACCATTCTCTGATGGCCTCAACCTTCTCATGATCCACGGCGATCCCTTCTTCTGAAATAATGTGCCCCAAGTAATGGATCTGCCTTTGATAAAACGAGCATTTGCTCAACTTGGCATACAGCTGGTGTTCTCTCAACACTTGCAGCACCATCCTCAGGTGTTATTCATGCTCTTCCTCTGACTTGGAATACACCAAAATGTCATCCAGGAAGACTATGACAAACTTGTCTAGATAGTCCCTGAATACACCATTCATCAAGCACATAAAAACAGCAAGTGCGTTCGACAGCCCAAACGGTACCACTGTGAACTCGTAATGACCATACCTTGTTCTAAAGCCGGTCTTGTTGATGTCTTCATCCTTTATTCTTACCTGGTGATATCTCGATCTAAGATCTATCTTTGAAAATATTTTCGCACCTTTAAACTGATCGAAAAGATCGTCGATCCTCGGCAGAGGATACTTGTTCTTGACAGTTACTTTGTTCAACTGTCTGAAATCAATGCACAGCCTCAACGTCTCGTCCTTCTTCTTCACGAACAGGACTGGGGCACCCCAAGGTGACACGCTTGGGCGAATGTACCCCTTCTTTAGAAGCTCTTCAAGCTACAATTGCAACTCTTTCAGCTCTGGCGTACTCATTCTATAAGGAGCTTTCGACACTGGAGCTGCTCCAGGCATCAAATTTATAGAGAAATCGATATCTTTCTTCGGAGGTAGTCTGGTTACCTCCTGAAATACATCTTCAAACTCTGTTAGTACCGCATGGTCTCCAATACTTGGCACCTTATCCTTAGGCGTTTCCCCCACTTGGGCTGCAAATAATTGACAGCCTTTTCTGTAGCACTTCTTCAGCTGCATTGTTGAGATTTCTCTAACAGTAACAGCTCTAGGAATTCCTTGGACTGTTTTCCGATTTCCCTCTTCATCCAAGCATGTAAATTCCTTGTTACGACAGTCCAAGAGGGCATGGTGCTGGTCCAACCAGTCCATCCCAATTAAACAGTCATAAGAGCCTAAAGGCAAAATATTCAATTCAGCCTTCGTGCTCAATCCATTCATGTCTACAGGACAGGACTTGACTAACTTCGAGACTTTCCTCTTGGTTCCTATAGCTAGCTGCACTAACCAAGACTTTTCATATTTGCTTCTTATCAAATGCAAACTTTCTACCACTCTAGGGTCTATATAACTATGGCTAGCCCCTGAATCAATTAAAATAATAAATGGTTGGTTGTTAATCATACCTTCCACTTCAATCATGTGCGACTGAAATTCAACTTGCTTGTTGTCCAGGGCCGCATAGATCCTTGGCATTCTACTGCCCATGTCCTCCACTGTTTCAGCTTGTTGAACATTATGGACAGCTCTTGCTTTGCCATTTTTATGGGGACAATCTCTGTACTTGTGGTTCCCTTTACAGCCCCAACACTGAATGGGTGTCTGTCTCAGCCTTTGTTCCCCCACTTCAGCCATTCTCGTCTCTCTAAACGATGGATGTCCTTGAGGACTATTTCTGAAAAAGGGAGGTTTGTTTCCCTGCTGCCTCTGTTCTTTCTTAAACTTCTTATGGTCATCCCAAGCCTTCCGAAAGGTAGGCTTTTCTCTTTGTTGCTCATATAAGCATTTCGCTCTTCTTATTGTTTCTTCCCTCTTAAATTATATATATATATATATATAATTTATATATCAAAATTTAAATTATGAATTACACATGCAAAAATGAAATAATTAAACTGTAAACAGTTACATGATGATGATACAAATTCAATCATACAACTAGTACTAACTTAGTAACTACTAAGTTACTAAGTTACTAACATAAATGATGACATTGCCAACTCAACACTATTGTCCAAACCCATATCATCAAGAAACAAATCCCACATCTTTGTCTTTCCCTTCAACCACTCTTCTCTCTGCCCAGTGCCTACAAATAAGACAGAGGTTGGTGTGCAGATACACCAATAAGTCACTTGACACAATGACAAAGTGAAGAGCTCAATAGAAGAGTTTATACTTGAGTGAAGGGTACATTTTTACTGGGGTCGTGACAAAAGAGTTCAACAATCAATGCCACCAACATTGAGGTACATAAAGGGCATGATGCTCTTGATTAAATGTCAGTTTCATACCCTCTTACATGATAGAATCCAGTGGAAACATTGCAATCCTGCCAATCTTGAAATCCTGAAAAACCGTTAAGTTTGTTGAATTTTGAATGGGACCTAAAATTCTACTTTCTCCATATGAATTCCAATGAGGTTGGAACCACTTTCAAACATCCTGAAACAATTAATGGTAATGTTAAAAATTTAAGTAAAAGGATGAAAATTCTCCTTTATCTTTCATTTTCATCCTTTTACTTTAAGAATTTAATATTATCATTAATTACTAGGGCGGGTAAAATGGAGGGGGTGGGGATCTCTTTAAATAGAATTAGTAAGGCAAAATAACCCTTAGTTTCACACTGAAACACCTCACAGTTGCAACTTGCATGCGAAAACATGAGCCAGGGTCCTTTTCTGAGCAAGACACGTGTCCTATTTTCAAGACACGTGTGTCCTATGAACATGACATGTTCTAAACGAGTATTCGACACGTGTCCTACCGTTTGGTGTCCGACATGTAGGATTCGCGACACGAGGGGGGGTTTGGACGTGTCAGGTGACTTAGCTTGGAATTATACATGCGTAGGATATGCACGATCATTCGATTTACGACCTCAGTTTGGCCATCTGTCTGGGGGTGGAAGGTCGTGGATTCGGTGAGCTTGGTGTCTAGCAGTGACCAAAGGTTTGACCAGAATGTGCTGAGAAATCGACTGTCCCGATCTGAGACAATGGTTTGTGGGATTCCAAAATGTACCCAGACTCGTTCAAAGAAGAGCTTGGCAGTGGCCTCTGCTGTGATGCTCTTCTTGCAGGTGGCCAGAATCGCCATCTTAGAAAAGCGATCCACAACCACAAAAACACAGTCATTGCCCTGCTTGGTGGACAGGAGGCCCGACATGTAGTCCATTGAGATGGATTCCCATGGCCTGTCAGGAGTACGCAGAGGCGTGTACAGGCCCTATTTCTTAGTGGTCGGTTTGGCAATCGCGTAGGCAGTGCAGGACCTAATATACTTGTTGACCTCCTGTCGAAGTTTCGGCCAGCATAAATGTTTCTAGAGCATTGCCACTATCTTTTCGATGCCAAAGTGTCCTGCCACCCGACTGTAGTGGGCTTCCCATATCAACTTCACTCGCTCGCTTAATAGAACGCAGATATGGCCCAAACGGCACAGCAGCCTATCCTGAAGATGGAAATTAGCGACAACTGCGTTTGCACCCAACATTTGGTAGGTGGTGGCGAAGTTCGGGTCTGTCTCATAGAATTGGGGCCATCCAAAGGTCTCATGGCTGCAAAAGTCTAGCACCTTGATGAGTGTCGTGACTGGCGGTCTGCTGAGGCAATCAACGACACGGTTGGTGCTTCCCATTTTATACTTGATGTTGAGGTGGAACTGTTGCAAGTACGTGGACCACTTATGATGGCGGTCATTCTGCAATTTTCCTTGTGTCTGCATGAACTGCAGTGGCTTATGATAAATGTGGATGACTGTCTCCTTCCCAAGAATGTAATGTCTCCACTGGCAGCAGGCTTGCACAATGGAGTACATTTCTTTGTCGTAAGTAGGGTACTTACGGACAACATCTGATAGTGTCTCACTATGATAGGCCACAGAGTCACCGTGCTGAGTGAGAACGGTGCCCACAGCATAGTCTGAAGCATTTGTCTCGATCTCAAAGGGTTTTTGCAAGTCTAGTAGTGAAAGTACTGGGGCTAAGCACAAGCATTGCTTCAAATCACCAAACGCTTGTTGTTGGGACCAGCCCCACACAAATTTCGCCTTACCACCATCCCTGGTTAGTTGGCTGAGGGCCCATGCAATATGGGAGAATCCCAACACGAACCTGCGGTAGAAATTGGCAAGGCCCAAGAAGCTCCGAAGCTCAGTGAGTGTGGTTGGGGTTGGCCAGTCACGGATGACTTGGATTTTGGCTAGATCCACATGTACGCCATGTCGATCAATGTTGTAGCCCAGGTAATAAACGTTGTCCATGCTGAAGGAGCATTTTTCCAAGTTGGCGTAGAGTTGGTGCTGTCGCAGGGTGTGCAAAACCTGTTGAATATGCTGCAAGTGTTCTGCCCAAGTCTTGTTATAAATGAGGATGTCATCCAAATACACCACTACAAAAGTATTGGTGAATGGTCGTAGGATATCGTCCATCATCCTCATGAAAGTAGCTGGAGCATATGTCAAACCAAAAGGCATGACCAACCATTCAAAAAGACCTTCCTTTGACTTGAAGGCGGTCTTCCATACATTTGTTTGTTCTATTGAGACCTAGTGGTAGCCAGACTTCGGATCAATCTTACTGAAGTATTTGGCCCCCATGAGTTGATCAAGGAGGTCGTCAATTCATGGAATCGGGTACTGTGATTTTATTCAGGCCCCAATAATCAATGCAGAGTCGCCAGGTTCCATTTTTCTTTTGTACCAGCACGATTGGGCTCTCGCAAGGTGATGAGTTGGGATGGATGTGCCCCTTGAGGAGCAGTTCTTGGATCTGTCGCTTGATCTCCTCATTCTCTAATAGATAGCGGCGGTAGACTGGCCCATTGGGCAGCAGTGCGTCAACGGCCAGATCGATGGGGTGCTTGACCTGACAATGCAAAGGTACCCTGGTAGGTGAGGAGAAGATATCTGAGTATTCTTCCACAACCTTATCCACTTGCTTATGCTGTGTGGAGAGGTCGGCTACAAAGACCTTGGATGCGGCTGCGATCTTTCGCTCGTTCTAAGAACGAATCACGAAGAAGACAAACTTCCTTATCTAAGAGATGACCTTTCTGCATTGCTTGGCAGAGATCAAGGAAATAGCACTAGGTGGGACTGCCTCGGGTATCCTGTACAATTTCTTGTTCAAAGTAATAATAACACTGCGAGGCCTAGACTCATATACAGCATGACGTTTCCATAAATATGGTTGGCCCAAAAGACCATTACAAACTTCGAGAGGGGCAACATCACGCAATACCTCATCTTTGAAGGGCTTGATGTCGTATGACATGCGACATTGTTGGCTATCGCGGATGTCGTTTTCTTGGTTGAGCCATCCGATGGTGCAGGGCTGCGAGTGTGGCGTTGTCGACAGGGCGAGTCGCTTGACAACCTCTACTGAAATGAGGTTCTTCTGGCTACTCCTATCAACAATGAAGTGTAACAAGGTACCCTTCACCCAAATCTGTGAATGAAAAAGGTGCTCGCCTTCCTCTGGCTCGTCTGGTTCACCGGGCTGGAGCTTGGTGGTAGCAACATAGCACTGGGTTCTGCGTCTATGATCCGTCTCCCCCTTTCTAGTTCTGACTCAGAGTCGGAACCCGCATCTGATTC
Source organism: Picea engelmannii (assembly GCA_009831015.1). Classification (NCBI taxonomy): domain Eukaryota; kingdom Viridiplantae; phylum Streptophyta; class Pinopsida; order Pinales; family Pinaceae; genus Picea; species Picea engelmannii. The sequence goes on from ML788470.1 coordinate 513,144, forward strand.
AGAGGCTTTCATCTCAACCACCAGCGACTGCTTCGAGCGACAATCAGCAATGTTATGCTAGGGGCTCTTATGGAAGTCGTACCACTTCCCGGTATCTTTCTTTGTCTTTCCGGTGTCCTTTGCTTGCGACCTGGACTGGTTGTCCTGAGGTTGTCCGTCTTTGCTCTGTCCTTTGTTCTGCGGGTTGGGGTTGCCCTTTCCTGGCTTTTGCTGTGAGGGGTTCCTAGGCCCAAATTGCCGCATCTTTTGTTTGAGCTTTTGCTCGATTTTGACGGCATATCGGTAGGCCACGCCCAAGGATGAGATGTCAAGAAACTCCATTTCGGCCTGGATGTATCTATGTAGACCGTCGCAATACTTGAGCACCAGATGTCGCTCAGAATCTTTGATACCCAACTTGGTGTGCAAGGTATGGAAGATATTTGTGAACTCGGGCACCGCTTGGTCTCTTTCCTACCGCAGCGTGGTCCATTTTGTGTACAGGTCATCATAACTTCCAACAGGGTAGTATTGTTCCCTTAATAGCATCCCTAAAGGACTCCCAGGTGACTGCGACTGTGAATAATGAGGGTTCATCTGTTTCCTTTTGCTCACAGAAAGTTTCCCACCAATCTTTGACATGGGGAACGGCTTTGAGGAGCGCAAAAGTAATCTTTTCTCTATTCGAGAAGTTATGGACAGAGAAATACCCTTCTAGCAAATTCAACCATTTGTCTACCACATCTGCGTCTATCTGACCTTCAAATATAGGAATATCGAAGTTGATTTGTACTTTGAAGGGGGCAGCGACTCCGTTTGAGGAAGATGCGTCGCCTGTTGGTAGTCACTGAAGGATTTGCGCAGAACTATCCATCATCTCGTTCCTCTGTGGCGTGAGGGCTTCCTCAAGCAACATTTGAAGGGATCTCCTGTCCCGTCATATTTCTTTTCTTCTGCCATGAGAGGTCGTTTGGGCATGCGAGAGCTTTTGTCCTCAAGAGAAACAAGCTCGAGACCCAATTCTTTGTACCCTGACCTCGTTGGCGACATGCATTAAGAATGACAAGGAGCAGACCGCTCTGATACCACTGATCCAGAATATATTTGCAGAACGAAATGAATACAGATTATTATCAAAAGATGTTTAACACAAAATAACAGATATACAGTAAAACTAGTTTCTATTCAATAAGGAAATAAGTTGAAACTGTAAAATGCAGTGGAAACAAGCTTGCTAGAATGGTGGCGGCTTATCTCTGAGAAGAGATGTGACAGTTGCACTTATTCGCAAGAAGATGATTACAATGATGCTCTGAAGGCCTTTTTTCAATAAACAGAAATGTCAAAAACCCTAGATATCCAAAAAACCTAACCCTAGGAGATGAAGCACCGAAAGTCATGTGGGCCCCATTTGGGTAAGTTAGTACATCAACTTCTCGTGGTCGTAAATTTTGGATACGATCTTTGTTTTAGGCGCACGATAGCCCGTTGGAAAGGTCTATCCGAGGACTACACATTTTGTTGCTATCTATCAAAGGTCAGTCTAATTGTGGCGAGCCCTAAAAAACGTTGTTTAGGGCCTCAAAACGGCCCCGCAAGTCAGGGACCCAAAAACTAGGGAAAAAACTGCTAAACTGGAAAACTGCCAAAATGAGCCAGTTAGAATAGGTGGGAGGCCACCGACATCCATCTGGATCACTTCTACTCCAAGTATCTCCACTTGCATGTGACACAACTGCCAAGATAGTAGGTAGGGCTTACAAGGCATATGTTACTGCAAAAAAGTGGGCATCGCATGTTTCATTCCAAAAACAACCATATTGAGATCAATCACCACTTTATAAAAGTGTAGGTGGAAAACAAAGAAGTTGATGCCATGCCCCCTCTTCAAGATTAGAGCCCTATCGGACCCACTTACCCACTTGGTGACGTGTTGTGGGGTAAGTGTGGGTTGTAAGAACAGGAGGAATAAGTTGGTAGTTTGTTTATAACTTTATAAGTTTGGTTGGTTCATTTCCTTTGAATAATGATCCTTTCCTAATTTTTAAGAGTTGCTCCTACATTTTAGGAGGTTTGCTCGAGCACAAGTACCCACCCCTAATGATTACTCTTGAGTCACTTGAAATGATTGTATAATTTGTTTGATGATTGATGATGGCATTTTGGAAATTTTAATCAAAATGCGACTTTTATAAAATGGCCATCTAAGGAGCTTCACCCATTTTCTAAGCAAGTTTTGGTGGGGTTTGATTATACCTATGATGGCATGCAGTCAATCTTTGGAACCAAGCATAAGTCTAGTTTCCAAAGTGCTTCACATATTTGTCATCGAACATGTTTTCTAGAAGTTATGATTCCCTTTGTGTTGATGGGTAAATGTGCTACATTTAAAATGCATTTTAACCTATTATGGGTCACTTAAGTGTAAAACACATTGTGTCGTATGTATCCCTGTAACTAGTGTTTATGTCTAAGTGTTAGGAGAGGGGCCTTAGACACATAAAATGTACATTTTATTATGATTGCTCCCCCACTTACGTTTTCCCTAAACTTAAGTAATTTTATCTCAAGCCCTAAGGATGGCGGCTAGGGTGTTGCGAGTTCTGTTGAATGAAAAGAGTGAGGCGGCTAGAAGAGGGGATCATTCTATACTTTATGCATTTGGAAATCAGGGTTTGAGCAGCTAGAGGTGGCTGCTATAATTCCTTGCAGGGTTTGGGCAAAAAACCAGATTGATGTAGCATAGTCGCTACACAAAGTACGAAACTGGGCATGATGGACCCAAGTACTCCTCCAGTGAATCAAACCACACTTAGTATAGCCTGCAAATCAATGTCTTATTGAAAATATCACTCTTATGCATTCCTGCAACAAAAGTTAGGAGTATAAAATCCATAACAACGCGTGTGTGCGCGCCCTCACTGCATGTATTCTCAGACATTCTCTCATGAGTATCTCGACGCACAGGCATTCTTCACTCAGGAGTATTTATTCCTCATAGGATTATTTTTTCATCTCGGATATATACAAGACCTCTCACTTCTCATACTCTTGGCATTAATATACCAAGCTTCTCTCAGAATCCTCACAGCAAAAACACGGCATTCTCAATGTCTTATTCATATGGAACAACCATCTACTCATTTCTTTGACAATACAAATACACTTTCATCATGTGCCTCAATGATTTATCGTGGAGCTTTATATCTATGCATGGCAGCCAGCCATTGTTCAACTACAGGCTATCCACCTCTAGCCTGTGCATTCTGTTATCTTCTCTATGTATTTTGAGTCTATTGGACAGTAAGCTTGGCTCTCTATTCTTCACACTGTCAAGAGTGCCATCTCCTTTAGGTGTTCTACTCTTTATCACCTATATTGTTGTCTCATAGTAATTGTAACGGTTCCTCACTCAATTCGGTTCCCATTCTGGCTCTTCTTGGCCTCCAACGTCATATCCTTCTTGCCTTCCTCAAGATCTCTTGTCTGCTCGGTCCTCCTTTCTAGAATGGCCTTCTTAACCATCCCTCACTTCCTTCTCCCAGGTCTTCATGACCTATTCTATGCTGCCAAATCATCCCAATCATTGCTCCCAACCAGGTATCTTCAGATTGTCAGTAATACTGCTGAGTCCTGCATCACAGATCCTTGGTGAGCTTGAGGGCAGAAATCCACAAGCCATTGTGGGTGTTTTCGGAGCAGGAAACACACAGCATTCACATCTTTGGATAGATTCTCAAGGTTCATGAGGCACTTTTGGTTCCACTTTCAAGGGGAAATCCCTTATGAATTTCTGAGCAGCAATCATTCCTTCCTTTCCAGCGATTTGAAAGAGTCCTTCCATTAGATTTAGAGCTCACTTGCTGGTACATTGTTCACACGGTGATTGAAAGCATTGTTCCAGTGATTCCTGGGAAACTATACCACATGATTCGGGAACTATCAACTCTTGCTTCTCTCTTTTATAATTCCAGCATCGAGGAGGATATTTCCAGGGCTTTCTATCTGATCTTCCAGTGCCTATATTGGATTGTTCGGCGCATGATATTGGGTTTTTATCACAGGAAACATATAGACTCTTGCAACAAGTGAGATGGCCATTTATTGAGGTTGCCTTGGACCTTAGTCCTTCAGCTCTATTTGTCTTCTATCGGCTGGGCTGAGTGTTGTAAGCTTCCTGGTTCTTGAATGCACATTCTGTCTGGCAAGGCAAATAAGCATTTAAATTTTAGACCCGCCATGTCATTATCTACCAGTGTGTTGTTTATGCATTTTTTAAGGAGAGTTATCTAGCTTCCTACTTAGCTCTTGGTTCTTGTTTTACATTTCTGTTATTCATTTCTGAAACAAAGAGAGAGAAAAATAATAAACAGAACAGATATTTATAGTCAAGGTGATATGGTGCAGAATTGAAAATCAGCTGGCACATATGTTTCACAAAGGCATTAAGCAATGATAAGCTTCAGAAATGCAGAAAAATAGTTGGTTAAAAGAAAGATAAAATGGTCAGTGGAGGGGTTTAGGAATCAGGATACATAATGCCTATGTAAAATGGATGCCCCATTTCACTAAACAATACAGCAATTAATATTAGATAAAATAGACAATTTTGCAACAAGATAAGATAACATAGACAATTTGCAATAATTTTTTGTCGATTCTGGGGTGATATATTTTTTATTGGAGATCTGCCATTATCCTCAGCATCCAAATTTGAAACAAATTCTGTACCAATCAAGTGATTTTAGTGCAAGTTTCTTCACTTATGTTTTGTCTCATGCATGTGTGCTCTAAAATCTGACGGAATTTACCCATATAAACACAATTTGTACAAAGATTTCAAGGGAATATATCCCATTACAATATGCCATGAGAGTTTTTTAGTAATTAGCTTGCTCTAAAGTCTAGAATTGGAATACTCTTTAACGAATTTCCTGCAAGCCGGTACTGGCATTCCTCATTCAATCTATATATTTTATTTTATCTGCAGTTATTTTGGTCAACTGGGTATCACTCCTGCCAATGCAATATTCTGTTGACTGCACTACAGCTGTACACATTGTGATTTGCTCATTAGTGATTGCCAAGTTCAGAAATCACATACTAAACTGGGTCACTGAGACATTAATGATCCTTCTCCCAACACTAAAAAGCATGTTGGGGAAACACACCAACTATCCCAGAGGAATAACTGCCCTTTTGAAGCTTGTGTTCCCAAGTTGTTTTGTTTATGCTACCAGGCCAATGCTAATCTGAGTTGGAGTTTTTATCCTTTTGCCATTATATATATGCCTGTTGGCTTTCCTGGGAAAAGTTAAAACATGACCATGGGCTCTGGTGAATACACACCATTTGTTTTAACACATATACATACCCTATGAGTGGTGTGCCATTGGCCTGAAACTTTTCATGGGTGTTACTGTTGCCAGCAATTCCTTTGAATGGATAATTAGACCCACCAAACACCATAAATCAGTCCAGTATTTTTTAGTAAATGAAATGCATGTGAAGCTAAGAACTAACAATCAAGACTCTGCATCCTAAAAAGTTCAAACTTCACAGAAAAAAACCCTGCACCATATTTTCAGGGAAAGCTTTTAGACTTACCCAACAAAATAGCAGTTTTTCTTTTAAATCTCCAAATATCAAATCCACCAGCTTGTCAACATTCTGCCTGGGTAGCAAAAACAGAAACTAAACAAAATCAATCAACATCCATTTACCAGTTTTATGCACACTAAAGACCAGATCGGGCCACACAGAAACATACTGTTGAGCAGATGACCATATTCCTACAACAAAATTTTGAAAGCAGAATTCAATGAACTGGTTGCAAAAAGGCCTTTTATAAACTGCAAACAAGAATAAAAAACCAGCATCAGCATCTCAAGGAAGAAGAGAACATGAATCAGAACTACTCCAAACATATTGCACGCCTTTAAGTTCAAAATAACTTTCTGCATTTAACATTTTGATATTACTTACCAAATTTATTATTACTAGTTTTTCCATCAGGAGGCGGATCTTTGGGACGTTTGTCAGCCAGATGGAGCGTTTCCACGAGCAAGCCATTCATATCAAGGACAAGCAATTTCTTTTCTACTGGCACAGTCATTGCTGCGTCTGCACCCACAGCAATTCAGTAGTACTAAACCTCCTCCTTCTGTCCGAAACACCAAACCAGCAGCCAGATTCCTACTTTCAAATCTTAAAATGATGCCCACACTTGTAACCTCTATAAGCTCGTAGTAGGAAGAAGTATAAGTTGTAGAGGCTCTGGGTGATCGATTAGCAATACAGAAAGACCCAACAACCTACGTTGTGGACTGAGCCCATGAAAATCACTGAAGAAAGGCCCAACGGCCTATGTTCTGAACCGAGCTCACGAAAAGCGCTGTCAGAGATATTTCAACATTCTCGACATAAATGATCACTACCATTTGCAATTAACAAGGTATTCTTCGTCTTCCTTCACTGCAACTTACTTTTCCAAGCTTCAAATTAATCAAAAAAAGGAGCGCTTCAGTAAACCAGTGACAATCACTGCATTGAACAACATTCATGAGAAAGAAAAGTAATCCATGCTAAAAGGCATTCCGTTGCATCTAACAACATTTCCCAAAATACACACTCATAAACATTTAGAAACACACAGAAGACTTGATTTTTCGAGGCATCCAACTAAAGAACTTCTTCTTTACTATATGGCATTAAATTTCTTCCATGCTTTTGCTTTATCCCTAGCATATATCATGTTAGCACATAGGATGTGTAGGGGTCAAAACATCTTTGGATTTGTCTTGTTTTGAGTCATAGGGTCTTTTAATTTTAGGCTTTGGGTTATATCTCATGTCATAACTCAAATTTTGATTTTTCCATAAGCATAGTCTTGTTTTTAGTCTTGGTTTAGAGCCTTGGTGTCATGCTATTATTTATCATCATGAAAGAAATAAGGGTCAGCATGGGTCTCACCCCTGGTCTTAAAATCATCATCATCATATGTCTTGTCTCAAGGGTGTGTACACAAAATTCCATTATGTCATTTTCCAACCGTTTGAAGGTCAAGTCGGATGTCAGATTTACATGCTGCCAACTCACCTAAAAGTTCGCAGCATACCAAGAAGTACATTATGCACTAATCTCTCATCATTACACTTTGAAAACGTGTCAAGGGAGATCTCATCGTCTCCAGCGCATTCAATTCATTATGATTTTCAAGATTATGTCAAGGAACAACTCTAACAGTTTCCATGAAGCGCGCTACTAGAGTTTGAAAACTGGTGCTGCGAACTGGTTGTAGTAGATTGAAAAAGACTGGATGTTTTCTTTTAAGTCCAACTCGAGTTCACAAAGCACCAGCCTAAGTTCAGACACACCAGGTACTCCTTTGACGATTGCATGTTGCTTAAATGGTTGATTCAAAATGTAAAGTTGTTGTGTATAGTTCCTGCACTGCAAACTATTAAATGTTCAATGCGCTGCCAACTCTCTCCACCATTAAAACCCACAGTTCTGGTGTTCTAAAGCCTGGTCATTGTTCAAGATTGTTATTTCACAGGGTCATCCTACAGTTTCCTCTTGCAAGCAGTAATATTACCCATTGCCCATCCTGTGCTGCAAATTGTCCATTATAACCATGCACTACACATTGTGGACTACAAACTGGCGCTGCGAACCCTCTGTCTTTTGATTGACCAAACCCTTGTCAAAATTGAAATACGTCTAAGGCCCAGGTTTTAACCAGTCATTATATGTTCCCTCTTAGACATGGAAAGTCTTTCTAGTCCTTCATAAAGCCTAGTTCAATTGCGTTGTAGACTGGCACTGCGAACTGGTTGTTGGCGCTGCAAACCCTCCGTTTACACAGAGTTGTCTCTTTTTGCCTGTCTGCAATTTCACTCGGATTGAATTGATGTCCCTCTTATCATTCCCTACTTGCAATTTGCTCAACTTCACACTATTGTTGTGTATAAGTTTTTTCAGTTAAGTGAACCCTAAGTATGTCAATTATGTAATCAAACCCTAAAAATCCTTGTTTTATTCTATATTTCACATAGCAACTATCATAAGAGGCTACAGGGGGTTTTCAAGACAGTAATTATGGACGGTCAGCAAGGCAAGAAGATCCACAAGGGGGGAGAGATTGTGAGAGTTGAACCACATGAAATGCAACTTGTTGACTGCCTATTCAACTAGGGGGTCAACTCCATGTACCATGAAGATATGCATCATCAGATGCAAACAAGTCAAAAACTTTTTGGTTTTACAGGGCAATTTTTGCTCCAGCACAAATTTTTGTAAGCGGGATTTCTGCACCCCTGCGTGGGTTAATAATGTAATAGGTCTGCATGGATCATAGTTAGGTCAGTTACCTTAGGATTTCTTTATTAGGAGAGTTCCTTTCACTAAGTGTTTTTTATCCTCTGGCCTAACCAGCCTTATTAATTTCCCTTGAGTTTTTCACTCCCACTTGTAATAAATCCTCCAAAGTGGTGAAAGGCGTTCTAATGAAGTCATTCTCTGGTAGCTAGTGTTTAGGAACGATGTAAATGACCATGTAAGACAGCAAAAGAAGTTTCGTGATTTTTAGTCGATTATAGATAGGTTTTTTTAATTAATTAAAATTTCCTAAGGCTGGAAATTTAATTAATTCTGATGAAAAATTGTAAAAGCTAGGTCCTTGGGCCTTTGATAGGGGTATTTGTACTCAAAAGAAATGGAATGAGACCCCCTACACTTTTGGACCAAGTTTCAACTCAGTCTGACAAGTTTTGTTAGGGTTTTGTCCACGTAGCAGTCTTAGTCAGATAAAAGCAATTTTAATTACTAAACCCAAGACATGGGAAAATGTCAATTTTGTAATAAATGATCAAATAAGGTAAAGTAAAGGTGACAAATGGTTGAGAGAGACTCCCTAACCTACCCAACCCCCTTTTCCTAACCTTTACCCACTTCCTAACTCACTCATTTAATTAAACCCCCTTGGGATTTGCACCCCCCCTTCCACTTAAAAATTGGAAACTCACTTTAATGAAGGTCGTGGGTCCCTCCTCTCACACTTGCGCCCTTCCTTTGGCTCACACATCCCACTTGGAGTGTGCCATCCACACTCCTCCACACACCTTCCTCAAAGCATGCACTTTCCTCCTCATCCCTCACGCTTTCTTTTAGAACTTGCGCCTTTCCTCTTGGAGATAATGGAAACATCATTTGAAAAAGTGGAAGGTCACTTTCAAAGCTAGTACTGGGCCTTCCTTCTACCAATGCGCCTCAATTGTGTGTCCAACTCACACTCCAACTCATCCAAATTGCCATTTCCTCATACCCTAAAAGCTCATGCGCCTTCTTTCCTTGAGCTCGTCTTCCTTTGGATTTTTGACAAGTGTTGAAGATCCAAGAGGGGTCTCTTAGGCGTCTCATGCTATAAAAGAGACCTCTCACTCCCTCATTCATTACCATTCTTCACAGTATTGTTATGCTACCAAATTCTCTCCATCTCCCTCTCTCTCTCATTATTGTCATCTTGTTTTGGTTCTCTTGTTCTTAAAGAGCTTGGAGCAACTTTGTTGCTACAACCTCTTCCATTGGATAATAAAAAATTGCTTTGGAGGAATCGGGGAGTATTGGACTGTGTCTACATGTTTCATCTATTTGTGAGGTGATATTGCTCATTGCTTTCAATATTATTGTGATCATTAAGTAGCATTGCTTAAGTAAAACTTTGTTTGCTTAGTTGGGTTTAGTAAATTTATGATTGTTGGCCCATATGCATTGTATTCATTTATAATACTAACTTTGTTGTATTATGCATGCATGCAGTCCATTATCTACTTGATCTCACAGTTTATTTGAAGTTTGCAGGTCATCTTAAAGGGAGTTGTTGGGAAAGATTCAAGCGGGAATCTACCCTCATCATCCACTAAAACTTCACAAGCTTTCTTGTTCATCTTTCTCTTCTTTTCATATTCAAATTTTGAGCGCTAACTTGTTTAGATAGGTCAATAAATTCAAATATATTTCTGGTTTTTACATGGGGGAAACTTCTGTTGAAAAACAGAAAATTTCCTTAACATTGTAAGTGTGTTGCAGCACAAATCAGCAAGCAATAACTTGCTGATTTTTGCAGGTTCTCGCCGGGCTAAGGGTGCATGCTACCCGATTTCAAGCACAACACACCTCCAAGTACTTCCTTTCCAAGTGGTAACAATTTCTCTTATTTCTCTTCTATCTAAATCACTGTAAGCAAGCCCAAAGGAGTGTCCCCAAGTGGTTTGCATCCCTTTCTTTTCAGTTTTGCATTTCAAGCTTTAGTTTAGTTTCCTTTCCGTCTTTACTTCATAGCTTGGCTAATTAGTTGTGATATTTACATGCATGCTTAAAAGTTAAAATTATCTAGAGTAGACCTCACACCTAAATGCTAGCTTAGAGCCCATGGAGACATAGTTAGAATCTTTACTTTTTCGTTGCATGCAAGTTACAATTTCTCACATATTTATCTTTCACACATGCATGCAAACGTGGGCATCTTAAGGAGTCAATAATCGTTTTCAAGTTATTTTAAGTTCTTAACACTTTACATGCGATAATCTCACAATCTAAGAACTTAATTCTCATTTTGGTTTTGGGTCCCCTAGGCCCTTTTTCCGGGATTTAAATTTCATAGCAATATATTTGGCATCATTTTTTAGCAAGCTTTAAGCACTCAAGCACTTCGACACTTAGTTCATAGGTTTAATAATTAATTTATTAGACTTAATAGGACACCTTTACCAACCATCTTCGCCATTTCAAACAGGGTTGGAGGAAACCAACGAAAGGTGCTAGGCCAAGGACGGTCTCGTGGCGCACGGCATCCTTTCCGGGAGTACTCTGATCTTAGGACTAACCTGTGGAGCTAGGGTGGGCCTCGTTGCCTAACTTCTTGAGCACCCAGCAGTTATTTGGTGATTGGGGGAGGAAAGTATTGGGTTGACACTTAGATAGGATTAAAATAAATCTCACTTAACCACCTAACTTAATCCTTGGTCTACAACATCGACATTTTACTTTTACACTTGCAAGCACATCGATCTCATATCTACTTTTACATGCAAATCATTTTATGTGTTGTAGAATAATTATCTAAGTGGTTACATCTATCATCTGGAACACTTTACTTTTCGAGCATTTCATCTATATTGTTGTTCCTGTATTTGTGGTGTGATCCTTCAAGAAGTTGCGCATCCACCTGGAGGCACTCTCTTGACTGAGTCTTGAGTGATCTTAGTCTTTGTGTCATTGATAAGCAGTCCAATAGAGTAAGATCTATTGTGAGCATGCTTGGCTTGATGTGTTGATGGTTATTCTGTCTTGAGTATCTTTATTTCCTGCACATTTAAAGCAACTTGTTAGTATATTGTATATCTTGTATCCATTGTATCTAGTTTAATCTAGCTCTGTATATCTTAGATATTATTTCTGTATCTTTATATCTAGTTGTATCTATCTTCTTGTAATATTTGTAACTTGTAACTATTTTGTAATTAATCTCCCTTTAACTTAGTTGACCCCTTGCCCAATCTTAGGCACTAGTCTTAGTTGTCCTAGGAAAAGGTTTTGACTGTCATCTTATATTGTTGCATCTTGCATTGCTGCTTAACATCATAGACTAGATTCTCCCTGACCATTTAAACAATTGAAACCAACTCCTAGAACTTAAACGTTAATCTCATCTAGTAACTAGGGTCTACCCCCCTTGGCTTCCCTAGGAGTTAGCCTAGACGGAAGAAGTTCAAGTCAAAATGACAATGTGGACTTTGAACCTAGGCATTGTGCCTCCGAGGACACACTAAGTGAGCAGGACTTAGCTCACGTTTGCAAGTGTGTATAAGGATGACAACACAACTCATCAATTCTGAACCATTTTTCAAGGAAGCTTTCCAGAGGGTGGGCTGCCTCAATTTTTGTCAGAAAATGCAAAGAGGGCATCCTGAAGTGGTTAAGCAGTTTGCACTTAATTTCAATGGAACAAAGACTAAGGTGGGGATGCTGGAGTTTGAAGTCTCTGAGCATTCTATTTCTGTAGCCATAGAGATACCTGATTGTGGTGAGAAGTGGTTCAAAGCCATGTCTTTACACTCTTCTTTCTCCAAGAAATTCTTTAAACATGAATATCAAGGAGACAACCTATCCAAAGGAGTGCCCGGAAGTCACATGCTGGAATATTTTGACAAGATGCTCAGGGTCATCCAAAGGTACTTCACATGTGAAGGAAGGTTCAATATGGTATATCAATACCATATCAAATTACTACTACACTTCACTGGAAAATAGTCCATGAACCTTCCATTTTACCTTTTCAGGAGTATTGGCAAGATGTCATATAGAGTCCAGGCTAAGTCCAAGCAGGTAGACACCAGTGTTTTTCACTCTGGTTTAATCAAGATGTTAGTAATGGAAGAGTTGAAGAAGACTAACACTGACTAGGAAACTTTCCTAGCTGCATCAGATTTTCAGTTAGATATTACTCCTACACCACAGTCCAAAAGACAAACTTCTACCCCGGTTGAGAAGATTGTGCATTCAGATTCAAGCAAGAAAAGGAGGATGACTAGGAGTGATAAATCTTTTCAGGCTACTGATAAAGCAAAAGAAAGTGGTCCCTCACACAACCTCCTAATAGAGAAATTTCACATGTGGCAAAACCTACACTTATGGAAATACCATCAAGCAAAGCAAGGAAGTTGAAAGGCAAAAAACTTGTTTTTTCCCCACCAGTTGCTGTAGAAACAGTCAAATCTAGAAGACCTTTTACTAGATCAACAGCTAAACAGCATGTCCCTATAGAAGATGATACAGCAGAAGCTTCAGCTCAGCAAAAGGACAAAGTTCAGTTTTCCAAGAAGCTCATGGAGATTATTGATATCAGCACTCCTCCTCATGAAAGAAACCCTACTTTCAAAAGACTCAGGAGGCAACTTAAAGATGCAAAAACTGAAATTGACAAGTTGAAAAAGGAAGATTTGGAGTCCCAAATCAAGTTAAAGGAGATGTTAGATCTATATGAGGAGACAATTGATAAAGCAAGGTTCATGGCTAAGAGGTCTTTGCCGCTTCACAGGCAACTCAAGAATGTATATAAGCAGAATAGAGCTTGCCAAGCTAAAATCAGGAAATTAAAAGCAAAGTTACAGCCTTTCAAAGAGGAAGTGGCAAAAAGGAATTTAGATATGTTGGATAAGGTGGTTACTAGAAGGAGTACCAGAACCAAAAGATGAATACAAGATGATCTTCCACATCAGCATCATTTTTGTCATGGTTTACTTTTTGCATGCAGTTACAACACTAAGTGATGATTTTGGATTTTGAGCTTAAGTTAGCATCTTCATATAATTTTTTTCAAATATGACTTCATGTTGTAAGGAGTTTGCAACATTTCTGGAAGGCCTATCCTACTTCTGGTACAAGTTTTAAAGGTCGCAATCTTTTTTGCAAGAAAATACGCTTCTACAGGAAAGTTCACAGCGCCTAGACTCACTAGCGTTGCAAACTGGGTGTTTAGGACAGTTTGCAGCGCTATGCTGCGAACTTAGATTTATGAAGATTTTTAAGGCGAGAGGGATTGCCAAGTGTCAAGTTGAACTCGTACCAGCATTCAGAGGTTCAATTGCACATTAGAAGGCCACCTGCCTCAAGGAGTTGCATGCAGTAAAGCCACATCACCAGTTGTTAAGGGTTGTTCAATACATTGCCAACATTTTCCTGCAAAATAACATTTTGTTATCTGCTTGTTGTACACCTGTTACCATGCCTTTCTAAGGTATAGAATCCTATGATGAAATGAGGTGGCGAATTCTAAAGAGGTTTTTCTTAGAGATTTTGTTATTTATGATAGATTGTAACTTGATAGGAGGTTCGAATGGTTGAGGAGAAAACTCTTATCTTTAGTCTCTTATTATTGTAACAGATTTTGTCCTGATGTATGTACCAAACTGAAGAATCTTTAATGGTGAAAAATCAGTCTTTTTCTTACTGTCATCTTTGCTCTGTCTCACTTTGGTATTAGTCTCTGATGAAGGATTCATCACGATGCTTGTTTCTTTATTGCAGTAAAATGATTTATTGTGGTATTTTATGCAATTTGATCAAAGTGTTTTTCTCTTTGGATTAAGAAGTTCTTATTCAAATGAGTTTTCTTCTATATGTGTTCCAGAAATACCTGATGTAAGCTGATACACATATTTTGCTTTCCTTGCTAAGTCTTCTATCTTTCATTTATATCTCTTAACACTGATTTGAAGCTATTCAAAGCCTTGCTTGCTAATGTGTATTTTGTTGAAATTAGTGTAGCTGCAAGATCCATTCTCCGGGAGGATGGCATAAGACCCTAGCTGAGATCTAGGGCCCCCAGAGTACTCCTGGGGTTCTTGGTTTGAGACCAAGCAATTAGAGCCATGGTAAAAGACCCTAGTGAGGGCCCGCAGTGTATTTCTAGGGATCTTGGTCAAGGACCAAGCAATAAATCCCTAGATGTGTTCTAGGGCCCCTGGATGTGTTCCAAGGAATCCTTGCTCGATGCTTGGATTGATCCTTGGATATGTTCCTTGGTGGTTGATGATGTAAGTCCCTAGATGTGTTCTAGGGCCCCTAGATGTGTTCCAGGGAATCCTTGCTTAAACGCTTGGGTTGATCCTTGGTCTTGTACCTTGGTGGATGAAAGACCCTAGATGTGTTCTAGGGCCCCAAGATGTGTTCTGGGGTATCCTGGTCTGGGACCAGATGGTTCTTGGTTGTGTACCAAGATGTGATGATGTGTGATCTTCTTCTTCTCTCTCGAGATGGTCCATGAGACCTAGGAGCAGCTAGGAGATGGACATGACCACATCATTGGTTTCTCCTCTTATGCAGAGATGATAAAAGCTTATAAGTTATAAGTTATAAGTTATCATGAGACATATGTGGACAATTTGCAATTGAAGAAGACCCCCCTTGACTTTGTCTTGTAGCCTCCCCTTGCTTGATTCTCATTCTCCATCTTGCTTGATGTTGTGTTGGTCTTCTATAAGTCACTTTGACTTATTTGAATTTATAATTAATATTTTTATTAATTAAAAATATTAATTATTATTTATTTTATTTTTTAGGTTTTTAAGTAAACCTATTCCTAACCCTTCCTAAACTATAAATAGGAACCTACCCCTCACTCTTTCTTACACACACTTACTCTCCTCTCTTGGTCTGATTTTCTGCGGCTATCTTGCTCAGTTTGGTTTTGAGGGTACGGCCTCCTTAGGCTTCTTCTTTTTGCTGGTTGGGAGCTTCATTTCTAGTGTATGGTTTCCCCTTGTTGGGTGATGGTGTCGCGGACCTTTCCTTTTGCTGTGTGTGAGTGGAGCAGACTCTCCTCTAGCTGCAATTGTGTCGCGGCCTCCTCCACAGGTCCTTCTAGACTGCCGCTAATCTATCCTAGGCTGCCTCTGCCCCTCCTAGGCTACCGCTAGCCTTTTCTTTGGTTGTTGTTGGTGTGTTTCAAGAGTGGTTGTTGTCACTTATTGTTTACAACCTCTAGGGCCTGTCAAGATAGCCCTAAGGCTGCTACTGAGAGTTGTCCTTCTAGCTATAACAACTACTTACATTTTGACAGTTTTGCTTGGGTAGTTTGGGGTATCTTTCACCTCTTTGTTTGTCATTGGGGTTTATCCTTTTCAGCCCTGTAATTGATGCCGATTCGTTTTCTACCTTAAGATCTTCTTAGCATGACTGTCCACTTACATCATGATGAGATCAAACCCTTGAGGGTTTGATCTCATGACCTTCATAGCTTTTCTGAGCATAAGAAAGAGGACAGCTACAAATCAGGTACTTCTAGTAATTGTTTTTGTTAAGGTAAAGTTTAGATCTTGTTGTACTAATGTTTACTTTTGTTTCTAGTTTAAGTTTATATTCAGAAATGTTTTTCTTATGTTCATGATCATTTCTAGTTAAAATTCGGTTCTTCCTAGCATGTTCAAATTTGTAATTTTTGTATTTGATCTACTTCAGAATTTTTTTTTTAAAGTGTTGATCTTTATTTACAGTAGTGACAGAATTTAAAAGACATTACTGCTTTCTCTTTTCCCTAAAAATCTAACATGGTATCAGAGCTTAGGGAGTGAAAAGAGCTCAATAGTGGCAGACTTTTGAGCCTGCGTAGATCCACCTTTTAGGGTTTGTTTTGCAGATCAGTAGTAAGACTATTACATAATCAAATCTTGAAATCAGCATGGCTTCATCTTCAGTCAAAGCAGAAGATAGGCTTGAAGGGGCCTCCAACTTCAATGCTTGGAAGGCTAGGGTGTTTAATATCCTAGAAGAAGGTGACTTGGATGAGTTGGTTACTAGGGTGATAGAAGAACCCGCTTCAAATACAGGAAGGGAAGCATATAAGAAGAGGCATGTCAAAGCTAAAAGAACCATCTTTGACTCAGTTAAGGACAGCATGATGCCTCTCATTGGCCATCTAAGGACAGCTAAGGAATGTTTTGATGCCCTGGCAAATCTATATGAAAAGAAGTCTCCAACTCAGAA
The DNA here is from genome assembly GCA_009831015.1 of Picea engelmannii. NCBI lineage: Eukaryota > Viridiplantae > Streptophyta > Pinopsida > Pinales > Pinaceae > Picea > Picea engelmannii. Next base: position 529,668 of record ML788470.1, read on the forward strand.
GAGAATATTGAAGAAACAACTACATACATTAAAGATGGGAAAGGACGAAACTATCTCTGCCTTCTTTTCCAAAATTGCTCAAACAAGAGATCAGCTTACAGCAATTGGAATTGCAGTGGATGATGATGACCTTGTTCAAGCAGCAGTAGATGGTCTTCCTGACTCATGGGAGACCTTCTCTCTTCGGTCAACGAAAGAGAAATTCAACCCAACTTCGAGAGATTATGGCATCATTGCTTGGAAGAAGAAGGTAGACTCAAAAGCAGGAATGAACCCTCAACGGTAAGAGACCATGCTCTTTCAGTCAAAGCCAAAAGATGGAAGAAGTTTCCTCAGCACAAAGGAAAAGGTAAGAAACCCCAAGGTAAGCACTCTCACTTTCACAAGATGCTTTAAGTGTAAAAGGCTAGGTCATTACGTAAAAGAATGCAGGAACCCTCCTTCACAGCAGAAGCATAGAGGCAGGTTTCATGCTTCAGTTGCAACTGAGGAAGAAGAACCAGGGCAACTACTAAGGAGTAAGAACAATGCTGAGAATGTTATCTTGTCTCAGCCCTCTCCGGCACTGTAACCAAGTCGAAAGATGTTTGGTTAGTGGACAGTGGGGCCTCCAAACACATGACAGGCTTCAAACAGAATCTTGTAAATTATCGGGATAAGAAGTTCAACGTGAAGGTAGAATTGGGTGATGATGGCACTTATGACATCAAAGGGTTTGGATCAGCATCTTTTCAGCTTCAAACAGGTAATGTATTTCATATCGATGAAATTCTTTATGTTCTTGGATTAAAGAAAAATCTCATCTCAGTTGTAGTGCTATAAAGCAAAGGGTACTCAGTAGCTTTCTCCAAAGGGAAGGCTCTCATGTGGCCCTCAAAATGGGAATTTGAGCTCAGCCATGACAATCGGAACTGAAGAGAGTGGACTTTACAAAATCATTGGTCAAGTTGTTCAAGCATTAGCTCACGAGATGATAAACCCCTGCGAGCTATGGCACATAAGGCTTGGACATCTCAACTACAACGCTCTCCCAAGTTTGCAAAAGATGGTAACAGGGATGCCAATTTTTTCATTTGAGCATGATAGTGTTTGTAGAGGCTGTGTGTTGAAATAATGTAACTGCAAAGAGTATTCTTATTATTATTGTTATTTTATTCATAGGATTAATCCCCATTGTGGATTAATCATGTCGGTAATTGTATTAGGACCAAATCCCCTATTGTGGATTGGTCAAACAGACAATTATAATAGGCAGAATAAGAAGTCGGCCCCAGCAGTTAATAAGAAGACCCAAAAATATAATAAAGGTGGGTTTACCCACCCAGATTAAGAAGTCAGCCCTGCCAGTGAAGAGACACTTCACACATGCCAGAACTTGTATAAATAAAGGAGGCTAGCACCTCATTTGAACACAACTCACTTGCTCAG
>ML788470.1:536819-550937 GCA_009831015.1 Picea engelmannii
GAAATTTCTAAATAGGCTGAAGTCATTGCATGTCAAAACTGATGTAACTGCAGATAGGTTATCAAAAAAAGGTCAAAATCTGGAGCTTGGTGAATGGCTCATATGCAAGGAAAAAGATGGAAGGACTGAAGAATATATACATCCTCCTTTCTTTTAACACTATGGATCACGTGCAACTAAGGTTTATTTTTTCTTGATTTCAAATGCCACTTATCTTTTTTATTAAAAGAATGTGTTTGCTATATATTCTCAGAACTGCAAGGGAGATCTACGATACTGACTGCACTGTGAAGAATATTATATTTTCTGGAAACATTAGAGATCTAAGATCTGGTTTATGAGGAATGTTGTATACCACAGTTGTGGATAGGTGGAATTTTTCGGGAGACTAAAGGAAAAATCAAAATGTATTTCCCCAAACTTATATACTTCTGAATAGGTTGCTATGCATATAGATTCCAAGCAATGGTTTATAGAGTCTAAAGAATATAATTTCAATTTTGATAAATGGAAGTATGTTTTTTTTTAAAAAGAGTCAAAACTGATGTAATTAGATTTGATAGAGAACCACATCAACTAATTTATTTTAGTAAATTTAGTAAATAGACAATTTTATTTTCTTGATTGAAAATTTTAAGAAATCCTTTAGATTCCAGTGTTGGACATTTTTAGGAATCTGTTTAAAAAGGAAAGAACAGGCCGTGCAAACCACTTCTTTTGGAGGAAGGAAGTCGGTAGATGGAATAGAAAAGAAAGTACTGTTTTTCATATTTGCCTGTTGAGGCTGTGGTTGATTTTTCTTGTATCAATCCATCTTAAACTTCAATCAAAGTTTCTGAAAGAAAAAGTTCAAATTACAATTTTGGGCGTTACTACGAGCTTGCAATCTAAAATTCCTCCCGAAGAAGAAAAAAATGACCCCAATAAAATTTTGCGAAGGCGTTCAAGGAAGACACTTCTAGATAACGAGAGCTTTCAGGTAAAAGATACCTTCATTGACCAAAAAAATCCACGTTCGCAAACTAACAATAAATATTGATAATATTGGTGTTGTTTCTAAAGTTTACATTCAAATCTCAAAATATACCCTTACTGTTCTCGAAGATTCATCATAATCATAATGTCTATGAGTTTCCAAATATAAACTTTGAAGTTCTGAAATCACTGAAGCTAAAAACGGCAACTTCAAAGGCCTATAAAAATAAATAAAAATCAAAAGCTTTGAGGTTCTTACGAACTTAGGATCTGCTGTGCTGTAGTATTCCCACACTTTAAACACAGATAACAAATTTTCCCAAATAAAATTTCTATAAAACAGAGCTCCAACTATAAACTCTTTGGGATATTCGGGCGCTCCAACTGTAAACTCTCTTTCATCTGAGATGGACTTAAAAAACCTAGAGCAATTTTCTTCTTTTATTTAGATGAATAAATCGACTTAAATAGTTCATGTCACTTTTCAAATTTGTTAGTTTCTTAAAAAGGCGGACAATCGCTCCCTGGATTGGACACGATCGAGATCGAAATTAGAAGCGGAAATAATCCTATAAGTTATGCAATAGGATATACAATGAAACATCAAATTCAACACAATTGAAAATTCAACTTGAATGATTCTCCACAAGAAAATTGATATTGTTTTTATTCAATTAATTGAAATATTGTAACATCCCCGGCCACCCATGCCGCGCCATGCTACTCCAAAAAATGTTTTCATTCTCTGCTAAACATATTGTAACATACTCAGCATCTAACAGAGTTATGTCACATAAATTTTTCGAACTGCATGCAATTAAAACATATACACACAGAACTTTTGCAGAACTTTATATATAAAATGTAAACAGACAAATACATATTGTAAATGCACGGATTCATACTGAAATAACAGTAAACGTATACATGCAGCATATACAGGGAATACCCATAAATATACAGACAGTTATAACCACACATAGGATAAACCCATAAAAATAAACACGTAAATAATAATGCAGTATGTAAATTTATCACACAATTGACACTTATCTTGGTAAGAATATCACCAACTGCGTGCAGACCTTCCACAAACCTCCCAACCTTAGACCACACTACTCATCACTCTCAGCAGTGGATCACCCTCGAGTTGGGACTAAACTCCACCCGTGTAAAGAAATTCCTAACCAGGCTAATGGATCATAGACAACAGGAAAGACTCCATCACAGGTGCCAACTCAAACTAACAGTCTACAGTCCCTCATTCCCCACATGCATGTCCCACCCCAGAAAGTGTGCCCCTTCTCTGCTCAACAATCCTTCAATTGCCCCACTTCTTTTTCGGGCTTCAGCAATAGGTCGAACAAGAAGTCTCAAAGCCCTGTAGCTGCAGTTTAGCACCTTCAGGAAATCAATTCCCAACAATTCTCTCACACAGAGAGAAATTGCTCACGGGCCTGACAACCCACCTCTTCAATATCCCACGGGCCTGACAACCCGCTTCTTCAATCCAGCTCCCAAGCTAACCAAGTACACAAACAGGTATGGGTACGGATACAGGTCCAGGTACAGTAACATGAAGGTATGGAGGATAGCTCAATGAGTGTGTGAATGTTTGTGGATGATTGACTGGATGACTAAATGATGGAAGGAATGATAGGAAATGAACTAAGTCCAAACTATATGTATGCATGTCCCCAACTTGACACTTGTCATGTTGGGGGCTACTTTGGCCCACTTGTCCCCATCTTTAAAACTTAGGATAAAATAATTATCCATACTTTATACTTTAAGAAATATTAATATAATATTCATTTTTGGCTTAAGTTCCCTAGCTTAGCCCCTTTTCCTTAACTTTTAGCCCCACACTTTCTCTAACTAGTGGAGTTTAGTCTCCCATAATCTTTTATCGTGGTCGGTGTGCGTGCAACGATGTATTTTATATTAATGATGAGACATATACAAAAATATGCGCACTGGCCTTTAGCATCTAGGCTCTCTGGCCCAATACAAACATAAGCCTCCTAGCTTATAATAACTGGCTCACTAGCCTATAAAACATAACATGTACACAAAGGCTCCCTAGCCTCAAAATTACATGCACTTAGGTTGTTGCGCACGGTATCCTGGAATGTTCACACTTCATCATTTTACTGTGCAATACATGCGCGCACTATACCATGGAAAGTGCATACAAAAATGATATCAAACAGCTCACCAACTTAAGTACGTTTGCATTTACATTTACAATTGGGTTCGGCCTAGGGATATTACAATCCCTTCCCCATATTTATGCACTGTCCTCAGTGCATTATGTACACATATACAACAAATTTTTCAAAAATCCTCAAAAAGATGCGGGTATTCTGCCCACATTGCATCCTCATGCTCCCAAGTAGCGTCCTCAGGACCGTACCAGGTCCATTGGACCTTTACAAGCCCTGTGGCTCGATTCCGGAGCTGTTTGATTTTTCGATCCAGAATGCGTATCGGATGCACTTGGAAAGCGCCTTTTTGCTCCACCTGAATCACATTCCAATCAATAACATTATTAGCATCAGATATATATTTCTTAAGCAATGATATATGAAATATATTATGAATAGACATAGATGCAGGCAATGCAATCATATATTAAGTTACTAGACCAATCCTCTCTAGGATTTCAAACGACCCACAATAGCGAGTTGTCAACTTTGAACAATTTCCGAACTTCAAGAAACTTTTGTTGGCTTTCACTTTCAAAAATACATGGTCCCCAACTTTAAATTCCCTGTGAGTTCTGCCCTTATCAACATAGTTTTTTTGCCTGTCTTGGGCAACCTTTAAATTTTGTTTTATTTTTATCATTTGCTCCTCCATTTCCCTGAGCAAATCCGGTCCAATCACTGCTCTATCTGTTGGGTTATCCTAGCTTACCGGTGTGTTGCACTTTCTGCCATAAAGTGTCTCAAATGGGCTCATCTTTAGAGATGTTTGGTACCCATTATTATAAGCAAACTCTACTAAGTGTAGATAGTCTTCCTATTTTGATGGTTTATCCATCACATACATCCTCGACATATCCTCAATCACTTGATTCACCCTCTTTGTTTGTCCATCTGATTCTGGATGATAAGTTGTACTAAAATTCAAATTTGTTCCAAATCCATTAAATAATCCTTTCCAAAAATTTAAGGTAAATTTTGGATTTTGGTCAGACACAATTGTCTTGGGTATGCCATGTAACCTAACAATTTCTCTCATATAAACATCATCAATGTTGGTTGCCTTGTGAGTGAGCTTAACTGGAATAAAATGGGCAGCTTTAGTAAGCTTATCCACCACTACCATGATAGAATCATGTTGTTTGTTTGTTCTGGGAAGTTTGATGATGAAATCCACCGTTACCACTTCCCACTTCCACTCAGGAATGGGTAATGGTTGTAGCAACCCAGCTGAGTGTCTATGTTTGGCCTTTACCTTTTGACATTCCAAACATTTGGCAATAAAATCAACAACTTCTTTCTTCATTCCTGGCCAATAATATTGGCACTTGACAACTGCAATAGTTTTCTGATAACCTGGGTGCCCAGCATAAGGTACATTATGCATTTCTCTCAAAATCAGATTTTTTAATTCATGAGAATTTGGTACATAAATTATGCCCCTGTACATGAGAATTTCATCATTATCTAGCTTGTATTCTTTAATTTTTTGCTGCAAATTACCTTGTTGTAATTTTGCCACAAATTCCTTGTATTGCAAATCTAATTTTGTAGCCTCTAAAATTATGTGTTTCAAATCTGATTGGTACATGCTAATGGTTGTAGCATGCAATTCATGCACTCTTCTGTTGACTGCATCAACCACTTTGTTCTCTTTCCCTTTGATATGCTTTATATCAAAGTCATATTCACTTAGAAATTCTAACCATCTATTTTGTCTGGCATTTAGAGTTGGTTGATCAAATAAATATTTCAGACCATTATGCTCTGTCCTCAACTCAAACCTTTTCTACATAAGGTAATGTCTCAATTTCCTCAAGGCATGCACTATGGCTGCCAACTCCAAATCATGAGTAGCATAGTGTCTTTCATGCTCCTTCAACTTCCTTGATTCATAACATATAACGAACCCATTTTGAGTGAGGACTCCACCAAGTCCTTCTTTACATGCATCTGTGCATACAATGAAGTCTTAATTTGGGTCTGCAATCCTTAGTATTGGAGCACTTGTTAATAATTTCTTCAAGTGTTGGAAACTCTTTTCATAATCCAATGTCCACTGAAACTTCACACCCTTCCTTTGCAAGGAAGTGATTGGGTGTGCAATCTTTGAGAATCCTTCAATAAATCTCCTTTAGTAGCCTGCAAGGCCCATGAATGATCTGACCTATGTCACATTCTTTGGCACTGACCATTCTCTAATGGATTTTATCTTCTCAGGATCCACTGCTATCCCATCCTTTGAAATGATATGTCCCAAATAATGAATTTGCTTCTCATAAAATGAGCACTTGCTCAATTTGGAATACAACTGATGCTCCCTTAATACTTGCAACACCATCCTCCAATGATGTTCATGCTCTTCTTCTGACTTGGAATATACAAGGATGTCATCCAAAAAGACAATGACAAACTTCTCTAAATATTCTCAGAAAACACCATTCATTGAGCACATGAAAACAACTCGTGTATTTGACAACCCAAATAGCACCACTGTGAACTCATAATGACCATACCTTGTCTTGAAAGCAGTCTTGTTGATATCTTCTTCTTTAATCCTTACCCAATGGTATCCTAACCTGAGATCTATCTTTGAAAATATCTTTGCATCCTTCAATTGATCAAAGAGATCGTCAATACTTGGCAGAGGATACTTGTTTTTTACAGTCACTTTATTCAACTGTTTGAAATCAATGCACAATCTTAATGTCCCATCTTTCTTCTTTGCAAACAAGACTGGGGCACCCCAAGGTGACACGCTTGGGCGTATATACCCCTTCTTCAGAAGTTCTCCAAGCTGCATTTACAACTCCTTCAGCTCTGGTGTACTCATCCTGTATGGAGTCTTGAATATAGGAGTTGCACCAGGCATCAAATCTATGGAGAAATCAATGTCTCTTTTAGGGGGTAATCTTGGTATTTCCTTAAACACATCTTCAAACTCTTTTAGGACTGCATAATCTTCAATATTTGACACCTCATCTTTAGGTGTCTCTTCCATATGTGTTGCAAATATTTGACACCCTTTTCTGTAACATTTCTTCCGCTGCAATGCTGAAATTTCTCTGATGGTTACTGCCCTGGGAATTCCCTGCACTTTCCTTAGGTTCCCTTCCTCATTCAAGCAAGTAAATGTCTTGTTATGACAGTCTAGGATAGCATGGTGCTAATCCAACCAGTCCATCCCAATTAGGCAGTCATAGGCACCTAAAGGTAAGATGTTCAAATCTTCCCTGGTGTGCAGTCCATTCATGTCCATAAGACATGACTTAACCATCTCATTAGTTTTTCTTTTGGCTCTGATAGCCAGCTGCACCAACCAAGATTCTCCATGCTTTCTTCTTGACAAATTCAAACTTTCCACCATCTTAGGATCAATATAACCATGACTAGCTCCTGAATCAATTAAAATAGTAATGGTTTGGTTGTTGATCATACCTTCCACTTCAATCATATGTGATTTATACTCTACTTACTTGTTGTCCAGGGCTGCATAGATCCTTGGTACATTTATGCCCATGTCCTCCACTTTTTCATCTTGTTGTACATTGTGAACAGTCCTCACTTTTTCACCTCTATGAAGACAATTTTTGAACATATGATCTCCTTTACAACCCCAACATTGAATAGGTGGCTTCCTTGGCCTTTGACCCCCTCTCTCAATCGTTTTGGGTTCTCTAAAAGTTGGTTGTCCTTGAGTATTATTTATGAAGAATGGTGGCTTAGTCCCCTTCTTCCTATGATCCATCTTGAATTTATTTTTGTCTTCCCAAGATTTTTGGAAAGTTGACCTTGTTTTATGTTAATCATATAGGCATTTAACTCGCCTTATGGTCTCCTCCAATGTTTTGGGATCATAATATTGTATTTTGTCACTGATGAATGACGACAATCCACTCAAATACCTTTGAATCTTAACTATCTCATCCTTGATGAACGAAACATACTTCAACAGTTCTAAAAACCTTCTTTAATATTCATCTATGGTCATACTCTCAGGCTTGAGTTCAAAGAACTCTTTCATTTTCTTGTCATAGTATCTCTTAGTCAAGTATTTCTTCTCAAAATACTTCTTGAATTCTCTCCAAGTAACACTTTTCTCTTTAATGTGTTGCACCTGCACAAGCTGATCTCACCACATGGATGTCTTTCCCTTGAGTTGATAGATGGCAATTCTACCCTCTAAATGAGAAGAATAATTATGCAATTGAAAATACTTTCTCATGCCCAGCAGCCATGTCTCTGCATCTTCATCCTTCTTGTGCTCACCATCAAATGTAGAAGGTTTGATTTTGTTCATTTCTCCTCGTAGCTCATCCTCCCCATACCTCTTATGATTCCTGACAGGGGATGGACTTGAGTTGTTGTGTGCCCTCTTATTGGAATGCCTCGGGGAGTGATGGTGATGTCTGCTAACACTTCTTGCTCTTCTTTTCGCATCAGGAGACCTGTGACTTCCTGGTTTGCTTAAGCCACTCTCCTTGTCCAATTTCTTTTCTATTATGTTCAAGCTCTGCATTAACTTCATGTTGAAGTCCTCTTGCTTCTTCTTGGCTCTCATAAGCCTTTCATTATCAGCTTTGTGGCTTTCGACATCCTTCTGTAAATTTTTAATGGTCTCTACCATATTCATATTTTCATCCCTTCCTTCTTCATGTCCATTGGAGTTTGTTCCTTCAATGTCCAAATGGGCATCCATCCCTCTGATCTCATCTTCTTGGATGTAAGTGCCTTATGCATCATCCATTCTTCTGGACTTTGTGTTGATCCTGATATGATCTAATTGTTGTTAACTCTGCAAAATGTGCAGTGAACAAAACTTTGTCAGGCTATCTATTTCAACAATTTCATGAAAATATGAACCATTCTGGTTCAATAATATATTAGAATTATTTCTTTCGATTTCCTGGAAAATTGAATGACCAAATCAATTTTTTGGGTGCATAATTATACTATATTGTCTGAAACCTTTCTAACTCCTGCTCCCATGCTCAATTCTGAGTCTTGAGCATAAAGTTATGGTTATTTGAAAATTGTCCATTAATTTTTTTGTTCATACTTCAACTTGGCACAAATCTGCGTTGTAATTATGCATGTTTGCACATACTCTATTGAATTTTTTGTAGGAGCTCAATTGGGTTTCTTCATATACATATTATGGACACTTTGTCCAAGTTTCACATTTTTCTGGGTTCTGGGCTGCTAGACACAGTCTGCTGAAGTTCTAGGCCAATTCGTGTTTTTGGTCTGGAATGCTACAGGTACATTATTTTCCATATTAAACAATTTAACATGCCCAGAAATTTAATTCAGCTCTAAGACTGTCTTCTATGGTGCAATAGCTTTCCATTGTCTGCTCCTGTGCCTCAATCTGATTCTGGAGCAGAAAGTTATGGCTCTTTGAAGTTAGTTAGGTCTTAAAATTTACCCTCCACTGTTTTTCTTGTAACTTTCTCATAAAAGCTTCATTTGATGAACGGTTTACACCATTACAAAGCTCTTTTATTTGAGTTGTAGAGACACAATTTTCCTTGGTACACTGTGTACTCTTGGTTTTTGAGTACCTAAAAACGCTCTTAAGGGCCTAAAAAATGAGTTGTGAAAAGATGACGTTCAAATAGTATAAAACGTCACAGAAAATTGTTGGTTTTCTGCTATTGTTCACCCTCCAAACGACTTCACGCGCACAATTTTCAATTTGTACACCCATATTTAGCATGCGCAGCAACACCACAAGGTAAATCGTGTTTTGCGCACCTATAACCACTGTGCATCACTTCTCTGTCGCGCCAATAACTTGCACACACTAATTTTGTGTCGCGCGCAATTTTGGGTTCTTGCACAATTACCTGTTGCGTGCAATTTTTGTATCACACACTACAATTCCGCTCACATTTCACTCTACGCACTGCACCATGCAAAAGTTTAGTACGCCCCCACCATGCACCAATACTCTGCGCGCACCATTAACTAAACTGTAGCGCGACAACATATACCCACATTGTGCGCGCACCAACCAAACTCTTCTGCGCTTTGTCAATATTGCACACACCACGCGCATCAGTATTATGTGTGTCCACACCGCGCACACCTTAATATGTGTATGCACACCGTGCACACCTTAATATGCATATGCACACCGCGCAATGTTAAATTTACCATCCACACCTGAACACTAACATTTTTCCGTGCAACGCCAAATTTTCGCACACCAACATTTTTCCGCACGGCGCCAAAATTTAGTGTGCACCCGCACACCAATACTTTTCCGCGCGCGCGGCACCAAAATTTAGTGTGCACCCGCACACCAATACTTTTCCGCACGCGCGTCCACACGCCAACATTTTTCCGTGCACTGCCCAATTTTTACATATCACAAGCTTTTTACTACGCACCATGCATTTTTAGTGCGCCCACCTACACACATTCATTTTTTATGTGCATCAATTCCTCATGAATTCCGTTGCAGAAATTGGGGCTTTTTTCTAACTTTTTCCCCAATTTACCATAGACATTCTGCAACTATGAAATTTGTTCAATTTCACCCCGATAACACCAATGCAACCTATGCAACAAAAAATTGTTGTGGGTTGACATTTCTGGAACAAATTTTTCCCAAACTCAATTCACGAATTGAGAATTTTAATTATAAAACTCGCTCCAACTGTCATGGCTTCACTGTGACTTCAAATTCGACCAATTCCAAGTCTGAGTTTGCTAGAACAGACATTAAATCAAGAATATCTCACCACATGGCCAAATTTCTCAATTTTCCCATGAATTTAACAACAGAAATTGGGGATTTTTCCCAATTCCGCACAATTGTTGTTACTTTTTACCATGGATGCTCTGCAACTCGAAATTTGTCCACTTTGAAATAAATCTTCTGTGAAATTTCGCTTCAACTCAACTTGCTCGGCCCATCTAGGCTCAGTGTTAAAAACTTAAGCTCTGATACCATATTATAACATCCTCAGCCACCCATGTCGGGCCATGCTACTCTAGAAAATGATTTCATTCTCTGCTAAACATGCTGTAACATACTCAGCATCCAACCGAGCTATGACACATAATTTTTTCGAACTGCATGCAATTAAAACATATACACACAGAACTCTTGCGGAACTTTATATATAAAACGTAAACAAACAAATACATACTGTAAATGCACATATTCATACTAAAATAACAGTAAACGTATACATGCAACATATACAAGAAATACCCATAAATATACAGACAATTATAACCACACATAGGATAAACCCATAAAAATAAACACGTAAATAATAATGCAATATGTAAATTTTTCACATAATTGACACTTATCTTGGTAAGAATATCACCAACTGCGTGCAGACCTTCCACGAACCTCTCAACCTTATACCACACTACTCATCACTCTTAGCAGTGGGTCACCCCCGAGCTGGGACTAAACTCCACCTGGATAAAGGGATTCCTAACCAGGCTAATGGATCATATACAACAAGAAAGATTTCATCACACGTGTCAACTCAAACTAACAGCCTACAGTCCCTCATTCCCCGCATGCTTGTCCCACCCCAGGAAGTGTGACCCTTCTCTACTCAACAGTCCTTCGACTGCCCCACTTCCTTTCTGGGCTTCAACAACAGGCCGGACATGAAGTCTCAGAGCCCTGTAGATGCAGTTTAGCATCTTCAGGAAATCAATTCCCAACAATTCTCTCACACGGAGAGAAATTGCTCATGGGCCTGACAATCCGCCTCTTCAATATCCCACGGGCCTAACAACCCGCTTCTTCAGTCCATCTCCCAAGCTAACCAAGTACACAAACAAGTATGGGTACAGATACAGGTTTAGGTATAGTGACATGAAAGTACGGAGGATAGCTCAATGAGTGTGTGAATGTTCATGGATGATTGACTAGATGACCGAATGATGGAAGGAATGATAGAAAATGAACTAAGCCCAAACTATTTGTATGCATGTCCCCAACTTGACACTTGTCATGTTGGGAGCTACTTTGGCCCACTTGTCCCCATCTTTAGAACTTAGGATAAAATAATTATCCATACTTTATACTTTAAAAAATATTAATATAATATTCCTTTTTGGCTTAAGCTCCCTAGCTTAGCCCCTTTTCCTTAACTTTTAGCCCCTGCCCCCGCCCCCCGCCCCCTGCCCTTTCCCTAACTAGTGGAGTTTAGTCCTACATACTCTTTGATTCACCTTGAATGATATTAATTTGATTCTCAACAAGACAATTGGTATGGTTTTTATTCAATTGATTGAAAAATAATAAAAGAGAAAGTTGAAAAAAAAAATAGCATTGCATATTTTTAGATATTAAAGTTAATTTAAATTTATTTAATTGTCCGATATGTTTATGACCAAAGAAACTAACTTGACCAACCACCTTTTCTCATACATATATATAAAGGGACTTTACACCCATAGCTATTTGAACTTGTGGTCTCCCAAACCTATAATTTAAATGTTATAAAGTTCTTTTAGAAAGTGCAATTGTAGGGGTACTTAGAGAGGTTGCTCAATGTCACTTTACAATACCTCTTTTCTCTTTAGGGTGGTTCTTTCCTTAGGAAAAATCTAGAAAAAAAAATTATTTTGGCATTTTTAAAATAAACTTATGGTAGAATTTACCAAGACTAGTGCCTATTCATTTGAGATATGGAGTTAGGGCATATTTAGAACAATAGGGCTTGAATGTGATGGATTAGATGTTATTAAGCTATCATAGATTTTCCATAATTATTCCATAACAAATTTTCAAAATATGCAAGAAGAAAGAGAGAGCCCTTAAACAAAATGCACTATCACAACCATGCAATTACATCCAACAATTAAATGCAATCAATAAATAAATAAGGCACCAACATCATATTCGAACACTAGAAATTATGGCAACAAGTTCCTTCATGATGCAAGATTACAACAAGGATTAGGGAGGTTTTAACAACCTTTACCTTAATGTCTTCTTTTGGGACAAAATCTACCCTTCTTCAAAGATGATTCCAACAACAAACTAATGACAATTCTTGTGAAACCCTAATAGTTCATGAAAAGAATAAAGAGATGAAGAAACCTCAACTTGTGTTAAAAATCATGAGGTAGAGGATCTACAATGGATTCTCCAACAAACCGTGATCCAAAAACAAGTTGAAAATAATAGTGTCACAAAAGACTTCAAGAAAGCACAACACGAAGTAGAGCAAATTGGTGGAGGTACCCTTATGCAAAGAATAATTAAACTCACTTGAATGTAATGACATTACAAATCAAGGATGTGGTGTATTTATACCACTCCACTAGGGTTGAGGCAATAGCCCCAAGGAGGAGGCTAGGTTGGTCTTACCCTAAATTGCAATAAAATGTAACAAAGAGTAATGTTGGTGTGATTACCTAGTACTACCCATAAGTCAACTCATTGAAGGCCTCAACCACCCACAAAGTGTGTAGGCACATGGTCACAAATCACTACAACTAAACAAGTCATTAATTTTATGTTTAACATTTAATTATAGTTCATTTGTTTCAAGTTGGAGCATTTTCCAGGTGCAAGAGTTGTTGTTATAGTGCTTTTTGTATTTAGCGTTGGGTTTAGATTTGTGTTATGAACCATAACCTTAAAATATATTAAGAAACTAGAGAACAAAACATGTACACCAAATGTGAGCGTGGAGAACAACTCCAAGATAAATAAGAAAGATGAGTTACACAATCATATATGAGTGTTTTATCTGGAACACGTATTTGAGACTAGTTGTAGGACTGGTCAAAGACCCTAATTCCACAACCTATAACTTACAAAGTATAAAGAATCAAGATTTGAATTTTTTACCCATGTTCTATGATATGCCTCCTAAATACCTTGAAAATTTCACTATCTGATATGTCCCAAAAAAAAATTATGGTTGGTTTACCAAGAACACCTACGTTACCAAATGTTATGAACCATAACCTTAAAATATCATATGAAATGAGAGTACAAACCATGTACACCAAATGTGAGCATGGAGAACAACTCCAAGATATATAAGAGAGATAAATTAAATAATAAATCCTTAAATAATAGGAGAACCTCCTCCAAATACCCCAATACATTCATAATACAAATCACATGTTCCTCGACAATGGTTGCATGCTATTTATATACACATATTCACACATTGAACATATGGCTCCTTTATTGGGTTGACCACTATTATATATACATTTACCCATTACATGTACAATTAACCCCATATATGCCTCTTGGGGTCATACCACTTCGGATTTCACACCAACTAGTTATAAATTAAATTTACAGAAATAGAAATGGAAAATGGTAGAAAAATGAAAAATAAAAATAAAAATGGTGATGCAATGTCAGGGTTTGAGCCCATACCACTTACCAAAAGGTAGGAGGTCTACATCAACTACATTCCCACAAAAATCTACCATTAAAATTATAGATTTGAACTGAAACTAGACTAACCTAATGCAAATCAAAATTTATGGAAATAGAAACAGAAAATGGTAAAAACAAATGAAAACATAAATGGAAAATGATAAGAAAATGTTGATACTTTAACTCAGATCAATTTCCAAAAGGCAATAACTCTACCTAAGCTACATTCCCACAAAAATCAACCATTAAAAGTACAAATCTAAACTAAAGCTAGCCTGACCCATGAATGCAAATAAGTGAACAATGCAAATCTAATATAAAAACTAGTATTTAATACTAACAAAAAAGTAAGTAATGAAATATACATGGGCATCGAGATTTGAACATGGATCTCCTTATGAGAATGCAAGGGTCGTCCTTTAGCCACACCCATGAATCGAATCCACATATTAAATAAACCCCCCAAGATGCATTTGTTTTCTTCTTTCTCCATTTAACCAACAACAACAAAACAACAATAAACATTAGCAATTCAATAAAGAAAAA
>ML788471.1:15800-39296 GCA_009831015.1 Picea engelmannii
TTTTTTATATTTAATATTCAACCTTCTAGTTGGTATCAAAGCATTCCTCTTCCTAATTTTCCCTCGTCCATTCATTTCGTCCCTCCTCATCCTCCCTGACTTCACCACCCCTCCTCTCCCATGCTTCACTCCCACACCCTCCCTCCTCCATTCACCATTCCTTTTCATCATTCTCCCACCATACCTTTCTATAAAATACCAGTAACCCACCATATAGTCACCACTTTCACCAGCTCTCCCATGTCCCCATGACCAACCCCGACCACTCACATTCCATTCCATCCAGTCGTTTGCTCGCCCCTCCATTTTCCCTCCATTTCAGTCACTCATTTTTCCTAATCATCCTTTTAGCCTTCCACACCCAATCACCTCCTCATACACATCTGTGACCTGCTCCTTGCTATGGATAAAATCCCCCTAATATCGACCTAGAAACTAGGCATATCCTCGACACCTTAAAAGACAAAAAATATTCTATTCTACCCAAATCTAACAAGACCTTTTGATAATTAAAGGAAGAGAGAGAATATTTAAATGTGTACCTTAAGTCCTTACGACTGATGTCAATCCCTTCCAATTGTTGTTCATTCTAATATTGTAGGCCTCCTCCCAAAGCTGGCCTGAAACAATGTTGCAAAACAAACTATGACAACATATCCTTAATTATCAAGATTATCTAGAGGGTTAGTTATTCATGAAAACATTCATAAAAACAAACACATAGACATAAATATACAGGACAATAAGTTTTCTCTTTTATTAATAACAAAATTGGAAGTTACAACCAGAATTTTGTTGGCGTTGCTCCACGAAACTCTCTTGGGTTCCTCTACTTTGACTCCAAGTGAACTATTCTTGATATACTATACTCACCACCAACATTCTAATATAAGGGAAAAGGATGGATGGTATAAAGAGGACGGATGAAAGGGAATGTTGAGGATGAAACTCAAAGAAGAATGTATATGGTTTGGAATACAAGGGAGAAAATTTGGTAGAGTTCTCTTGCCTCTTGTTTAATATATCCAAATGACCCCCCTACGACCCTTTTTGTATGAGAAAATGATGGTTAATTCATTACGAGAAGGGATACAGGAGTTAAAATGGTTTCAAAACCTACGATAGCCCGTAAACTCCATCAGAAAGCATGGATTTTATATTTTTTTGCAACTTTTTAGAGTACACGTGTGCTTTTAGTTATGCAACTAGAATATGTACGTGGGATTTTAGGCATGCAACTATCATATGTATGTTCTCTGCCTATGCATCAAGGCACGTATTCCATACAAAAATTGTTTTTTGAGAATAAATCCATCAAAAAGGGTTGGCAAATGTATGAATGAGTAGGCCAACATCAGAGATGCATAGTAGTGGCATTTTGAGTTATAACAGATGCCCCCTAATGTATGAGGTCAGAAGAGAAACTGATGGCCGAAATACATTACAAAATCTGTAATAAAGTGGAAAATCACTAGAGTCGATTAAACCCAAGTGAGTATCTATGAGTGTGTCATCTACAATAGGATAATAATAATAATCAAGTCGGGTATTCCCATGCTCGAGGCAAGCTAAGCATGGTTTCCAATCAAGTACATTGCAGATCCATTTCATATATATAATAATCATGGCTACATGACCAATGTGTATGCCAATATGAAGTGTAGACGTGAATAATACAAAGTGGATCTACATCTCAAAATAGTCGGAAGATATACAATATTATATAAATCTTCAAGAGGCATTAATTCCTATGGCTGGAGATGGTAGCTTCATGACTCAAGAAATAGCTTCAAGATATTCAAAACTTAGGTAGGAGTTTAATACTCACTACTATGAGGTCTTTGACATGTTGTTATGCAATATTGGAGGACCTTGAACATCAAGCAACAAACTTCATTGATTCTGGATGTGAACTTGACAAGAATCTCGAGATGGACGACTCATGAAGGTCAAGAGACTTATCGTATAATGGTTGACTCATGTTGCAAGACTTCCCCTTGGACAAGAGAGTGATAGATGAAAATACTCATGCAACATGTTATTAACATAAATCTATGGCATAGGGTCCACCAAAAAATCTCCACGTGTTTGGAAGAGTAACCAAATGGAGGAGGACACAACTCTATGTAAAGAGAACAACTTCATAAAGCCATACTATATCCCAATGCTTGCAGAACAAATCAAAGGATGTGCTCTGTCCAAGGGTGACTAGATTGCTTCCAACAAAAGAGAATGTTTCCCTATCCCCTCTTTTTGGAATATTTGATTTTTTTGTACTTTTCACATATTTAACGAGCTT
Source organism: Picea engelmannii (assembly GCA_009831015.1). Classification (NCBI taxonomy): domain Eukaryota; kingdom Viridiplantae; phylum Streptophyta; class Pinopsida; order Pinales; family Pinaceae; genus Picea; species Picea engelmannii. The sequence continues at coordinate 18,100 of ML788471.1, forward strand.
GAAAAATAATAGAAGAATACTACATTACAAGGAGGAACAAGTGTCACAAGAAAGAAATCTAGTTCTAAGCACATGAAACATATTGATTCTCAGTGCAAGGAGATGTGTGCAAGATAAGGACACTCATGAAAATTCCTCCATGGGTCAAGGTGTCATATCGCAAGGGAAAAAATGTTATAAGGATTTCACCTAAGGAATGCTCTAATGGTTCAGTGATGGAAAAATGAATCCGGCATTAGGCCAAAGATGCAAGGATGAGACATGTGATGTGATTACTGAATGACACAATGAGACTCCTTCCATGTAAATTTTTACGAGCCCAGAGAATGAAATCTCATCGGTTTTTCATGTTTAGAGAGTCTGAAAAGAACTAAATGAAGACTTAAGAGTGATGTTTTTTGTAAGGTTAGTCTCCAGGACCTGAAAAAGAATAAAATCATACCAAGGAGAACTATTATGGTCACTAGAGCCAGATTATTCCTTTTTCATACTTAGGCCAGTCGGTCCAGAAAAGGGTTAAACTTATACCAAAAGGAAGTCTCTTCAAAACCATTTTAACGAGTGTGAAAAATACAAGATCACTCGACTATATTTTCAATTTTAAGGAGTCTGAAAATAGATTAACTATGGACTCCCTTGTCCTTTTTCATAATTTAATCCCCTAAGCCCAAAAAAGTATAAAACATATCTTAGGAGAACTCTCCTTGTTAGACATGTCTCCCGAGGCATACCTATCTCCTGAGTAATCTATTGGCCAGAAAAAGGGTTAAACTTATGCCAAATAGATATTCCTTATGGATCAATTAATGAGTGTGAAAGAAACAAGGTCACTCGACAGTCTTTTATTGTTTAGGGAGTCTAAAAAGGGATTAAAGAAGAATCAAAGGGGTTTCCTTTTTCGTAAATAATCTCCAAGGATGGAAAAATTGATAAACCAAAACCAGGAAGAATGGCCCTTTTTCACAAATTTGGTCCCTTGGGCCCGAAAAAGGGTTAAACTTACACCTGAGAATACTCTCCTAGTGAAATGTAGCTCCCAGGGTATACCGTTTTTGTCAATTAGCCATCCGGACTGAAAAAGGAATAATTTTTTGCCGGACAGATGTGCCTTCAAATTTCACTTTGAAAAGCATGAATGGAAACAAGATCGCTTGACAATATTTTCAATTTTAGAGAGTTTGAAAAGGGCTTAAAGAAGACTCCATAGGGGGATCCTTTTCTTAATTAATCTGAACGAAGCCAAAAAGGATAAATAAATTATCGTTAGATGTCTCTTTCATAGTTTAAGTGAGCTTGAAAGATAAAAAACCATGCTCTTAGGGAGTCCCTCGGGTAGAAGTCAGAAAAGTCATGAAGAAGAAGGATGAGGCTTCAAAGAAAAGTCATGGCGGGACTAAAAGGACTCCCATGCCTATGAAGTACTTTTCCATGGGCACCAAAAGGAAAAAAAAAAGGCTCCAACTAGGATGCCCATGAAAGGAAGGATCTACCACATAAAGTACGACACACTTATTAGAAAGGAAGGTTAGTGTTGCAATTCAGTGGGGTTGATCCTGAGGCCGAATGAACCAAGAAACGAATAATGAAAATATTCCAGTAGAGAAAAACCTAACCTATATGCCATTTTTGAGGTCAATACCTGTGAGGAAGGATCAATATGATGAAAAAATTTCAAGGAAAAACATCTCCAAGATCCTGCATATAAGACCAATAACACTCATCCAGAAATTAATAAATCCAATATAGATAGAAACTTCAAAAAATAAGAAGTGCTACTGAATATAAAACTTGAAAACAACAAATGTGGATTGTACAATATGGTACAAATCACTACACAACCTTACGTCTCATGCATGGTAGTAGTTCAGGTAGAACCCACTGCTAAGGTCTGACCAAGAGTCTATTCGATAGTGAACCTAAAAGGACTCCCAAAAGGGAAGAAACCACAAACTATAGTGTAAGTATTCCCATGCTATATAATATGTAGTCATCGCTTCAATAATAGCCTCATCTGAAGACAATTCAATATTCGAGAAATAACGCGAATGAGGAGGATCGATGGTCCCAAAGAGAAAAGTAAACTGACTATATTCCATATGATGATGGAGGTTTCAATCAATTTTGGCAGATTCTATCAAGGAAGATTCACAATCACAAAGGCTTGAGGATCTGCAAACAACGACATCAGACTCAAAAGGAAACTCAAGATCACTTGGACAAGGAGGGGGAAGAAAAGGCTCCCAGTCCCCCATTGGATAAACCAATGGATCAATTGTTGACACCAAGTCTCGAGAAGGAAAACATGAGTGAACAATTTCCTTCTCAGAAGCAATTGAACACTGAGGATAAGATGCCACATAATTTACCTGTGGTGGGGTAGAGTCTACACGAATACTAGGAATGTATAAAGGGGCATCCTGAAATAACGTTGAATTAGGATGGTGATTATCATATGCCATATTGTCAATAGTGAAAATGATTCCATTGTGAGGAAAACACATCACCCAGAAGAGCGTAGAAACCATAGCATTATAGCATATACATAATCACACCCAAGAAGAATATTGAAATCTAACAAGACTTGCACCACTATAACATCAACAAGGATAGTCTTCCCACCTAACAAGATAGGAAAATGAGGAAGAATCCCCAAATACTCACTATGACATCTTTCAAAATCCAACATCTCATACAAAGAAGAAACAAGCTTGGGAGAACCCAAATCTTGCCAAGCTGAGGAGGATAAAATACTTGTGGAGGCTCCTTCATCTACAATACATCGGTAAAAAAGTTTTGAATTAACTTCAACCCTTATTTCAAAGGGTGTAGAAGAAGGAAGGTGAGGCTCAACAAGGTCATTCTAATCAAAGGAAACCATCCTGGGACTTGGAGGGGGTGTGCTCGAAGTGAGAGGAATGCCCCCTTGTTCTGAAAGTACTGAACTGGAAATGCTAAAAACATAGTTGGTAGACACATCACTCCCCATTAGAAGCATGGGATCAGCCAAATATTGCATTGGCGTGACCCCTTTTGTAGACTCTATACTCTCCAAGTGAAGAGTAGGATTGGCCAAAGATTGCATCGACATGATCACTTCCTCAACCATTGGATGAATAGGCTGCGAGACAACATGTTTTGAAGGCACATCACCCCCAAAAAGAGGACTGGGATCAATCGAATATTGCATCGGCATGACCACTTCATAAACCAAAGGACGAATAGATTGTGGGGAAACCGAAGAATAATTAGAATCATAACAGCTTGCAGACATAGACCACATTTTTCGTGCCTCTGGAATTCCAGGGCATGGATGAGTAAGATGATTTACCTTGAAAATATTATAAGGGAACTTAGGCTTACGTCCTATCCATCTAGGTTTTTAAACAGAATCAATGCCCCCAACATGACTAGAAGTGGTTGGTTTATTATCCTCAACATGACTCACTGAGGTTGCTCATAAGTCTCCAACATGACTGGCAGAGGTTGATGGTTGAACTCCAATATGACTCACAGGGACAGAGCAGGCCACTAAAAAGTCCCTAAAGATAAATCAAGCAAAAGGTAGGAAGAACAATTATTCCAACCAACACTAGAGAAACTTATTGATTCAAGTGTAACTCAAACACAAGAGTAACATTGTTTAGGGCCTCAAAACAACCCCAGAAGTCGGGAACCCAAAAACTAGGAAAAAACTGCCAAACTGGAAAACTACCAAAATGAGCCAGTTGGAATAGGTAGGAGGCCACCAACATCCATCTGGATCATAAATCTCATATATTTTATTCTCAACCAATAATTTTTTTCCACATGGCACTTAGTTATAGGAATATTCCCAACCAATAAGATTCTTACACATGGAAACATACAAGCGTTGACACATGGCACTTAACCATTGGAGACATGTGGTAGCTCGACATTGGAGACACGTGGTAGCATGCAACTTGTGACACATGGTATATTATTATTGGTAGATTATTAAAATATCATGGGATGGCACATGGAAACATGTGAATGGTTGACTCATAATGCTAATTGGGCATAGGTGGAGTTTCACTTGGCACTTAAAATTATATTTTAGTAATCAATTTTCTAATGGAGGTCGAGATCTCAAAGCTCCATATCTTCTCTTATGTTTATTATTAAGTGTAAGATACACTTAATATTCTATACTATTAAGAATCCCATACTCCCATGCATGTGGGATAAGGAGTTTTACCAAAAAAGTTGAATTTATGAAGGAGGAAAACGACTTTGGGATCAAGGGCCCACATCTGCCCATGAAATTAATCTACGATTGTCGAGTCACAATATTATAGAAGCCATAACTTGAGCTCTGGGTGACAAAATCGTGAAAAATTTATATCGTTGGAAATTTATTTTGATGAATACGATGATGGTGTAGGTTTAAAGGACTGAAAGTGGTTATAATTTTCTAAAAAAATGAAATATCAATCAACTTCATTTTTAATGGATCTGTCTTGACTACTCAATTTCGTAAGGTCATATCTTGAGGTCCGGGACTCGGATTTGGATAAAATTTATATCGTTGGAAATCTAAGATAATGAAGATAACATATGAAGTGATTTTGGAAGGTTGAATATTAAATATATAAAATTACATATTAATATTTTATAAATTTTATGTTCAATGATCTATACAATATACAACAACATGTATTAAATACACGTGAAAGAGTAGAGTCACGTCTTTTTGTCTTAAGAGACGTGAATTCAAATTAAATGTATAATAATGGAGTGGGATAACTCAGGAGCAATATTCCCTCCCGAGTTACCTTTCTGGCAGGTCCTTCGACAGCCCCATTTAAAATTTCTGGCCAATCCAGAACCCTGATCGATTTTTTGAACATCTGGGTTGGTTTAAAATTGGACAAAACCCTTGGGGTAAGGTTTTGAAATGTATGGAAATTTAATCCATGTGAAACTCAGACTACCCCTAAAAATATGGCCAAATTCAAGTCCATTTGTTTGCATGAAAATGAGGTTTGTTTTCTCCCAAGTTATCCTACTCCTATAATAATTACATTAATGATTTAATTTATTAATTAATGACATAGTAATATATGTATGGTATAGTACAAGTCATGCCTCTTTGAAAATATTCATCCTCGAAGTGTGGGCAAGGAAAAATGTTTATATCTAAACTTCTCATCTTCCCAAGTGGCTTCATCTTCAGGTAGGTTCTTCCATTTGATCATATACTCATTAATTCTTCTAGAATGTACGAATTTGGTTCGTACTTTGAGGATGCCTTCAGGAATTAAAATTAACCTTCCTTCTTCATCTAAAAGAGGCAACTATGTTTTTATATGGAGAGAAGGACCTAGTTTTTTCTTCAAACAAGAAACATGAAAAACCTTATGCAATTTCCCTTTATTTGGAATATAGAGGGCATAAGAAACTTGTCCAATTATCTTTCGAATTTGATAGGGTCCATAAAACTTAGGAGCTAGTTTGTGCTTCTTGTAATTTTTAAGAGAATTATGCTTGTAAGGTTGAAGTCGACCAAACTCTCAATCACTTGTCGTAAATTCTTTGGCAGTTCTTCTTTTGTCATCTTGTTGTTTCATTCAACTCCTTTCTTGTTTGAGGTGAGATTTAAGAGTGTGTAGAACTTCATCCGATGTGGCTAGATAGTATTTCACAGTAGGCACCATATAATTGATATCATACTCCTTAAGAGAGGGAGGTGGATAACCATACAGTGCTTCAAATGGGAACATTTTTGCTGAGGTATGATATGTACTATTGTACCACCATTCTATGAGATGTAGCCAATTGATCCATTATTTCTAACGATCATTCACAAAATTCCTTAGATATCCTTTGCGACATTTATTAACCACTTCAATTTGGCCATGTGTTTGGGTATGATATGAAGTACCCATGGTTAAGGATGTCCCCACTTGAAAAAATAGTTCCTTCCAAAAATTTCTAGTAAACATGGGATCCCTATCACTTACGATAACTTTGGGAAATCCATGAAGTTTAAAAATATGTTTAACATAGCTATCAGTGACTTGGATAGCCTTTGAAGAGATCCCAACAAAGTGGGAATATTTGGTTTATCTGTTGACGATTACAAATCTAATGTCTTTTCATTCAGAGGTAGGAAGACCAATAATAAAGTCCATAGATATTTCAGACCATTTTTGGGCTGGGATATGAAGGGGTTGCAGAAAGTTTGGAGGAGAAATAGTTTCAAAAAAAAATCGTTGATAGGTGTCACATTCTGCCAAATATTTTTGAATGTTGGATCCCATACCTTTCCAGAAGAAGGACTTGTGTATATTGTAGTAAGTTTTGAAAAAACCCACATAGCCTGCTAATAGAGAATCATGATTTTCTTTCAAAACTTGGAAGAGATGAGAAAAAATATTCGTTGTTTGTACCACAATATGTCATTCTCCCAAGTGAATTTAGGATTTGTAGTTGGGTTTCCTTCGACTTCTTCTATTAGCCTTCTTATTTTTGGATTTTTGATATACTTAGTTTGAACTTCTAAGTTTCATTCGAAAGTGATTATGGACATAACACATAGAGTAACATCATTATCAAGTTTCCTCGATAACCCATCCGCAACCACATTCTGCTTCCATTTTTTGTAAAGAATATTGAAATCAAAGAACTGGATTTTTCTCACCCATTTTTACTGATCTGATGAAATATTTTTTTGAGTTAAAAAATAATTCAAGCTATTGTGGTCTGTTTTCATGAGAAATTCCGTTCCCAACAAGTATTGTTTCCACTTAACCAAAGAGTGCATAATTTCCAACATTTCTTTGTCATATGTTGATTTTTTTTTCTCCCTTGGTTTGAATTTTCAACTCTCGAATGCGATGGGATTATTATCTTCCATAAGTACGACACCTAATACAGCTCTTGATGCATCACATTCTAGGTCAAATTATTTGGAGAAATATGATGCTAACAAAACCAGAGTGGATGTCATTAAGAGCTTCAACCTTCTTAAACATGCTTCAAATTCTTCATTCCACTTAAATGCATATTTCTTCAATAATGTTATTAATGGGCCACAATTTGTGCATAGTTTCGAACAAATATTCTGTAGTACCCGGTAAGACCCGGGAATCCTTGTAATGATGTGATTGATTTGGGGCTAGGCCACTCAATAAATTCCACAATTTTCTTCGAATCAACCTTGATTCCTTCATCTGATATGACATGTCCCAAAAATACTATCTCTTTTTTCCCAAAACTGCATTTGGATTTGTTAGTGTAGAACTTGTTCTCTTGAAGGATTTTTAATAATGTCTCAATGTCCTTAAGGTGTGAGTTCTAGTTCTTGATATAAACAAGGATATCATTGAAAAATACAAGTATGAACTTTCTTAGGTACGAACGAAATAAATTATTCATTACTGCTTGGAAGGTAGCGGGAGAATTGGATAAACCGAAGGGAATGACTCGAAATTCATATAGCCCTTCATGGGTACAAAAATAAGTTTTGGGAACGTCTTCCTCTCGAATTATTATTTGGTAATAACATAACTTTAGGTCTATCTTGGAGAAATATTTAGTGCCATGGAGCTCATCTAATAACTCATCCAAAATTGGAATTAGAAGTTTATCCTTTATCATAATTTTGTTTAATGCTCGATAATCAATATAAAGTCTATATGATCCATCCTTTTTCCTAACAAGTATGATCAGAGTTTAGAAAGGACTCTTTCTTCATGTAATAAAACCACAGTCCAATAATTCTTGAACCAAATACTCGAATTCTATCTTATATTGGTGGGATTGTCTATAATATTTTTTTCTAATTGGTGCATAACTAGTGATCAATTCTATGATGTGGTCTCTAGAACGAGGTGGAGGAATCCCACGAGGAAGTTCCTGAAAAATGGTTATATGTTTTCCAAGAATTTTGTCCAATTTCTTGGGATCATCATTTTTTTTCTCCTTAGTAGTACCCTATATTGCATAACAGTGTAAGAAATAATCCTGGGCTCTATTTTTAATATTTTTTTCCATTTTATTGGATGAGCCTATTTGTGGGGGAGGACAGTTAATTCCATGTAGTTTATATTTTTCCCCATTTTGATAGAACCTTATAAATTTCTCTTGTAAGTTTAGTCCAACAATACTAAGTGTGTCTAGCCACTGGGCCCCCAAGACAATATCTACCCCTTCGACTGGCATAACATACATAGGGTATTTTAATTTGTATTCACTCATGGATATTTCTACCTTGTGGCACTTCCCATCACATGACATAGCCCTATTTCCTGGGATGGAGACTTGAAATTCATAGGTAAGATGAATACATATGTTTAATTTCCTTGCTATATTTGTATATATAAATTTATGTGAACTCCCACTATCAATGAACAATGTCACTTTAGTTTTCTTAACATAGCCATAAACTTTCAGAGTTTGGGGTTGAGAAATCCCTGTCATTGTAGCGACGGAGAGTGTCAGATTTGTGTTTTGATTCCTTAACTCATGTGGATTTCGTGAGTCTTCATTATTTTTTTCTTTATCAGATGAAGATGTGTTCCCTACTTATTCATCCTTTTCATTGTCACTCTTGTCTATTTCACAATGAAAAAACTTATTTTCTTTTCACTTATGGCTAAGTTTCCAATTAGGTGTGTTACATTTAAAACATCGGCCCTTAACCTTATATTTTCTTGTGTCTATTGGTGATGTCATTTTGTGAGGGGGGATTTATTTGGATCTAGATTCTTTAGGTGAGCACCATTTTTTCTTTTGAGAAACTTTAATTTTCTTTTTAGCAGTTTTATCTTTCTGGTAAGCTTGTCCGATATCCTTAATGTCAAGTAATTCGAGCTCATTACATATATTTTCCTTCAATCATGATAAGGCTATTTTAAGTAGCCATTCTTATGATATTCTAGGGACATGAATGGGCATCACATTTAAATCCTGAAAAAAAAAATTCCATTGTACTGGACTGTTGTAATCAGGTGAGTTTAGAAAAAACCCATTTTTTTTTCTATGTCGAGAAAACATAGGAAGAATTTTTTTTTTAATATAACCCAATATATTCCTAGAGATTTGGATTTTTCTCTCCACCATAGCAACTAGTCCCACACAAAGTCCTTCAGATGTATAGATGTGACATTAATTTTTTCTTCATCGTCAACAATTTGGCAATACCTGAAGTATTGCTCGATTTTATTTACCCATCTTGTTGCCTCTCTTGCATCCGATCCATCAAATTATGGAACAATAATCTTCACCTTGGGAATACCATTATTAGAAGTCCACATGTTGAGTGAATAATGTGATTGGTGTGGCCTTGAATGCAACGTTGTGTTACCTAGGATTCTACTTTCGTTTGCGATTGATTCGAGATATAATCCCATGTCATGGTATTTTTTGTTACATTCCTCCAGTTCTTCGTTTAGTTTTCTGATTTTGGCATCAAACAAAGTACTTACTTGATTTATAAGGACTACAAAAAACTCTTTATAATTTTCACTTAGTGTTGATTAAAGTTTGTTGACATTGATGTCAACCCTTGAAGAAAGCCCTGCAGCACAAAGGTTTGGGTAATGGACCCAATATTGTTTGATGTAAAGATGACTCATTATTGTCTTTTCATGGTTGATAAGAAGTAAATATGGATGAACTCCAAAGTGGTCCCCTTATGGTGAAAGCTCTCATGGGAAGACGCTTTGCGGAGTAAGAGAACCCATGCTTAATTGTGGAATAATGAGATGAAGTACAATGAATTTGTCAGGCAAACTATCCTAGATGGATAGTGATTGTCATTCCATTTTAGGTGGTATGTGGAACGTCACATAACTCCTCACGGTTAGAGAGTCATGGCCATGAGAAGCTGGAGACCCCGGGTTTGGGTAATAGACCCAAGTTTGTTTGATGGATAACGGTATGAGTTATGATATATTTTCAAATAATACTATTCTATATGGATATTAAATGTCATTCCATTTCTTGTGGTATGTGGAATGTCATATAACTCCTCACGGTTTGAGATTTATGTCCTTAAGAAGTTGGAGGACCCTCATATGTCATCTAGAAGCCCCAAAAGGTCAAAGTAGTCAAAGTGGTTTAAGAGATTTTAAAAGGTAAATAATAAAGTGAATTAATTAGTGTATTATAATTCAAAGTGAATACAAAATAAATTATTTCAATAATAAATTTAATGGAGAAATTAGAAGTGGGTTAACCCTAAAATAAGGAAAGCGGGGCCAAGTGACCTAGAAGATGTGTTTAAGGAAGTTACTTGGAGAGTATAAAAAAGAGGAAAGGCTCTCTCATTTTAATCACACTTGAGAATATTGAATATCTATAGGTGTATGAGGTGACCAAGGATATCTAAGCTGAAACTCAGAGGGAAGGTGAAGAAAAGAAGGCCGAAATGCAAAGAAGGATAAATTCTTTTGATGGTGCTTTCTAAGGTATGTTATTTACAGGTCATCTCACCATTTTCGCTATACCTTTTTTTCTATAACGATTCAGACCATGAAATTTATGGACCATAGAGAAAACATATCCAAGTATATGTGGTAAAAAAGTCATCTTGTGGGTCATTGTATTTTTGGAGTTACACTCCATGGAGAATAGGGTTTGTGGCTAGTCCTTAAACTAGTCAAAAACATGTGTTTCGGGTAAAAACATCATAACTTCTTCATAACAGATCCAAATTTAGTGAAATAAAATGTGTTGGTTAGGTTACAATATTTAGTATGGTGTGTAATAGTTTCATATAAATTAAACAAATATTCTGTGTGGGGCACGCTCTACAAGGTCGCTCTCTAGAATAAGCCAAAATTCAGGAAGGTATGCCATTTTTTCTATAAATCTTTTTATGAGAGGTTCCAAGTAGTGAAACCTGGAAGAATTGCATAAAAAAAATTGAAGAACATTGTGTATCAGTTTCAGATCTTTATACATTACAGGTACAAAGTTATGATTACTTCAAGTTAGGGTTATTGACTAATCCAAAACTAGGCATGTGAGACTAAAGAAAAGTTTGATGAAAATGCTAGTCTCTTGTTGTTGAAGTTAAGGAAGGTTTGTAGGAATGTGATCATATACACCAGGTCTATTATGGAGATAAAAATCATATTTGTGTGATGAAATTGATGAGGGCTTTTGGTTGAGGTACATGTTGAGTACATGGTTGAGACAAGTAGTTGATGAGTTGGTGCATACATGAGGTGTATAGTTGATGATGTTGGTACATATTGATGAGTCATAGCTGATGAGTAGTTGACACATGATTGTTACATACTTGGTACATGGTTGGATGCACTTGTTTATGGTACATGTTGATTACAGGTTATTTGGTACAGGTTGGTGCATGGTTGATGCACTTGTTTATGGTACATGTTGATTAGAGGTTGAGGTACAGGTTGATGCATGGTTCAGATTTATTGGTACAGGTTTACAATGATATATCTCATAGTGGCAGGTTGACAGTGGTTCCATCATTCTACTTCTACTTTAGGGTGGCAGGACGAGGAAATGACAGGTGGTTGTAGCCACCTTCTGGTTGTACCCAGAGAACATAGGGGGTTGTAGCCTCCTTCTAGTTGTAGCTAGAGATTTGGGGAGTTGGAGATTCCCTTAGGTTATAGCCTGCGAAACTAGCGGGTTGGAACCTCCTTTCAGTTGCAGTCGGAAAACAAAGGAAGTTGGTTCTTCCAATGAATGTAATTCTTCAAGACATATAGGAAAAAGAATTATGTGGTTTTCTCCTGATTTGGGTTTCCACGTAAAACATTGGTGTACTATGTATGTGTATGTTTGTTCATTTGTTCATTGCTTATTTAATTTGCAGTTATTGGATGATAATGCTTCATTGATATAACACTTGGATTATATGGTTAAAAATGATTTAATTTCTCTATTATTGATTCACCCCCCCCCCTCTCAGTAATCCAACAATTGGTATCATAGTAGGTTCCTTCAGAAATCAGTTTAACCACTGAAAGGTAGATCATGGAGAGTACCAACTCATATAAAAATGGAATACCACAGTTTGATGGACATAAGTATGCTTTTTGGAGCATAAGGATGAGGACATATATACAGGCATAGTGATTTCAAGTTTGGCAATCAATTGTATATGGATACACAGCACCAACAATTCCACCAACAAATTACAAAGTAGTAAAACTCAGTGAGAATAATTCCAAATCCACAAATGCACTTTTGAATGGCCTCAGTGATACGATATTCACCAAAGTTGCACACTATAAATACGCTAAAGAGATTTGGGACAAGCTTAAAAATATTTATGAAGGGATACAAAAGTCAAAGAAACAAAGCTTCAGACTTACAGAGGTCAGTTTGAACAACTAAAAATGAAGGAAGATGAAGATATCGTACCCTACTTCTTACGAGTTGATGAAATAGTGAATGCAATCATAGGATTGGGAGAAGAAATTGAAGAATCTATAATTGTTCAAAATATACTAAGATCTCTTCCTATGAGATTCAACCCTAAGACTTCAACACTAGAAGAAATATCGGATCTGGACTCAATAAGCATGGAGGAACTGCATGGAATCTTCACAACATATGAAATGAGAACTGAGAAGGAAAATCCATATTTAAAAGAAGTATCCTTCAAGGCATCCAAAAGATCAAAGAAAAAGAAAAAGGAACAAGAAGAATATAGCAGCAGCAGTGACACCTCAAAAGATGATGAAGAAGTGGCCAAATTTGTCAAAAGACTAAACAAGGGAACCAACGGTAGGTATAGAGGTAAGCTCCCTTTAAATTGTTTTAATTGTGATGGTATTGGTCATTTTTCTAACAAATTTCCTAAAAAGAAAAAGAGAAATGATGAAGGTTACTCAAAATGAAAACACACATATAAAGGAAAAAGAACTACAAAGAAAGTTTTCAAGAAAATCTTATACACCAAAGAAGACATCTCATCATCAGATGAAGATGAAGTCAATGACAATGAGATAGGAAGAGTTTTATTCATGGCAGTAAAAGACTTTCACAAAGAAGACTTCGAAGAAGAATATGAAGAATCTGAAGAAGAATGTTAAGAATTCAAAGAAGAAATTGAAGAGGCAGAAGTTGACTATCGAGAATAATTAATGTGTGCCATAGAAGCTATCAGAAGAGAAAAGAAGAAAAACAAGAAACTACAAGCATAACTAGACAAGAAAAAGGACACTCGCGAACTAGAACCAATGATCACAAAATTGAAGGTTCAAATAGAAGAAGATAAAAGAATTGAAGAAGTACTCAAAGAACAACTAGAAGAAAAGGACAAGATCATTGGAAACTTGGAAGCAGAGGTTGTCACACTAAGAAAGGATATTCAAAAGAAAAATATGCAGAATAGCTCAAAAGTTCTAGATGACATTATTAGCAGTCAAAAATCTCATCTTGACAAGTCTAGAAATGGATACAATCACACAGAAAAGGGATCAAGCTCCAAAACAACATAGCAAAAAACAAATCCAAAGAGCTATGCATAAACAATCAAAGAGGATAGGAAGATATACAAGGAAGATTACAGGGACACTCTTCTACCAAGAAGATTCAGATTTCATAATCAACAACATACAGATAGGCCTCAAGAAGAAGAAGGATTCATAAGAGCACCTCCTTTCAGAAGATCTTCAACTCCCAGGTATCAAACTATATTTTTTGGTTTATGTTATGCATGTAATAATTTTGGACATAAAACTGTGAATTGCAGAGCTAACAATAGGAGCAGTAACAAATTTGAGAGTTATACGCAAAGGGATTAGTCAAGGAGACCTAGTGACACACAAATAAGAAGTTACAATAGGTTTGAATCTTTGAGTACTGAAGTGGAATGTTACAAATGTAAAAATTTTGGACAAATGGACAAGGATTGCAGAATCACAGTCCCTCCTAAAGAACCGCAACAGAATAACAACAGTCACAGATAAGAACCTCAAAAAACAACATGGATAAGAAAGCAATATCAATATAACAATGAAGAATGCATAGTAGCTCTACAAGCTAAGTAGAAGAATCATTGTTGGTATGTTGACAGTGGATGTTCAAAACACATGACAAGTGATAAAGACAAATTTCTTACATTACGAAAAGAAAAAAATGGATCAGTCTCCTTCGGAAATGATAATTCATCCAAAATCATTGGAGAAGGCACAGTCTGACTTGGGAACAAGAATGAAAAGGCACAAAATGTTCTAATGGTAGAAGATATGAAATATAATATTCTAAGTGTGATTCAAATGTGTGACCAAGGTCATAAACTTACTTTTCATTCAGAAAAGTCTGAGTTAAGAAAAGAAGGTTCAGGGAAATTGGTTGGTACAACTGCAAGAATTTCAAACAACATATATGTATTAAGTGAAATTCGAAATGAAAAGTGTTTTCTAGGAAAGGAAGATGAAATTTGGTTATGGCATAGAAGAGTGAGTCACATTCATTTTGATAACCTTGTCAAAGTCAGCAAAAGAGAAGCAGTCAAAGAAATTCCCCAAATCGCGAAACCAACCAACACTTTATGCAAGCATTGTCAACAAGGAAAGCAAACAAAGACCAAGTTCAAATCAAAGGAATATTCAAAAACAAGACCACTGGAAATTGTGCACACTGATCTAGTTGGACCAACTACAACAAAGGGCTTAAAAGGTGAAAAATACTTTGTGTTATTAGTTGATGATTATACAAGAATGACTACAGTTTGTTTTCTCAAGAACAAGTCAGAAGCTTTTGAAAACTTCAAGATCTACAAGGAAATGGTTGAAAATGAGATGCATTCAAGAATCAAATGTTTGAGATCTGATAATGGAGGGGAGTTCACTTCAAAGGAATTTATGGACTATTGTAGCAGTCATGGAATGAAAAGACAATTCTCCATTGCTAGGACACCTCAATAGAATGGATTTGTTAAAAGAAAGAACAGGATAGTACAAGAAATGGCTCGAACAATGATAATGGATTCAAAATTGACAGATATATTTTGGACACTGGAAGTTCATACAGTAGTTCACATTCAAAATAGAGTAATGCTCAGAAAGAACACTGATAAAACTCCCTACGAGCTATGGAAAGGAAGACCAACAAATGTGAATCACTTCAGATTTTTTGAAATCAAATGCTACATCAAAAGAGAAGATGGCAGAATGGGAATGTTTGACTCTCATGTGGAAAAAGGAATACTTGTTGGTTACTCAAGTACAAGGAAATCATACAAGTGTTACAATCTAATATTGAAATTTTTTGTGGAAAGCATCAACGTGACATATGATGAAATAGGAAGACCATAATCAAAGGAAGAAGAAAACAAATCAATGGAACAAATTTTCAAAGAAGAAGATGAAAAAGAAGTAGAAGAGGAAGATGAAGATGAAGATGAAGAGAATCTGACAGAAGTAGAAGGGAAAGTTCAGAAAGTATCTCCAAAGACACCTAGAAAAGGAGTACAGAAGAATCATCCTTCAGATCAGATTATTGGAAACAAAGATGCAGGAGTTGAGACTAGAAGAAAAATCCGTTCACCAAACAAACACACCTAGCACTCGTATCTACAATTGAACCAAACTATTTTGAAGAAGCCAACAAGGATGAATTTTGGAATAAGGCCATGGATAAAGAATTGGATCAAATAGAGAAAAATGACATTTGGGAATTGGTTCCAAGACCAAAGAATAAGAATGTGATCAGCACAAAATGTTTTTTTAGGAATAAATTGAATGAATATGGACAGGTTACAAGGAACAAAGTTAGATTGGTATGTAAAGGATATGCCCAGATTGAAGTAATTGACTTTGAAGAGACATTTGCCCCAGTTACCAAAATGGAAGCAATCAGTTTAATTTTATCTTATGCATGCTCCAAAAATGTTAAAGTATATTAGATGGACGTAAGATCAACTTTTCTGAATGGGGAACTTGAAGAAGAAGTCTACATTGAACAACCAAAAGGATTTCACTTGTCAGAGAACACATACTAGGTATGTAAATTAAAGAAGGCCTTGTATGGTCTAAAACAGGCTCCTAGAGCATGGTACTCTAGACTAGATAAGTATCTGCAATAGGTAGGGTTCAGAAAAGGAAGTGCAGACAACAACCTCTACATCAAGGTAAGTCAAGGTAATATTTATTTAATTGAAGTTTATGCTGATGATATTATTTTTGGTAGTGATGATGACAGGTTAAGCCAAAAATTTGCAAAATACATGCATAATGAATTTGAAATGTCATTACTTAGAGAACTATCCTTCTTTTTGGGACTTCAGATACGTCAAAGCAACCAAGTATATCAGAGAAATGCTAAAGAGGTTCGGAATGGAAGATTGCAAACCAGTTATCACTCCCATGCAAACTAGTTGTAAGTTGAGAAAAGATGATGATTCGAAGTCTACAGATCAGAGGAAATAAAGGTCAATGATTGATAGCTTGTTGATTAAGGTTGGTTGTCATTGATGTCAATGCTTAAAGAAATCCCCATAGCACAAAGTCTTGGGTAATGCACCCAATAATGTTTGATGTAAATATGAATCATTATTGCTTTTTCATGGTTGATAAGAAGTAAATATGGATGAACTCCAAAGTGGTCCCCTTATGGTGGAAGCCGTCACGGGAAGATGCTCTTTGGAGTAACAGAACAAATTATTAATTGTGGAATAATGAGATGAAGGAAAGTGATTTTGTCAGAGAAAATATCCTAGTTGGATAGTGCTTGTCATTTCATTTTTCGGTGGTATGTGGAACGTCACATAATTCCTCATGGTTAGAGAGTTATGGCCATGAGAAGTTGGAGACGTCAGGTTTGGGTAATGGACCCAAGTTTTTTTTATGGGTAACGGTATGAGTTATGATATATTTTTAGATAATACTATTATATATGGATAGTACATGTCATGAAATTTCTGGTGGTATGTAGAATGTCACATAACTCCTCACGGTTTGAGAGTGATGGCCTTACGAAGTTGGAGGAACCTCATATGTCATCTAGAAGCCCTAAAAGGTCAAAGTAGTCAAAGTGGTTTAAGATATTTTAAAAGGTAAATAATAAAGTGAAGTGATGAGTGTATTATATTTCAAGGTGAATAAAAAATAAATTATTTCACTAATAAATTTAATGGATAAATTAGAAGTGGACCCAACCCTAAAATAAGAAAAGTGGGTCAAGTGACCTAGAAGATGTTTTTAAGGAAGCTACTTGGAGAGTATACATAAGAGGCAAGGCTCTCTCATTTGAATCACACTTGAGAATATTGAATATCTATATGTGTTTTAGGTAACCAAGGATATCTAAACCGGAATTCTGAGTGAAGGTGAAGAAAAGAAGGCCGAAATGCAAGGAAGGATAAATTCTTTTGATGGTGCCTTCTAAGGTATGTTATTTACAGGTCATCTCACCATTTTCACTATACATTTTTTTCTATAATTATTCATACTGTGAAATTATTATGCAAGTGATAAAACATATCCAATTATTTGTGAAAAAAAATTCAACTTGTGCGTCATTGTATTTTGGGAGTTACACTCCGTGGAAAATAGGGTTTGTGGTCAGTCCTAAAACTAGTCAAAATTAGGTGTTTCAGGTAAAAACATCATAACTTCTTCATAACAGATCCAAATTATATGAGACCAAATGTTTTGGTTAGGATACAGTTTGTAGTATGTTGTGTAACCATTTTAGATCATTTCATCAAACATTTGGTGCGGGGAAATCTCTACAAGTTCACTCTCGAGAATAAGCCAGAATTCAGAAAGGTATTCCATTTTTGCTATAACTCCTTTTCTGAGAGGTTCCAAGTAGTGACACTTGGAGGAATTGCATTAAAATCATTGAATAACATTGTATATCAGTTTCATATCGTTATACATTACAGGTTCAAATTTATGATTACTTCAAGTTACGGTTGTTGACTAATCCAAAACTAGGCATGTGAAACTAAAGAAAAGTTTGATGAAAATGCTAGTTTCTTGTTTTTAAAGTTAAGGAAGGTTTGTAGGAATGTGATCATATACAACAGGTCTATTACAAAGCTACAAATCAGATTTCGATGATGAAATTGATGAGGGATTTTGGTTGTGGTACATGTTGAGTACATGGTTGAGACAAGTAGTTGATGAGTTGGCGCGCATACATGAGGTGTATATTTGATGATGTTGGTATATATTGATGATTCATAGTTGATGAATAGTTGAGACATGATTGGTACATAATTGGTACATGGTTGGATGCACTTTTTTATGATATAGGTTGATTATAGGTTGGTGCATGGTTGATGCACTTGTTTATGGTACAGGTTGATTACAGGTTGATGCATGGTTCAGATTTATTGGTACAGGTTTACAGCAATATATCTCACAGTGATAGTGTGACAGTGGTTCCATCATTCTACTTCTACTTCAGGGTGGTAGGACGGGGCAAGGACAGGTGGTTGTAGCCACCTTTCGGTTGTAGCCGGAGAACATTGGGGGTTGTAGCCTCCTTCTGGTTGTAGCCAGAGAATTGGGGAGTTGGAGCTTCCCTTAGGTTGTAGCATGAGAAACTAGAGGGTTGGTGCCTCCTTCCAGTTGCAGCTGGAAAACAAAGGAAGTTTGTGCTTCCAATGAATGTAATTCTTCAAGACATATAAGAAAAAACATTCCATGGTTTTCTCCCAATTTGAGTTTCCACGTAAAACACTGGTGTACTGTGTATGTGTGTGATTGTTTATTTCTTACTGCTCATTATTGGATAATAATTCTACATTGATATAACATTTGAAGAAAAAGGATTATAATTATGCTATTAATGATTCACCCCCCCTCTCAGTAATCCAACAATTGGTATCAGAGCAGGTTCCTTCATAAATCAGTTTAACCGCTGAAAGGTAGATCATGGAGAGTAACAACTTATATAAAAATGGAATACCATAGCTTGATTGACAAAAGTATTCTTTTTGGAGCATAAGGATGAAGACATATATACAAGCACAGGGATTTCAAGTTTGGCAATCAATTGTAGATGGATACACAGCACCAACAGTTCCACCAACAAATGACAAAGCAGTGAAACCTGGTGAGAATAATTCCAAAGCCATAAATGCACATTTGAATGGTATCAGTGATACGGTATTCACCAAATTTCACATTGTAAATCTGCTAAAGAGATTTGGGACAAGCTTCAAAATATTTATGAAGGAGATTCAAAAGTCAAAGCAGCAAAGCTTCAAATTTACAGAGGTTAGTTTGAACAACTAAAAATGAAGAAAGATGAATATATCGCAGCCTACTTTTTACGATTCGATGAAATAGTGAATGCAATCATAGGATTGGGAGAAGAAATCAAAGAATCTGTAATTGTTCAAAAGTTACTAAGATCTCTTCCTATGAGATTCAACCCTAAGATATCGACACTAGAAGAAAGATCGGATCTAAACTCAATAAGCATGCACGAACTGGATGGAATCTTCACAACATATGAGATGAGATCTGAACAGGAAAATCCAGATGTAAAAGAAGCATTCTTCAAAGCATCCAAAAGATCAAAGAAAAAGAAAAAGGAACAAGAAGAATATAGCAGCAACAACGACGTCTCGGAAGATGATGAAGAAGTGGCCAACTTCGTCAAAAGACTGAACAAGGGAACCAATGGTATGTACAAAGGTAAGCTTTCTTTAATTTGTTTTAATTGTGATGGTATTGGTCATTTTGCTAACAAATGTCCTCATAAGAAAAAGAGAAATGATGAAGGTTTCTCAAAAGGCAGACAAACATATAAAGGTAAAAGAACTACAAAGAAAGGTTTCAAGAAAAAAATTTGCACCAAAGAAGACATCTCATCATCAAATGAAGATGAAGTCAGTGATAGTGAAACAGGGAGAGTTCTATTCATCACAGTAGAAGACTCTGATAAAGAAGACTCCGAAGAAGAATATGAAGAAGCATATGAAGAAGAAATTGAAGAGGCAGAAGTTGACTTTAGAGAAGAATTAATGAGTGCCTTAGAAGTTATTAGAAGAGAAAAGAAGAAAAACAAGAAACTACAAGCAGAACTAGATAAGAAAAAAGACACTCAAGAACTAGAACAAATGATCACAAAATTGAAGGTTCAAATAGAAGAAGATAAACGAATTGAAGAAGCACTCAAAGAACAACTAGAAGGAAAGGACGGGATCATTGGAAATCTGGAAGAAGAGATTGTCAGACTAAGAAAGGATATTCAAAAGAAAAATATGCAAAATAGCTCAAAAGTTCTGGATGACATTATCAACAGTCAAAAATCTTATATTGACAAGTCTAGACTTGCATACAATCAGACAGAAAAGGGATCAAGATCCAAAACAACAGAGCAAGGAACAAATCCAAAAAGTTATGCAGAAAAAATCAAAGGGGATAAAAACATATACAAGGAAGATTACAGGGACACTCTTCCACCGAGATGATTCAAATTTCAGAATCAACAATAGATAGGTAGGCCTCAAGAAGAAGAAGGATTCATAAGAGCACCTCCTTTCATAAGATCTTCAATTACCAGGTATCAAACTATATTTTTTGGTTTATGTTATGCTTGTAATAATTTTGGACATAAAGTTGTAAATTGTAGAGCTAACAACAAGAACAATAACTACCTTGAGAGCCATACACAAAGGGGTTATTCAAGAAGACCTAGTGAAAGACGGAGAAGAAGTTACAACAAGTTTGAATCCTTGAGCACTGAAGTGGAATTTTACAAATGTAACAATTTTGGACATATGGCCCAAAATTGCAGAATGACAGTCCCTCCTAAAGAACCTCAACAAAAGCACAAATAAGAACCTCAGAAAATGACATGGATAAGAAAGAAAGATCAATATAGCAATGAAGAATGCACAGTCACTCTACAAACTAAACGAAAGAAAAGTGGTTGGTATGTTGACAGTGGATGTTCAAAACACATGACAGGTGATAGAGGCAAGTTTCTTACATTATGAAAGGAAAGAGATGGATCAGTCTCCTTTGGAAATGATGATTCATCCAAAATCATTGGAAAAAGCACAGTCCGAATTGAAAACAAGAATGAAAAGGCAGAAAATGTTCTACTAGTAGAAGATATGAAACATAATCTTCTAAGCATGAGTCAAACGTGTGACCAAGGTCATAAAGTTACTTTCGATTCACAAAAGTGTGAGATAAGAAAAGAAGGTTCAGGGAAATTGGTCGCTACAACTACAAGAACTTCAAGCAACATATATGTGTTAAGCGAAATTGGAA
>ML788471.1:83741-122278 GCA_009831015.1 Picea engelmannii
TTTGAGACAAACTTAAGACATTCACTATAGTATGAAACATTCATTACAAGAGTATATGTCAAAAGTTAGAAACGAGCATAAAAATCTCAATTTAAACAAAAACTTTAATTTTTATCAAATGTTTACTTTCGTTTAAATTATGATTATGTGTTCATTCTTTTGTTCATTAGCAAGTTTGACTATTTTGAATAATGTGTTCAATACTTCATCAAATTTTATCTTGGTTGGTTTCTCATTTTCATAAAATTATTTGGTGATATTAATTAATTAAATTCTTGTTTCATTTTGCATCTCATAATAATAATAAAAAAATAAAAAAGAATTATCTATGATTTGTTTGATTTTGTGAAAAACCAATATTAATATTTTTATCTTCTCCATTAACTTGAAATTTCTAGAATTAAGATCATATTTGACAGGAAAATATAAACAATGTTTGTTTAGAACTTATAGTTAGTTTAAATTCATTTTTTATTTTTCTAGATTTTGTTTTATTCACAATTTTTAGGTTATTAATTTAGGTTTCTTTTTATTTCACAGATTTCTATTATCAAATATTTGATATGGATATGATCATGGCTTGATTTTATTATCCAAATACATTCAAGATGATTGATCCAAAAATGATTTTGGATTGATACAAATAATTTTATGAGCAACAACAGATAAAATTTGGAAAGGCGTCAAGATCAGATAGGCGATTTTGCAGAACTAATTGTAGCCAAACCGTGAGGAATTAGAAGAAACAATTGAAAACCTAGAACCAAAATGGACCCATTTACCTTCCGCATAGATATTTTCCCAAACAAATGCACGATTTGAGAGATATTTGGGTCTCTTTTAGAGGCAAATTTCAGGTGGTGGAAATTAATAGTGACGCCTAGACTGTTCATTCATTTTATAAATATATGAGAAAGATCAGAGCGGAGGGGGATCCAAGAATTTGAAAGGAGGATTTTAATCCTTTCTCTTTTGTATATTATTTCTTTTGTAAACTTTTTTATTTCTTTTCAAATGGAGTAATGGATGGTTGGAAGCTTTGGAAGAATGGATGAGTATTTTCAAAGAAGAATATGGAATTTCAGGTTGCTTAATGGCTTTTGTTCTGTGAGTAAAATGGTTTTATTTTCATATAATATCTTTATATTCTTTGAATAATTGATTATGCATTGATTTAAATAGCTTTAGTCTTTTTTTATCAATACATGGTTAATTATTATCATTTATGTATTAATTTTTCCAATCTTTAAAGTCTATTATCCAAAAAGTTTCTTCCAAGACTACAGAACAGACAAGTGACTCAAAAAACTTAATAGAAGGACATATATGCATTTTGGCTTTAGCCTTTTGTTTATAATGTTGTTATTAATGTTTTTTTTAAATACTATTACATGTGCAGGTCTAATATCTTTAGATTAAATGATCTGTGATGTGTAGGAGGTTTATATTATAAATACCATCTATCATTTGCTTCAATCAAAATATAAATGTTGTGATTATATCTTCCATTTAAATAATGAGATTTATCTTTGAATTTTAAATTGAATGATAAAATGCATAGATTGCTTCCAGATTTATCTTGCTGTAATCATGTATAATTATGAGATCACAGGTTTATGTTTGTGTTTCCTTTTCTGTCATTAAAACCTAAGCTGCCAATACATGTTCTGAATTTATCTAGAACAGTCATAAGGTTCATTGCAGATTTCTCTCTTGGACATGGCAGTTGGATGTTCACCACTCATGCAGATGCTTGGATACACCTCACTAATTCACTGACAGGATAGTTTCTTTGTATTTTTCTATCATTTACATATCATTGAAACTAGAATGTATGGTTCAATTTTGACTATCCACATGTTCATGTTTCATTAACTTTTTTGCAAGATTCTTTAAATTTATAAAAGAAAAACAATAAATATTTTTATGTGCTTTCTTTATCTGCTTCCTAGAAGCAATTATTTTTCACATTGATTTTCGTAAGTTTCAATTAAAACTTGCATCCTGTAAATCATGTAAATAAACAAGACTTGTATATCTTCTATTTAAATACAACTACTATAGTTACATTTGAACATATGTACATATATATAGTGTGTTTAGTAATTAGTTAGTTATTTCTCTCTTTTATTTGTTTCTATTGGGATTCTTATATTGGCTAACGGAGCCATTAAACCCATCAAAACGAGTTCACCAAAAAGCTTGGGTTATTTAGACAACCCCGAACTGGACTCGTTCTTTCAGTTGATGGATGGTCATTTTCGCCCGTCAACAGGTTTGTGGCTAGTCCTGAAACTAGTAAAAAACAGGTGTTTCGGGTAAAAACGTCATAACTTCTTCATAATAGATCCAAATTCAGTGAAACCAAATGTTTTGGTTATGGTACAGTATATAGTATGTTGTGTAACACTTTTCAGATCAATTCAACAAATATTCTATGCAGGGCACTCTCTACAAGGTCGCTCTCTAGAATAATACAGAATTCAACAAGGTATGCCATTTTTTATATAACTCCTTTTATGAGAGGTTCCAAGTAGTGAAACCTGGAGGAATTGCATAAAACACACTTAAGATCATTTTGTATTAGTTTAATATCTTTATACATTACAGGTACAAAGTTATGATTACCTCAAGTTAGGGTTGTTGACTAATACAAAACTAGGCATGTGAGACTAAAGAAAAGTTTGATGAAAATGGTACAGGTTGATTAAAGATTATTTGGTACATGTTGGTGCATGGTTGATGCACTTGTTTATGGTACAAGTTGATTACAGGTTGAGGTACAGGTTGATGCATGGTTCAGATTTATTGGTACAGGTTTACAACGATATATCTCACAGTGACAGGTTGACAGTGGTTCCATCATTCTACTTCTACTTCAGGGTGGCAAGACAGGGCAAGGACAGGTGGTTGTAGCAACCTTCCGGTTGTATTCAGACAACATAGGGGGTTGTAGCCTCCTTCTGGTTATAGAAAAAGAATTGGGGAGTTCGAGATTCCCTCAGGTTGTAGCCTGAGAAACTAGGGGATTGGAGCCTCCTTCCAGTTGCAGCTGGAAAACAAAGGAAATTGGTGCTTCCAATGAATGTAATTCTTCAAGACATATAAGAAAAATCATTCTGTGGTTTTCTCCCGATTTGGGTTTCCACATAAAACACTAGTGTACTGTGTATGTGTATGTTTATTCATTTGTTCATTGCTTATTTACTTTGCAGTTATAGGATGATAATGCTTCATTGATATAACACTTGGATTATATGGTTAAAAAGGATTAAATTTCTCTATTACTGATTCACCCTCCCTCTCTGTAATCCAACACTTAGTTCCAAAGTGTTGTCCTCTATCTTTATCTCTTCTTCTCCTGGATTTATCCTAGTGTTGTTCATGTTGGCCAATGATAAGAAAGAGGAAATGATGACTCCCCTTTTGAAGGGGTAGATATTGTCTTGGGGGCCCAGTGGCTAGTCACACTTGGTACTATTGGACTAAACTTACAAGAGAAATTTATAAGGTTCTATCAAAATGGGGAAAATAATAAATTACATGGAATTAACTATCTTCCCGCACAAATAGGCTCATCCAATAAAATGGAAAAAATGATTAAAATGGAGCCTAGGATTATTTCTTACACTGTTGCAAAATATAGGATACTACTAAGGAGGACAAAAACTATTATCCCAAGAAATTGGAAAAAAATATTGTAAAATATATCACCATTTTTCAGGAACTTCCTCATGGGATTCCTCCACCTCGTTCTAGAGACCACATCATAGAATTGATCCCTGGTTCTACACCAATTAGAAAACAATATTATAGATAGTCCCACCAACATAATATAGAATTCAAGTGTTTGGTTCAATAATTATTGGACTTTGGTTTTATTACACGAAGTAAGAGTCCTTTCTCAGCTCTGTTCATACTTGTTAGGAAAAAGGATGGATCATATAGACTCTGTATTGATTATCAGGAATTAAATAAAATTATGATAAAGGATAAATTTCTAATTCCAATTTTGGATGAGTTATTATATGATCTCCATGGCACTAAATATTTCTCCAAGATAGACCTAACGTTAAGTTCTTACCAAATAATAATTCGAGAGGAAGACATTCCCAAAACTTACTTTTGTACCCATGAAGGGATATATGAATTTTGAGTCATTCCCTTCAGTTTATCCAATGCTCATGTTTCCTTCCAAGAAGTAATGAATGTTTTATTTCGTCCGTACCTACAAAATTTATTAGTTGTCTTTTTCGATGATATCCTTGTTTATAGAAAGAACTAGAACTCACACCCTAATCACATTGAGACATTATTAAAAATCCTTCAAGAGAATCAGTTCTACACTAACAAATCCAAATGCAGTTTTGGAAAAAAAGAGATACTATTTTTGGGACATGTCATATCAGATGAAGGAATCAAGGTTGATTTGAAGAAAATTGTGTCATTTACTAAGTGGCCTAGCCCCAAATCAATCACATCATTACGAGGATTCCTAGGCCTTACCGGGAACTACAAAAGATTTGTTTGAAACTATGCACAAATTGTGGCCCATTAATAGCATTATTGAAGAAAAATGCATTTAAGTGGAATGAAGAATCTGAAGCATGTTTAAGAAGGTTGAAGCTCTTAATGACATCCACTCTGGTTTTTTCAACATCATATTTCTCCAAATTATTTGTCCTTGAATGTGATGCATCAAGAGCTGGATTAGGTGTCGTACTTCTGCAAGATAACCATCCCATTGCATTCGAGAGTCGAAAATTCAAACCAAGGAAGAAAACAAAATCAACATATGACAAAGAAATGTTGGAAATTATGCATGCTTTGGTTAAGTGGAAAGAGTACTTGTTGGGAACAAAAATTCTCGTGAAAATGGACCACAATAGCTTGAAATATTTTTTAACTTAGAAAAATCTTTCATCAGAGCAGTAAAAATGGGTGAGAAAAATCCATGTCTTTGATTTCGATATTCTTTAGAAAAAAGGGAAGGATAATGTGGTTGTGGGCGGGTTATCAAGGAAACGCTATAATGATGTTACTCTATTTTTTATTTCCATCATCACTCTCGAATGGATCTCAAAAGTTGAAACTACGTATACAAAAAATCCATATATAAGAAGGCTAATAGAAGAAGTCGAAGGAAACCCAACTACAAATCCTAAATTCACTTGGGAGAGTGACATATTGTGTTACAAACAATGGATATGTTTTCTCAGCTCTTCCAAGTTCAAACTCCAAGTTTTGAAAGAAAATCATGATTCTCAGTTAGAAGGTCATGTGGGGTTTTTCAAAACTTACTACAATATACATCATTCCTTCTTCTGGAAAGGTATGTGATCTGACATTCGGAAATATGTGGCAGAATGTGACACATATCAATGATTTTTTTTTGAAACTATTGCTCCTCCAGGCCTTCTGCAACCCCTTCATATCCCATCCCAAAAATGGTCTAAAATATATATGGACTTTATTACTGGTCTTCCTACCTCAGAAGGAAAAGACATTATATTTGTAATCGTCGACCGATTAACTAAATATTCCCACTTTGTCGGGATCTCTTCAAATGATAATCAAGTCGCAAATAGCTATGTTAAACATATTTTTAAACTTCATGGATTTCCCAAAGTTATCGTAAGTGATAGGGATCCCATGTTTACTAGAAATTTTTGGAAGGAACTATTTTTTCAAGTGGGGACATCCTTAACCATGGGTACTTCATATCATACCCAAACAGATGGCCAAACTAAAGTGTTTAATAAATACCTCGAAGGATATCTAAGCAATTGGATCGACATAATGGATCGATTGGCTACATCTCACATAATGGTGGTACAATAGTACATATCATACCTCAGCAAAAATGTCCCTGTTTGAAGCATTGTATGGTTATCTGCCTCCCTCTCTTAAGGAGTATGTTATCAATTCTAAGGTTCCTACCATGAAAGACTATCTATCCACATCATATGAAGTTCTACACACTCTGAAATCTCACCTCAAACAAGAAAGGAGATGAATGAAACAACAAGATGACAAAAGAAGAACTGACAGAGAATTTATGACAAATGAAGAAGAATTCTCTTAAAAATTACAAGAAACACAAACTATCTCCTA
The DNA here is from genome assembly GCA_009831015.1 of Picea engelmannii. Lineage (NCBI taxonomy): Eukaryota > Viridiplantae > Streptophyta > Pinopsida > Pinales > Pinaceae > Picea > Picea engelmannii. The sequence goes on from ML788471.1 coordinate 89,856, forward strand.
AGTTTTATGGACCCTATCAAATTTGAAAGAGAATTGGACAAGTTTCGTGCACCCTCTATATTCCAAATAAAGGGAAATTGCATGACATTTTTCATGTTTCTTGTTTTAAGAAAAAACTAGGTCCTGCCCTCCATATACAAACATAGTTGCCTCTTTTAGATGAAGAAGAACGGTTAGTTTTAATTCCTTAAGTCATCCTTGAAGTACAAATCAAATTCATACATTCTAGAAGAATTAATGAGTATATGATCAAATGGAAGAACCTACCTGAAGATGAAGCCACTTGGGAAGATGAGAAGTTTAGATATAAACATTCGTCCTTGCCCATGCTTCGAGGATGAATATTTTCAAAGAGGGATGACTTGTAATATACCATATGTATATTACAATGTCATTAATTAATAAATTCAATCATTAATGTAATTATTATAGGAGTAGGATAACTCGGGAGCAAACAGACACCCTTTTTAGGCAAAACAATAGACCTGAATTCGACCAAATTTTTAGGGGTAGTATGAGTTTCGCATGGATCAAAGTTCCATGCATTTCAAAACCTTACCCCGAGGGTTTTGTCCCATTTTAAACCAACCCATATGCTCAGAAAATCGATCAAGGTTCTGGATTGGCCGGAAATTTAAAATGGGTCCGCTGAAGGACTTGTCGGAAAGGTAACTTGGGAGGGAAGATTTCTCCTGAGTTATCCCACTCCATTATTATACTTTTAATGTAAATTCACATCTCTTAAGACAAAAATATGTGACTCCGCTCTTTCACATGTATTTAATACACGTTGTTGTATATTGTATAGATCATTGAACACAAAATTTATAAAATAGTAATATATAATTTTGTATATTTAATATTCAACCTTCCAAAATCACTTCATATGTTATCTTCATTATATTATCTTTCCAAAGATATAAATTTTATCCAAATCCGAGTCCCGGACCTCAAAATATGACCTCACGCAATTGAGTAGTCAAGGCAGATTCGTTAAAAATGAAGTTGATTGATATTTCATTTTTTTAGAAAATTATAACCACTTTCAGTCCTTTAAACTTATACCATCATATTCTTCATCAAAATAAATTTCCAACGGTATAAAATTTTCACGATTTCGTCACCTAGACCTCAAGTTATGGCCTCTGCAAGATTGTGACTTGACAACCGTAGAAAATAATATTCATGGGCAAATTGGGCCCTTGATCCGAAATTCATTTTCCTCCTTCATAAATTCGACTATTTTGGTAAAAATCCTTATCCCACATGCATGGGAGTATGGGATTCTTAGTATTATATAATATTAAGTGTATCTTACACTTAATAAGAAACATAAGAGAAGATATGGAGCTTTGAGATCTCGACCTCCATTAGAAAATTGATTAATAAAATATAATTTTAAGTGCCAAGTCAAACTTCACCTATGCCCAATCAACATAATGAGTCAACCATTCACATGTTTCCATGTTTCATACCATGATAGTTTAATAATATACCAATAATAATCTACCATGTGTCGCAAGTTATATGCTACCACGTGTCTCCAATGTCGAGCTACCACATGTCTCCAATGGTTAAGTGCCATGTGTCAATGCTTGTATGTTTCCGTGTGTAAGAATCTTATTGGTTGGAAATATTCCTATAACTAAGTGCCATGTGGAAAAACATTATTGGTTGAGAACAAAATATATGATACTTATGATCCAGATGGATTTTGGTGGCCTCCTACCTATTCCAACTGGCTCATTTTGGTAGTTTTCCAGTTTGGCAGTTTTTTCCTAGTTTTTGGATCCCCGACTTTCGGGGTTGTTTTGAGTCCCTAAACATAGTTTTTAGGGCTCTCCATAGTCAATTTTTTTATTATTTTCATGACAACATGTTTATTCCTCTGATATACCTTTCCAACGAGCTATCATGCGCCTAAACCGGATATCGTATGCAAAAGTTATGACCCCAATAAGTTGATGTACTAGTTTACCCCAACAGGACCCGCATGACTTTTGGCGCTTCATCTCCTAGGGTTATATTTTTGGACACCTAGGGTTTTTGAAATCATTCTTATTCTAAAAAATTCCTTCATAGCCTCATTGTAATCATCTTCTTGCGAATGAGCAGAGTCATCACATCTCTTCTCATAGATAAGCCACCACCATTCTAGCAATCTTGTTTTCCGCTACATTTTATAGTTTCAACTTATTTCCTTATTGAATAGAAACCAATTTTACTGTATCTTTTTTATTCTATGTTAAAAATATTTTAATAATATGTATTCATTTCATTCTGCTAATATAATTTGGATCAGTGGTATCATAGTGATCTACTCCTTGACATTCTTAATGCATGTACCCAATCAGGTCAAGGTACAAAGAATTGGGTCTTGAGCTTATATATCTTGAGGACAAAAGATCTCGCATGCCCAAGATACCTCTCATGGTGAGAGAAAATAAAGATGATGGGATAAGAGATCCTTTCAAAATGTTTCTTGAGGAATCCCTCATGCAACAAAGAAACGAGATGATGGATAGTTTTGCACAAATCCTTCGGCAACTACCAATAGGCGACGCATCTTTCTCGAGCGGAGGCGTCGCCCCCTTCAAGGTACAAATCAAATTTGATATTCCTATATATGAAGGTCAGATAGACACAGATGTTGCAGAAAAATGGTTGAATCTACTAGAAGGGTATTTTTCTGTCCATAACTTTTTGAATAGAGAAAAGATTACTTTTGCGCTCCTCAAAGTTGTTCCCCATGTCAAATATTGGTGGGAAACCTTATATGAGCAAAAGGAAATAGAGGAACCCTCATTATTTACAGTCGCGGTCACCTGGGAATCCTTTAGGGATGTTATTAAGGAACAATACTACCTTGTCAGAAGTTATGATGACTTGTATACAAAATGGACCACATTGCAGCAAGAAAGAGACCAAACAGTGCCAGAGTTCACAAATATCTTCCATACCTTGCACACCAAGTTGGGTATCAAATATTCTGAGCGAAATCTGGTGCTCAAGTATCGTGGTGATCTGAGTAGATACATCCAAAACAAAATGGAATTTATGGAAATCTCATCCTTGAGCATGGCCTATCGATATGCCATCAAAATCGAGCAGAAGCTCAAACAAAAGACAGAGAAATTTGGGCTTGGGAACCCCTCACAAAAAAATCCAGGAAAGGGTGGCCCCAACCCACTGAACAAAGGATAGAGAAAATATGGGCAAAATCAGGACAACCAGTCCAAGCCACAAGCAAAGAAGGACACTGAAAAGACAAAGAAAGATATCATGAAGTGGTGTGACTTCCATAAGAGCCCTTGCATAACACTGTTGATTATCACTCAAAGAAGTCGCTGGTGGTTGAAGTGAAAGCCTCTAAATCAGATGCAGGTTCTGACTTTGAGTCAAAACCAGAAAGAGGGAGGTGGATCATTGACATGGAACCTAGTGCCGCCATTGCTACCACCAAGCTCCATCCCGGTGAACCAGACGAGCTAGAAGAAGGAGAGAACCTTTTCCATTCACAGATGTGGGTAAAAAGCACCCCGCTACACTTCATCGTTTATAGTGGTAGCAATAAGAACCTCATCTCAGCAGAGGTCGTCAAGTGACTAGCCCTACCGACAACACCACACCTGCAGCCCTACACGATTGGATGGCTCCGCCAAGGAAACGATCTTTACGTCAGCCAACAATGATGATTGTCATGAGAAATCAAGCCCTTCAAAGACGTGTTATTGTATGATGTTTCTCCTCTCAAATTTTTTAATGTTCTTTTGGGCCAACCTTATTTATGGAAACATCATGTTGTATATGAGTCTAGGCCTCATAGTGTTATTATTACTTTGAACAGGAAATTGTACAGGATACCCGAGGCAGTCTCACCTAGTTCTATTTTCTTAATATTTTCCAAGAAATACAGGAAGGTCATCTCTCAGATTGGCATATTTGTCTTCTTTGTGATTCTCTCTCAGAGTGAACGAAAGATAACAACCACATCTAGGGCCTCCACGACCAATCTCTCCACACAATAGAAGAAAGTGGATAAGGTCGTGCAAGAATACTCAGATATATTCTCATCACCTATTGGGGCACCTATGCACTGTTAGGTCAAGCATCCCATCGATTTGGCCCCCGATGCACTGCTACCCAATGGGCCAGTCTACCACCACTCTCTATTAGAAAATGAGGAGATCAAGAGGCAAATACAAGAATTTCTCCACAAGGGGAACATTTTTCCCAGGTCATCTCTTTATGGGAGCCCAATTATGTTGGTGTAGAAGAAGGATGGGACCTAGCAACTCTGCATTGATTACCGGACCCTGAATAAAATCATAGCCTGGAACTAGTACCTGATTCCCCGAATCAACAACCTCCTTGATCAACTCATTGGGGCCAAATAATTTAGTAAGATTGATATGAAGTCTGGCTACCACCAGGTCCCAATAGAACATATAGATGTATGGAAGACTTCCTTCAATTCAAAAGAATGTCTTTTCGAATGGTTGGTCATGCCCTTTGGTTTGAAAAATGATCCAGTAACTTTCATGAGGATGATGGATGATATCCTATGACCTTTCACCAATACTTTTGTAGTGGTGTATCGGGATGACATCGTCATCTACAACAAGACTTGGGAGGAACACTTGCAACATATTCAGGTGGTTCTGCACATCTTGCGGAAGAACAAGCTATATGCCAACTTGGAAAAATGATCCTTCAGCATGGACATGGTCCATTACCTAGGCTATATCGTTAATCAACATGGTGTGCATGTGGATCCAACCAAGACCCAGGTCATCCGTGACTGTCCAACCCCAACCACACTCACTGAGCTTCAGAGCTTCTTGGGCCTTTCCAATTTCTATCATAGGTTCATGTTGGAATTATCTCATATCACATGGGCCCTCAGCCAAGTAACTAGGGGTGGTGGTAAGGAAATTTTTTTGTGAGGCTTGTTCCAACAATAAGATTTCAATGATTTGAAGCAACACTTATGCTCATCCCCAGTACTGTCATTACCAAAAATGCAACAGCCCTTTGAGATCGAGACAGATGCTTCATACTATGTTGTGGGCCTCGTTCTAACTCAACATGGCCACCCTGTGGAATATCATAGTGAGAATCTATCAGATGTTGTTTGTAAGTACCCTAATTAGGACAAAGAAATGTACTCCATTGTGAAATCCTACCGCAAGTGGATTCATTATATTCTTGGGAAGGAGACAGTCATCCACACTAATCATAAGCCACTGCAGTTCATGTAGACGCAAGTGAAATTGCATAATGACTACCATCAGAAGTGGTCTACATACTTGTAGTAGCTCCACCTCAACATCAAGTATAAAACAGAAATTACCAATCGAGTTGTTGATTTCCTTAGTCGACCTCCATTCATGACACTCACCATGGTGCTAGACTCATGTGGCGACGAGAACTCTGAATGGCCCCACCTCTATGAGACAGACTCTGATTTCACCACCACTTACCAAATGTTGGGCGTAAACTCAGTTGTCACTAGTTTTCATCTTCAGGACAGGTTGTTGTGTCATATAGGCCATCTTTTCATTCCATCAAGTGAACGAGGGAAGATTATATAGGAAGCTCACTACAGCTGGGTGGCAAGACACTTTGAATTTGAAAATATAGTGGCATTGCTGCAGAAACATTTCTACTGGCCGAAAATTCGATAGGATGTCGACAAGTATATCAGGTCCTGCACCGTCTGCGCTATCACCAAACCGACCACTAAGAAATAGGATCTGTACACCCCTCTTCCTACTCCTAAAAGGCCATGGTAATCCATCTCAATGGACTACATGTCAGGCCTTTCATCCACCAAAAGGGAAAATGACTATGTTTTTGTGGTTGTTGATCGCTTTTCCAATATGGTGATTCTAATTGCATGCAAGAAGAGCATCACAACAGAGGCCACTGCCAAGCTCTTCTTTGAACGAGTATAGGTACATTTTGGAATCCCACAAACCATTGTCTCATATCAGGATACTCAGTTCCTCAGCACATTCTGGTTGAGCCTCTGGTCACTGCTGGACACCAAGCTCACCAACTCCACTGCCTTCCACCGCCAGATAGATGGCCAAACTGAGGTCATTAATCAAATGATTGTGCATATCCTGCACATGTACAATTCCAAGAACCCTCTCACATGGGATGAGATTCTTCCCTATGTCCAACATATCTACAACTGAGCCCTACATAGCTCAACTGGCCACAACCCCTTTCAGGTGGGATTGGGATTCCAACCATTGGGCCCCATGGATGTTTCACTGCCTATGGTGGCCACCTTGGACGACTTGTCCCCTGCTCCACCTAAAGCTGACAAGGCCACCCAGTTCATTGAGAAGATCCAAAACATCTGCCAATAGATGCATGATATTTTATAGAAGTCCAATGCCAAGTACAAGCAACACCATGATCAACACTGGGTGCCACATAAGTTTCAGGTGGGAGACAAAGTTTGGTTTCACTTGTAGAAATAACACCTTACATGGCCCCATCAGAAGCTTCTCCCACTCTGTTATGGGTCGTACGCGATCACCAAGGTTGTGGGTGACAATTCTTTTGAGCTCAACATTCCTCCTTTCCTTGGCCTAAACCCAATATTCAACGTGGCTCTCCTTTGACCATATTTCCCACCATTATTGGACACCTTAGAGATAGCAGAGAATTTGACACCAACAGAGATCAACCCTAAATGCATGCAATAGGCATCCAGTGATCAAATTGTGGACACACAGGTCAAGGGAACTCGACATCAAAGGATCCATCTTTATCAATTTTTCAAATAAGAGAAGCTCCTGCACCAAGGCAAGTGGGTCATACGGGGCCAAATTCAACAAAAGTTTCCTCATCTGATGGAGGAACTCAACGCAAGGGAGACCATTGCTTCCTAAGGGGGTATGATTGATCCATATGGATGTCGGTGGCCTCCCACCTATTCCAACTTGCTCATTTTGGCATTTTTCCAATCGGTAGCCACTTTCAGTCCTTGAAACCTATACCATCATATTCTTCATCGAAATATATTTTCAATGGTATAAAATTTGCAAAATTTCGTTGCTCGGAGCTCAATTTATGTCCTCTACGAGATTGTGACTCGAAAACCTCGACAACCGTAGATTAATTTCATAGGAAAATGTGGGCCCTTGATCTCAAATTCATTTTCCTCCTTTGTAAATTCAACATTTTTGGTAAAAATCCTTATCCCACATGCATGGGAGTATTAATAGTATATAATATTAAGTGTATATTACACTTAATAAGAATCATAAGAGAATATATGTAGCTTTGAAAGCTTGATCTCCCTTAGAAAATTGATTAATAAAACATAATTTTAAGTGCCAAGTCAATCTCCACCTACCACCAGTCAACATAATGAGTCAACCATTCATCTGTTGGCATATGTCATTCCATGATAGGTTAATAATATACCTTTAAGAATATTCCATGTGTCACAAGTCGTATGCTGCCACGTGTCTCCAATGTTGAGTTGCCACATGTCTCCAATGGTTAAGTTCCATGTGTGAACACTAATACGCTGCCATGTGTAAGAATATAATTGGTTGGGAATATGCCTGTAATTAAGTTCCATGTGGAAAAATATTATTGGTTGAGAATACAATATATGAGACTTGTAAGAATATTATTGGTTGGGAATACGCCTGTAATTAAGTTCCATGTGGAAAAATATTATTGGTTGAGAATACAATATATGAGAATTGGGATAAATTTTAAGTGAGGAAATGAATGAGAGTTTAAGGAGGGGGGAGTAGTGGGTAGTTAGGACGTAGGGTGAGGAAAGGGGGAGGAGAGGTATAAGGAGGGTGGAAAAAATTAATAAAAATTATAAGTTTTGGGAAAGGGGAAAGGAGGGGAAAGGGAAGTGGAGATAAGGACTATGGTGGGTGACCCCGCAATGATATAATAGAATATTTTTCATGGGTTTTAAACCTCCAACAAGAATATTTTTATGGGTCTTCAGCCCACGAAAATTGAAGAAAACAAGGGTCTTGGGCCCACAAAAATTGAAGAAAAGAAGGGTGTTGGGCCCAAAAAATTTAGATATATTTCCAAGAAATTAGCTTTATCCCACATGGGAGAGGTGCCTTTTTCCGATTAAATGTGAACCTAGATATTTTGAGCATATGAAATCGAATTTTGAATCCAAAAAATGTGTGATGAAGCTGATACTGAAGGATACACATTGAAATATTAATTGTACAAAAAATTAATTCTTTTGATATCATTTTTTTTTAATTATTCCATGAGAAGGAAAATATGAATGACCAATTTTTGGTCAACAAGAGGGAAGGTTATACAGGTTGTAGGGAAATCCTATATGAGAATACAAGGTGATCTTGGATCATGGATCAATGTCAATAACAGAAGATGAGGAGTAGGATGCTCCGAAGGTTGAACATTTGAAGGATGATCAGAGTTCATAGACTTCCACTATTGGGAGTAAACCTTCAGAGGGGAAAACAGAGTTAGCCCCTTCTAGTTCTATCAAGAGATCGAGGTCGTATGAGATAACATTGATGGATGCTCATGAGCATGAGGATTATAGTAGCACATTGAGGGAAAATAGGCTTTTGAAAGAACTTTACAAACTTTGTGGCATTGATATGTTGTGTCAATGATTCTGTGACTTCCAGTATTCAGGAAGCAGCTAACCAACAAGGTTGGAAGGATTCCTGTGAGAAGGATGATGTGTGCGTCATTTTTCCAGGGTTGTGGGGAGAACCAATTCTAGGTGGATATTCGAGAAATACATTCCTCGCTAAGAGGGAGTGTTGATGCATGTAGCATCAGACAAGTATTTCCACATAGGCTTGGTGTCTAGCATGTGAAAGTCGTCCAAAGCCTTCTATCCTTGAATTTAATTTAATTAAAGGAATTATTAAAGTAAATTGATTTTATTAATTAATTATTTTAATTATTTGAGTTATTTAAGGAAATGATAAAAGTAATTAGTATGTAATATTAATATCAAGTGAGGTGAGAATTAATCTCAACCATCAATCACTTTGGAGATTAGGGTTAGATTATAACTCAAGATTATAAAAGAAAGGCTAGGGTGAGGAAGGAAGACACATATTTGTCAAATTTGTCAAGAGAGATTGATTTTAGAAAGAGAGTTTTGGATCACGAAGGCAAGTGATTCAAGGAGATATCGAATAGGTGGAGAAGGACTTCCATCTAGAGTTCAGATCAAGGAGAAGAGAGAATAAAGGTTGTCGCAAGTGGTTTTAGTCCAACAAAGCCATAGGAAAGTGTTGCACCATACAGAGCTTTCTGTATAGGATTTTCATACATGTACGTGGGATCCAGAGGAGACAGGTGTGTACATCTCAAAAAGTGTGTAGTTCTAGGTTGTACAACAAATCAGACTTTGCCAGTTTTTTCTGCAATTTTATTTCTCTCAATGGGACATTATCCCTATTATGGGAGCTCTGATTTTAGCATAATAAAATAATTCTCAGCATTGGTTTTCCCTCCAGGATTTTTCCAAGGGTATGTACGTAAAAATATTTGTGTTTATGTGTGCATGATTTGGTTTCCATCTTTTGCTTCCACTAGATTTATTGAGTTGAATATTTCAACAGTGTATTTTTATTTTGTGAGTTTTTAATTTGATTTGCAGTAAGAAAATCACTAGATAACAAGATACCTAGGTGTTGCAGTAAGAGGTTTTGAATAGTTAAAACTCGTGAAGAGGGAAATATTCCACGGCCCTAGCCAACGTGGCCACTTGAGACAATATATTAATGAAAAATAAAAGATATTTTATAAGAGAGTTTCTCATAATTGATCATCAACAAATGACCCTCCATGATATTTAAATAGAGATCGTGGACTAATCAGGTGTTGAGCCATGGATCAATGTAGTCATTAGTATCCGAGAGAATATGAGTCGTCAGATCACTCTATGTCTAGAACATATCGTGACCGTCAGATTATATAACTACAAATGCATACTAAAGAAACACAATAAGAAACACACTTTTACCTAAATATACATTAAACCAAATTGATCTTAACTAACTCCTAAGTGTCTAAATATCCTAACACTTACAACTACCTAATTGACATGACCCCCATGAGGCCATGTTTTTTCATATGTAAAAACTCAATTATAGTGTGTTAGCACTAGAAGTCACCCTCAGATTGCATACAAGGTAAGCCTAGTACCCATCAATTTATACAGTAAATGTAAATGAGTTTTAGGTGATCAAATGGAGAGGACTCAATGATAATAACATTCTTACTTGGAAATCTGGACTAGCATGCATAAGCAATTGAGGTCTGAAATCAACTTGAGTTAGTAAGTTGGAGTAAGGGTGAATAGAGGGAAGACTTTGGTGAGGAGAGTGTAGAGGTATGCTATGGACATCAGGTCTCCCATCAGCCTAAGGAGGAAAAACTTAAACACAAGATCCTCTTGAATTCAAATCTCAAAGAAACTGAAAGAAATTATAACAACACTATAATACAACATTCATCATAATACAATCATAACAATCCATGTGAATCAGTCAATCATGAACTCTCTCAGTATTAGAGGAAAATAAGATGGAGCAATAAAGTTGACTTAGATTAACTAAGATGTCTAAAAAAAAAATACATAACCAGAGAACCAGTGTTCTTCATAAAACTATTACAATAGCAGGGAGCCTAGTTCAACCATTCCACCTTAAAAAAATATCAAAATCGCCTATATATGCTAGAAATGCTGCAACCACCAAGAATGAGATCGGACCCCCAAATTCAAAGTTTCCAGTCGGTGCCTACTTTGTAAACCTGTGCAAGCCTTCTTATTCTAGATGCGAGCCCGACTTAGTTATGTGCTTTGCAGGAAAATCTGTCCCTCGGGAAACTTCAGATAAACAATCTCCCCCCATGGAAATTATCAGTATGCTTTCCATTTATGGGGTGAGATGAGGTCTCAACTGTCACCCCCAATATTCAATAACTACCTTCATTGGGATTAGGACAGGGCCTGACACTCATGAATGTTTCCAGGTGGTGCCATAAAAAATTTTAGAGTTAATATCGATGTCTTAAGGCCAAGAAGATGTTCTTTTGTGACTAATACGAACGCTTTCGGTCTTTGGTGCAACTCCTCTCCATCGCTCCATTTTCAATGTGACCTAGGGCCATGACCCTACGCAATTGTGTGATTATGGGCATGACCAAGGGTGGTTTGAAAGAAAAAAACTTATGTCCCCGCAATTCACCATGAACCACCACGCGTCCCTTTCAAAAAACCATGGTTCTGATTGCAGCCTGCCTTTGAAAGTTTAAAACGTGCGCACCTTTCGACCCCGCAATGGAGCGTGACCATTGATCTTGTGATATGAGATGAGGCTCCCTGATCAATGGCCTATCTCTGGTGCTTTAGATCGATGGATCAAATCTTCCTTCTTCGAATCAATGATTGAGATCTACTTCGCGAATTGACCTCCGGGAATTTCAATTCTCAAACCACATTTCCCTCTAAGAAAAACCTCTAGAGCTGAGGATCTGCTGACGCGTGGCATTCTGTATTTGGATGGCCGAGATCCACTTCGGGTCTCTGGGACTTCGGGACTTCGAACTTCGGCCCTTCGGGATTTCTAGGCACTTCTCATTTCAAATCTCTTGAAGCTCATTTCCCCGAAGGCTTGGATCAATTTCCACCTGTCCCCTTTAAGATCAACGAACCATATTCACTTCAAGGCCTTTTGTTCTGGCACTATAATTCACTCAAGTTTGCACTCCCAAATGTTTGTGAGCCGCTGATCTCGATTGTTCCCAGAATCTTCGTCGTTGAAAGATTAAAACTGTCTTTTGCCTATGCTTCAATATTGAAACAGATTGTTTAAGAAAGTTGTGCTTTGTGTTCATGGTTGCGACCTGCATGATCAAGGATTTGGATGACTGGTTGTGAGATGAGAAAACAGGGAGACTGGGGTGCATAAACGAACAAGGGAAAATAGAAAATGATTTTATCGATCGAAGGGGGAAAAAATTCAAGAGTCGTCCTACGAAAAGGATAGAGACAGGGAAAAACTATAGACTTAGGTAGAAACCACAAACCCACGGGACTCTGAAAAGTTCATGTGATAACATAGTGGTCTATTTCAAGCAGTATCTAGGCATATTTCTACTCAATAGTAGGGAGAATAGTTTATTGATAACAGTAGGTGTCAATGCTTATTCTATGAACAAAAATGTATGACTATAAATTAATAACATTTTAACTTATCATATACACATGCCAATGGATTGTTGTTATTCTTACCAACCCATATACATATTAATTCTAGATCAATCAACCACCCTAGAGAGATCAAATATTTGGAAGTGAAAACTTTTTTAATGTGCAAAAAAATGAGGAAATATTTACACTTCCAAGAATTTGATCCCTTTCTTCACTTGATAGATCCAACGTTAAGGTGGTTATAGACTCATACTATTTCATTTTTCTATCATGTCAATGTTATGTGTATTTATTTGTTTATTATTGAAATATTAAACTAACATAAGCACTATTATTTGTATTTTTATTTATTTATTTATCTATTTATTATTATTAGTAGTAGTAGTAGTAGTAATTTATTTAATTTATTATTTTTTTGGCATATACAATGTCAATTTGAGGGAGGGTCATGTAGTGAAAAATGTTCAAAATACTTGCATTTAAAAATGACAAAAATGACATTATAATTTCCAAGTAGGATTAAATAACCCAAACACGATCAACTGCTAGGGTTTTTTCTCTCACCTAGGGTTTTGGAAAGCCTCGCTCCAGTACATCTGCCTGCTTCGGCCTGGTTCATCCATGGCCGCCACGGAAGGGGGACCTCACAGTGCCTCTTACAATCAAGTAGCTTCTCCTAATGTGAGTGGTGGGAATTTCAAACGACCGTCCTTTGAGCCGCCAACTGAACTGTGTGACACACTCTAGGCTGAAGGATCGCAAAAGGAAAATCTATGGAAATTGATCCCAGACCAGCCCATGCAAAAGAAGTTCTCATATGGAAACCAGGAAAATGTCTACCTAAAATTCCCATCACTTCGAAATATGTGATAAACACACCCAGAATCGTAGACTAGAAACAATACATGCAGGATTATGTATTGGTGGGAAAAATGTTGGGCTTATGGCCTTCAGAACGGGATCTAGTGAAATGGATTCCTCACTGGTCGAGACCCAAAGGAAATTATGACCTGAAACTGGGCTCCAAAGACTTATTTGCCATCATTTTCCATAATCTAGAGGATTGAAATCAAATATTTGATGGAGGTCCTTATTTCTTCAACTCAACATGACTTTTTCTACACTTTTGGACAGAGAAATTCAACCCAGAAAAGGAAGACTTCTGGATGGAATAGATTCTAGAGGTCATCGAAAATACTATAGGAGTTTATTTCAAGGTGTCAGAGGCCACTAGACAGAGAAGGTATACGTCATATTCTCACATCTATGTCTATTTAAATATTTGTATACCCCTTCCTAGCTCTATTGCTCTCGAGTATCAGGATTAGGAATGATCCCATACCATTGATTATGAGCATATACCCTTTTGTTTTCAAAATTTTCATGAAAATGGAAATATCTTCAGAGAATTACCCCTCAACAACCCAAAAAAGGTAGATTCCCCTGACACAGAAAAGAACAAAGAAAGTTTCACACAGGTCTCGGGTCGTCGCAAGAAAACAACCAAGAAATCATCTTGTCTACCTCAAAGGGCCCCTCCACTATAAACTCCTTTTATGCCCTTCAAAAATTCTCAGAGGATATTGTCGAACCTCAAGCCCCTGTCCACACAACGACCCCCTCAAGGAACTCCAATGGAAAATCTATGGAACACCCAAATGTGGATCGATCTCCCCACAAACTACCTCCATGAACCTCAAAGGTGGTGGGACTATAGGGTGATGAAGGGGATATCAAAATGGATCTACAAGACCAGGATATTGTTGGAATCATCTTATTCATCTGGAGCAAGCATACAGGAAAAAAAATCTATACACCATTCCCCCTGACCAACTGCGCAAAGTGAAAAAATTATTCCTAAAATCCTCAACTGGTGTCTCGAACAAAGCCAATTCTAGGTTGGGAATTTAGTGTGGGATTACGAAAGATTATCATAAAACCCGAAAGGATGAAAATAATCACAGAAGTAATCCCACCTAAAAGTCATCCAGGAAATAGGTCACTCTAGGGAAGAAGCCTTTTCTCTTTGAAAAGTTCTGGCTCACACACCCGGACTTCCAAGATAAATCCCATCAGTGGTGGGAGGAGGTGCTCATCCCTCAAGGCACTCCCATGTTCAAATTCCAACAAAAACTAAATAACTTCAAGAAAAACCTCAAAATCTAGAAAAAAGAAACCTTTGGTAGCATCTTCCAGGCTCAAAGACTTCTTGAATAGAAGATGCAATTTCTCCAACAACAAATCAGGAACTAGGGTCTCACGGAGAAACTTAAAGAGGAGGATACCAACCTTAACAATCAGATCAAGGAGCACCATTCACAGGAAGAAATATTGTGGTGACAAAAATTGTGGAGCCAATGGCTCAAGGAGGGGGAACGAAACATGAGATGATTCCATAGATCGATGCTCTAACGCAGACACACCAACTATGTCTCCCATCTAAAATTAGAGCAGGGTCATGACCTACATAACCATGAATATATTGAGCACAAACTAGTCACCTATTACAAGATGCTCCTCTACGAACCCCCAAGGGATAGAACCCTAGCCATTGATAGTATTACAAATAATATTCCTGCTAGAATTACCAGGGATCAGAATGAGGCTCTACTGAGGCCAATCACATAGGAAGAGGTGGACCAGGCACTCTGGGAAAATCTAGATGGAAAATCCCCTGGTCCCAATGGTTTTACAACTGACTTATTTCATCACTTCTGGAGCATGATAGGAAAGGAGGTATGGGAAATTATCAAGAACTCCATACAATTAGGGTGAGTGCTCCTGACCCTGAATGCAAACTTTCTCACTTTAATCCCAAAAGAGGAATGTGTTGAGAAAACAAAATAATTCAGACCCATTTCTCTATGCAACGTAATTTACAAATTGATCCTGAAGGTAATTGCTCGTCACCTGAAGCATTTTCTTCCTTTCATAATTTATCACGAGAAATATGGTTATGTTGAGGGAAGATAGATCCTAGATAGTGTCATTTTATCACAAGAAGTTATTCACTCCCTTCAAATGACCAACACTCCAGGTATGCTCCTAAAGTTAGATCTTTCAAAATATTTTGACAAACTCAATTACATACGTTCAACCCTTATTGCTTTTGGCTTCAATCTTAAATGGGTCAACTGGATCTTGAACCTCACCTCTTTAGCCTTCTTATACATCCTTATTAATGGTGTCCCCTCATGACCCTTCTCACCCTCAAGAGGCATCTGTCAAGGAGATCCTCTCTCTCCCTTCCTCTTCATTATTATGGCCGAAGGACTCAGTCATTCTATCAAAGTTGTCATGGTTGAAAAAACCCTAACTGGGTTTCCCCTTCATGGAATCTCTCCACCTATATCACACAACCAGTTTGTTGATGGCACTCTCATTATGGGTGTTCCCACTATCTGCGAGGCCCTCCGAATTCGAGATACTCTCCAAACCTTTTACGATGCCTCTCTCATGGATATCAACAAGGATAAATCGCAGATCTTCTTTTTCAACATGCTGACCCCTGTTCAATTTCACATGACCTAGCTCTTGGTTTTCAACATAATCTCCCTTCCTTCCCAGGTATTTTTCTCATTGATAAAGCCCAAAATAACACCTCCTAGGAGGATCTCCTAACCAATTTGGGGAAAAGACTATCTTCTTGGACATTTCTCTCTTTGAACCTCTCTGGCCATCTTATCCTTCTTCATTCGGTACTTCAATCTCTCCCCGTATACTCCTTCTCTTCCCTTGTGGCTCCTAGGTTCATCCTTACAACCATAAAAAACTTGCAAAGGAAATTTATGTAGCAAGTCACTAAATAAGGACACAAATGGGCCTTGATTAGCTGGGACAAAATTTGTAGGCCCAAGTATGTGGGAGGGATGGTATTTCGTGACCCGTCTACTCTCAACAAAGTTCTAAGTGCCAAAATTTGGTGGCAGTGGCTAAAGCATCCCACAGAACTCTAGGCTTGACTTTGGAGGAAGAAGTACACCTCACTCTCTTTGGAGAAAACTCTCATCAGATGGAACAAGAAAGGACCTGGGTCTCTCATTTGGAATGCTACAAAGAAGAATAATTTCCTTATAGCTGACTATGCCTTCTGGGAAATTTGAGATGGACACACTGCCTCCTTCTAGCACAACTCAAGGCAACAAATGTCTATCCTGGCGCGGGATCCTAGCATAACTGACTACCAAGGCCCTATGACTCAGGGTGGCCTCACTTCAATGGATGATTACTGGAAATTTGATGAACAAGGAGCTACATGGAATAGATGGAAATCCTCTCAAGATGACCTCAACATACCCCCACATGTGGACATTCATCCCTAGCTTGAGAAGGTCAAGGAAAGGAAAATTCAAATTAGGTAAGGGCTCGAATATCCTTCAACGGGCTCACTCCATGAGTGGCACCTTCAACGTCCGAGAGATGTACAACCTCAAAGAAGGTCATAAATTTCTCCCAAAAGAGGTGGTTTGGCACAAAATCTGGGGAGCAAAACTCTGGCCTAAGATCAACACTTTTCTCCAACTAGTGGCTCATCAGAGCATCCTAACTTGGGACAATCTATTAAAACAAGGATTTGTGAGACCTTCCATTTTCTCTCTATTTTTTAATGAGCATGAGACCCAAAATCACCTACTCAATCTCTACTCCTTCATCTCTCAGGTTTGGGACTATGGTGCAGTTTTGATGCATACCTTAGATAGGCATCACCACAGTCTCATGGTCACTATAGAAGAATGGCATGACATAGTGTTTCACTCTCCCATTCTCAATTAGGTTTGGAAACTCCTACCAGGATTCATTATGTGGCATCTTTGGAAAGAAATAAATCACCACATCCTCCAATCCTCTCTCCTAGATTGGCAAGCGGTTTGGACCAAAATCCAGAATGGTATCACAGAAACTATCAACATGCAATATTGGAAAGAGGATGATCTAATTTCCCCTCCTCATGAAAAGAAAATCCTTAATAGTTGGAAACTCGGTCTTAAATTTTTCCCCCCCAAGATGCTCACCAATGTCCCTACCCCCGGTGGACCTTCCAGTTGGCAGCCTTCGCCCCTAGGTTTTCTCAAGCTCAATTTTGACAGGGCTTCCAAAGGGAACCCAAGGCCTGCTGGTTTTGGAGATGTCTTTTGGGACTGTAAAGGTGATATTCTTCACTTCTTAGCACACAACATTGGACACAACACCAACAATTCAACTAAACTCTGGGGAATGCTCAAAGGTCTGCATTTCTCCTAGGAACATGGGCTCAACAAATTATACGTGGAGGGAGACTCTTATATTCTCATCAATCTCCTTTCACGCCTCCTTTGTGGATCTGATCCAGACAAAGTCTCTCCTAGCTGGTGCCTTACAAGTGGTTTAGATGAGATTAAATCTCTCTTGTAGCCTCACCTTGTTATCATTCCTTCTCATGTGAGGACAAAGGAAAACAAAATATCCAACAAGCTTGAAAACTTCGGTGTGGATCTGGATGGGAGTGATTTCAGATGTGATCCCTCCATTCACATGGATCACCCATTGGTCAAGGAATGCATTTCTCTAGCTCTCAGCACAAAAAACTCCTCAAATGGGGTTTCAAGAGACAGATAGTGAACACGGGGGATGTCAGAGGGAAATTGGTATTGGCAAGCCACGTGCTCCACACCTTCGTCGTCACCCCATCATTTTAATGGAGCGCATTTACACTCGCATGATCATTCTCTCCGTAGAGTACCACCTTCAAGTGCTACAACGTGTCATTCCTCTTGGAGTAGTTATGGCGATGGACACTGTGAGCGGGTTGTCATGTCACCTCCTCCGTCTTTTTCAGATGGATCTGGGATTGTTCCTCCTCCATTTCTTAATTATTTACACTGCTATTGTTGTGATTTTCCACTGTCTCAATTCTCCGGTAGTCCATCCCTTTCGGTTCTAGATTTCATCTTTGATTATTGACCTCCCCCACCCCCTCCTCCTGGTTATGCTGAGGCAAAGAGGAAAATCCAAAAGAGGCCCGAATTGGTACAATACGTATGGAAGGATGGAAAATTGAAGCCCTGGACAACATCAACCCTTTCCCACTTTTTTTGCTTCTCAATCCCCCACTGATCATCCAAGATTTCCTCCTTTTTCTTCTCCATGGGCTTGTCGAGTCGAATGGTTTGATATCCAGGGTAACTCTTTGGGCTTCAACCCTGGCACCATTTTAGATGTGCCTCCCACCTCTTGGTCATCCATCTCCTCAACAACATCATTAGTTGACCCCCAACCGAACGACATTCCCACTCTGGAGGTGACACTATATTAGCCCCCTCCACCCGCTGGATGTGCCTGTGGGGATTACTCTCACATACAGGCTTCATTGGATATTTTGTAGGATTTGGTCTTCAAAGTTAGGCACAACTTGACAGATCTTGTGTTCAGGTCTGAACTTAGGGAGCGCCAAGCAGAACGACTAGAGGCTTTACTAGCTGCACTCCTCCACCCTCCAGTTCTTCCGATCATTGTGTCCACCAAGGCTTCGGAGTCCGATGACATGGGGGCGCCTGCTCACCAGCACACGGCTCCAACATGAATACCTCTTTCTCAGGTTTTGGTTTTAGGATGTTAATGATGGCCATATTTTGGTTAGTTTTTTTCTCACCCTGCGTGGCAATAAGGATGATAGACACCACAACGTGCATAAGGAATTGTTTTTTGCTATGACAAGTTTTTATATTTTAGGAAGTGATTTATTTTGATCACCTGGTTGCATTGGTTTCTCACCTGGGCAATGTAGACCAGTAAACTTTATGCTTTATAGAAATTCATATATATGGTAGAATTTGACATGTAACTTACAATACAAAAACTTATTTAAAAAAAAAAAAAGTTACAAAAATTACCCCTATTTTTAAAATTTACCACATCCTTCTCTTATTTATCTAGTCCCTAATGGTAAGTTCATATATAACTATCAAAAATCCTTGGTGAAAAATTTACCACTCTTTTTTAAAAAGCTATATTAGTAATTAAAATTTTGTGATTGCATATAATATTAAAACTTTGGCCCCAATTATTTACCATTATATCAAAGTATATTTTAAGAAAAATAAATACCCCTTGAAATCTCTCACGTAGTATTTACGAGGCTTCTAGAATGACCCTCATAAGGTATTACCTTACCTTACACATATCCTAAGATGTAGAATGTGCCTCTAAGTGCATTGATTAAAAGTTTGATTAGATATAAGTTTAGGTGCTATATAGTTTGTCTATGGAATGCATAGACTAATGGTTTCAACACCTCCATGTCTAATGTATTTTAATTTGTAGTAGGGGATTTAACAAATTAATGCTTTAGTATTTTCCTTAAGATTGAGCTCAAATGGATGCTTATTTTATTTGTAGAAATTACAAGTGATCTATATTTTAACATGGTAGAAATTACATGTGATCTACTTTAACATGGTGTGGACCTTGTTGAAATCATGAATCCATTCTTTGTTGAGATGTCAATGAAATACCCTAAAATATTTTCCTAAATGTTATCATTAGGCAATGGAGTGTAAAATCATCTAATCAATGTAATAAGTAAATAAATAATCCAATATAGATATTTGGAATAGTGCATTTTGTTTCAATGACATATTCTTTTTTAAGCATTTGTTCTTCATATCTCTAAGAGAATTTTTTGATAGCAAGTTCGTAAGTGAAGATAGATTTCTTTAAATGTATCTCTAAGATAATTTTTTGATAGCAAGTTTGTAAGTGAAGCTAGATTTCTTTAAATGAATTGTATTAAGCTAATGAAAGTGTTCCTTCATATATGAGTTTGCAAAATGTAGCTTAAGAGGGGATTTGTATCCCATGCCTAATTGATCTTTAATAACATGCATGACAACATTATTGATAAGATAGTGGGTTCAATGAAATATCAACCTGAAAGAAAATTTATGACTCTAGCCACTAAACCTTAGGCATTGTTTTGATATGCTATATGTGTTTTAATTTTTTTGTAATATGTGAAATTTTGCATAGGTTATAAACAAAATGGATATTTTATGATAGAATGTTATTAAATAACATAAATTGTTATTTTTCAAATAACAATTATGATCAGATTCACAAAATCCATAATATATTTTAATAGTGAGCATTTAGCGACATCCCTTTCCACCATCAAAAGACAATCTTGATTAATTATCTCATGTACATTATTTTAGTTGACATCATATTGTCAAAACACTTAAGGATATAGACCAACACTCCCAACTATGTGGGGAATCGATAAAGTCCATAAAATGATCTTTGTCTTCTTCTATTGTTGGGGGACACATGTGCACCCACCACCCAATGCCAAGCTCTTTACCAACCAATCAACACACCAAGAACTCTCTCAAATCCAATCCTTATTCATATCCCCAATGTTATCAATGAAATTTTTTCATCTAAACAACCCAACCATCCCACTTTAACATTACTAATATTACTATTATTATCATCTTCCCCTCGACTTTCATTTTGGTTACATGGTTTCGAATGATACCCACATAAACACTTATTATTTTGAAATGAAGTCTCAATAAATGTAGTAAATTGTGTTCTTTTTGGAATTTTTCCACAAAGATTGTTAGATGAAATGTTAAGAACTACCAACATGGATAATTTAGAGAGCTCTCACGGAATCTCTCCACTAAAATTATTTTTGGACAAGTCCAACTGCTCTAAAGTAGATATCTCACTAAGAGATTTAGGTATTCCCCCTTCTAGTTGGTTCCCTGATAAATTCAATAAGCGAAGACTGATCAAATTTCCCACGGTTGCAGATACATCCCCTGTAAATTTATTGGTGGATAAATCTAGTATGGTGTTTGTACTCAACACATATGGAAAACTATACTTTGTTCATTTCATGTCAACTGTTAGAAGTACATATAATGTTTGAACAATCAATTTTGAAGTTCCATTGACTGCAAATCCTTGCAATCCATCAAGATTGTGTGGTATTCTTCCACTAAATTTATTATTGGACAAATCTAACACCTGCAACTTCGTGAGATTAGTGATCCATTGAGGAATTCCACCATGGAGATCATTATAGCCAACACTTAACACTCTTAACTCATGAAAATCTATAAGGCACCCAAGGATTTCACCTGTTAATCCATTTTTCCTTAAATCCAACACTTGAAGATGAGTATAGTTGGCCATAGAAGTTATTAGAATGAGCAAAGAAAAGATCGATAAAAAGTGGATAGTTAATATCAAGACTTCCACTAAAATTATTGTCAGATGAGTCAACCCAAGGATTTTGTACATTCTTATGTACCAAAGTATAATCACTTTCACATCCCCTCACATATTGATATACTACATCATCATTGGCTAGTGAAGTATCATTTATTGAAAATTTTGGGAGTCTCCCAAGATGGGATGGTAATCTTCCACTAAAATGGTTGTTAGATAAATCCAACACATCCAACTTTGTGAGATTTGTGAACCTTTGAGGAATATCACCATAGAGATTATTATAAATAACACTTAAAAATATTAACTCTTGAAAGTTTGTGAAATACCCTGGAAGCTCACCTATCCCGGTGAAGCGATTAGAGGATGCCAAGAAAACTTGCAGAGAAAGTGGAAATTCTAGATGGTCTAGATCTCCACTCAGTGAGTTTACGGGTAAGAGTAGCCACTGTAAAGCAGTGCAATTACCGATGCCACGAGGAATCGGTCCCTCTAGTGTAGTGCCATATATAGTTAATTCTTCAAGTGAAACCAAATTGCTAATACTTTTAGGAATTCTCCCAAAAATATTACTACCTCCTATTAGTAATTGTATGAGAGACTTTAACTGACCTATGCTATCGGTATAGGTCCACTTAAGTTGTTTTTATTCAGAGCTAAGGATATGAGGGATTGAAGCTTTCCTATGGATTTAGGAATTGTACCATTGAGATTATTGGTATCTAGGTAAAGGATTTTCAACTTACTCAAATTACAAATGACTTCAGGTATACTACCAATGAGATTATTTCCACCAAGATGTAGGGTTTTCAAGTGACTCAATTTGGAAATGTTTTTAGGTATGCTTCCTGTGAGACTATTTGAAACAAGACTCAGGAATGAAATCTTGTTGCAGTTTCCTATTTTGGAAGGGATAGGATCCGAAATATTGCTCTGTTGCTGGTACTCAAAACCTTGAACTCCAAGGTGTCTAAGCTCTCTTAAGTTACCCAAGTGAGGTGGTATATGGTCGGACAATCAGTTGTGCCCCAATCTTATAATCACAAGGGAAAAGCAATTTCCTAGACATGGAGGAATGGCGTTCTCCAGTTTGTTAAAGTGTATAGCCAAATTCTCTAGTTTCTATAGCAACCCCCATTCTACTGGAATAGAACTCCCGAGCTGATTATAGCTAAGGTCAAGTGTTCCCAACACTTTAAGCTTCCCAAAGTCGGGTGGAATTCTCCTTGTCAAACCATTATTTGAAAAATCCAAACTACGCAATAAGGAAAGGTTCCCAAGATATGGAGACAAAGTACCTTCCAATCCCAATCCATAGATGCTTATGGCAATGATTCTTGTGGTATGTTGTCTACAGCGAATACCCTGCCACAAGCACATGTTCTTGACGTTCTCGGTCGTCCAGTTGGAGAGCAATCCATATGGATCGGATCTGATGGCCTTTCTCAGCGACAAAAGAGCCTCCACGTCCCTTTCATTGTGGTCGTCCATTGATGATAAGATGATTTCAGCGTCCTCCAGCATGCGTTCATTCCGAACTAGATCATCAGAGTCGGGTTGAACATAGCTCAATCCACCCAGGTGCTCCTGCACATGCAGATGGTAGTTATTTGAAATATATTGATTTTTTCGAGAACTTTCGATTTGAGTGATTAAATCTATATAATTTAAGTGCTTTTAGGTTTTTTTAGGATGATGAATCCATTCGTGTATTAAAAAATGCAATTCAAACAACAAAAAATAATAATTTCACCAAAACCAAAATCTGTTTACTTCAATTCAAAAGGTTAAATGTTTAAACAACACTTTGTTTAAACCTCAAATTTCCAATTCAATTCTATAAAAGTTTTGTTATCTTTGTTGCAAGCCCCATACCACAATCTGATGCGAAAACAACTATTTTCTTAAAGAAATGATATGATCATATGTATCTATTATTGTCTTTGTATAACATAAACTTTAGATTTTTTTTTATAAACCATTTATTTGGGGACATTTCTATTATTTAAATGTTTTTTAAATATACTACTAAATGAATGAATATGTTCAAAAACTTATGTGGATTTAAGTAAAATATTAAATTATTTTCCTTCACAACAATATTAATATTTTTTTTTTCACAACAATTTATGTCATAATGCTTTTGCTTATAACCACATTGTCTATATCAACCTATTTAAACTAAGAACCATGCTGCACACCTCTCGTTTGTGATCCTAAAATTGAGAGCCCCATCCCAAAAACACATCTATATTCTCGATGATACGACACATCGAAAACTTCTTGCACATTCATAGAAATAATATCCATATTAATATGAATATAATATCCAAATATGGATATAATATTAATATGAATATGGAGAAAAGATGTTGGAATCCTTTTAGATGGCTTGTTTAATATCCACATTAATATGAATATAATATCCATATGAATATGAATATAATATTAATATGAATATGGAGAAAAGATGTTGGAATCCTTTAGATGGTTTGTTTATATAATGTGGATGAAGGAAACTAATAGAAAAGAGAGACTTTTAACAGGTAAGGAATCATTTAAAGGCATGATTTTGGAAATGTAAGCACTAGTTAAGAAATATATATGGAATATATTGTGCTTTAAAATATAAAAAAACTAAAACATAAATATAATTTATAAAATAAATATAAATATAAAAAGAAAATAAACATTTACAAATTAATATATCATATTATTGATGTTTTATAAATATAAATATAAAAAGAAAATAAACATTTACAAATTAATATATCATATTATTGATGGTAGAAAATTCAATGTTTTTCAACATACTAAGTAAATGTATATTTATAAAGTTATATAACACATTTTATCTAATGAATTGTTTTACTATTCATTATAATATATATAATAATGAATTGTTTTACTATTCATTAAATAAATTTGGTAAATAATTTGTATGATTATTTTTGTATTCATTATTATATATAAATTTGGTGAATGAGTTGTATGATTATTTTTGAATAAATTTGGTAAATAATTTGAATGATTATTTTTGTATTCATTATTATATATAAATTTGGTGAATGAGTTGTATGATTATTTTTTCATTGTAGATTTTTTTTTAATTATTGTTTCATTCAAAATTTGTGATATAATATATATTTGTATTATTTTTTAATTTTAAGTTATTAACTTAAAAAATATATAAAGCCAATTTATTTACTAATTACTTGTTTTATTCTTCATTATTACAAATTTGGTGTGTATATGTTATATTAATATTTCTTAAGTGAACAACATTTCCTTTTTATTATATTATTGTTTTCTATTAAATGATTTTTTATTCAATAATTCTTTTCATAAACATTAGACTTAAACTTCTTCTACTACCTTTTGAAGTCACCTAGAGATTTGAGAGAGTTTTTTTGCACAGTTTAATGCGAGGGTGTAAGTCCCAACTTAGAAATGTGGATTTTTACAATATTTTGTGTCTTCATCTATATTTTGATGTTCTAGTTATCATTAAAAAAAATTATGGATATTGAATCATCACTATAATAAGATGTGTTTTTTGGTATTTTTCACCGAATGTAGGTCAATATCATTGAATGGATTTGACATAGTAAATATAAATATTTTTTTGAATGTTTATATAAAAGTATATGAATTATATTTGTAAATATTATATTATATTTAAAGAAGTAGGGTGTATTGTCCATTTAACATTGAAGAGAGAGTGTAAACATATTTTTATTAAAATGTATTTTGATACACATTTTCTCTTTAAATATTAGTGAATATTAATGTAAATTCATGTTAATTTCAAAATTAGCTATCTTATTTATATTTATGTTGTAAAAATATTTCTCTAGAATGATCATATTTATACTATTTTTATTTATATCTAAATATTGTATTTATCTTTTCTATTTTTCTATATAATAATTTGAATGCTAGGTGTATAGATCAATTAGCCATCTTCCATTATTATTAATAGTTATCAATATTAATTATTTTTCATTATTATTAATATTTATCAATATTAATTATCTTTCATTATTAGTCCCTGTCGTAGGCATAGAGGGACTATAACAATCGATAAATCGTTGACTGCATATTACTTTGTCCTTTGACCCGAAATATTTGCACAATATCTATTGTTGGAGCTATGGAAATAAAAGCATATATTTTTATATAATAAAAAGTAACGTATATGTACTGATCTGATTGGATAACAAATTGGAGGTCTTATTGTCAGCTTCGCTATTCCCAATGTACTATATGGCAACATATCCAAAAATTTTCTCGTAGTCAGTATGTTTTAATCATATATTTTTCTTGTATCTTGCTTCAAGGTTGATTAATGCTAGCATTAGTTCGAATGTTTGTATTAGCATTTTCTGCTACCCGAATATATCTGCAAGTTTTGATATGTAATAAGCATATTGAAAAGTTTTGATATCCAAGCTTTGTAGTGATTGAGAATTCCAAAGTTTATAGCGTCTTTGGCGGATGTATATTTCTTGAAATGTATTGACACTTATTCTGAGATGCGTCAATAGGACTGACTGCGTAAATGTTCACATGACGGGACGTTCTGCAACACCCCTGACAACTTAAATGTTTTCATTCTGCGAGGTGCTTAGACAGCCTCAAAGTCTTAAATGTTTATGTAAATACGATTCTCGGAGTACATTTTTCCTCCAAATTTTGTATACAGTTACAGTGAATTTGCACTTGATTGTCTACCGCCATTTCAATAGCCATTGTATGTTTCGTCCTTGTTTTTCCATTGAAGCTACATACATTATTTATTGGTTCAGTGACTGCTTCTTCTTCGTTGGTTTTTTGGTTGCTTCCATTGTATGCTTCATCCTCGTAATCATTGAGGATACATACATTGTTCATTGGTTCGGTGAGTGGTTCTTGTTCGTTGGTTTCTCGGTTGCTACTTGTTGTTGTTTCACTGGTGATTCAAGATGTGCTTCTGCATTTCATTGTTTCAGAGTAAGTTTCGATGTGGTGGTTTCATTTTGTATTCCTTGCTTGCTGTTTAGTTTGCAGTTTGCAAGTAAGAATGTTTGCTTATTTGTAGTCGCATGTTCCTTGTGTGTTTCCAGTTCCTTTTCTATTTGGGTTGCAGTTTTGTAATCGTTGGAGATACATATGTTGTTCGCTGGCTCAGTGGTTCTTGCTAGTTCATTGGTTCCCGATTTGTTGGTTCTGTTTGTTTGGCTAGGGTTTGCGCTTTGGGGCGCTGGGGGTGTAGTTCGACCTCTTCGTGCTTTCTCGCTAGTTTGGTCCTTGCTGGTTTATTTTCTTTGATTCGACCTTGCAGGGTTGGGGTGGAGTGACGGTGGTTGGAGATTTTCTTTTTTCTTTTTCTTTTTTTGGATTGTTATTGTTTTGTTTGGGGCGCTTTACGGTGTTCAGCCCCTGCACCCACCAGTGGATATGCAGTTTTTTTATTTTCCATGTCTGTTGGAGTCGAGATCTATTATTCTGTGAGATTTTCTTGGTACTGCAGTCCTGCCATGAAAGAAAATAGTTGCATGCAAAATTGTTCGAGGATTACATGTGGATTTACAATACCCGCTGTTGTTTTGTTGGAATAAAGAATATGTATGCAGGGTACATTTATAAACCATATAAACCATACATTTATAAATAGTATAATTGTGTTTTTTAGCCAACTAGGATGCAGATCCGCCTGGTAATTTCTATGGCGCTGTGACGCAACTGTACTGTCACTTGCTTTAGCAGATTTCCTTGATCGATGAACTTGGTCAAAATATTATTCTGAAATAATTTGAAATCAATGAATATATAGTGTCTGAACTGCAACTATCCTCACATACAAACAAGACGCTCTTAAAATACAAATTGGTCGGTGTTTTCTCATTTTTGCTTATTCGATGAAGTTAGTCAGATTAATATCCTGAAATAATTTGAAATCAACGAATATTTAGTGTGCGGAATGCAATTGTGCTATCATATGAACAACAGGCCCTTAAAATTCAAATTGGTCCTTGTTATGCTTATGGTTATAGAATTAAAAAAAAAAAAAAACTATTTCCTTGATTCTTTTAAGAATAAGCGATTTAACATCCTTTAATAATTTAATGTGCTAGCTCTCAAGTCCATCTATCAATTTGTATATGGAGGATCTCTGAATGTTATTTAGAGGACAAGGAATAATGAAATTGCAATGTTGCCCCAGGCAACCCACAAGTTCCTTTGTCAATTTGTATATCGCGGAGTTGCGGGTAGATTTTGTACAATGCGGAACAATAAAGTCCCAATTTTCAGCCCGCAAGCCCAAAAAAAAGAGGCCCATTTTTCAACCCGCCAGCCCCACAGCCCCTGATAAAAAAAAATCGTTAAATATGAAATACATATGGAATTGTTACGGGACAATAAAAGTGCAATGCTCAGCGAACCAGCCCGAGTCCTCTTGTCAATTTGTATATGGTGGAAGTTTGGATGCTATTTCTAGCAGAGGGAATAATGGAGACTCTATTTTCGGCCTGCCCGGCCGTGAACCTGCCATCCAAAAACTGCCTAAAAGTGCAATGTTCAGACAGCTAGCCCAAGTCATCCTGGAAATTTGTATATTGCAGAAGCTTGGTTGGTATATGTAGGACAGGGAACAATAGAGACTCTATTTTCAACATCCCAGGCCACCAACCCGCGATCCAAAAACTGCCCAAGTATGGAATAAGGAATCTGCATATGTTGTATAAAATCTCATTCCATAGTTAATATAGAGACTATGTCCACAAGTTCGCTTGTCAATTTGTATATCACAGAAGTGAAGATGCTATTTGTAGAACATATAACAATAGATACTTAACTTTAAGCCCGTCAAGTCATGAATCCGCGATCCAAAAAGTGCTCATGTATGGAATGAGGGATCTGCATATGTTCTAGAACAATGTGTTTGTATAGCGAGGAACAATAGAGGCTTGGTGGGGGCCTGGTGGCTTGTTAATTTCTTTTTCTCGGTTGAACTGGCATGGTAGCTAGTGGCTCATGCACCAGAATAGGAACTTGGTTGAAGTCTACATCTTCCTCGCTGAGCTTATTCTTTGGAAAATGAAAAATTTTATTCCCGAAGAATGAGGGTGAGGAAGGAACTAGATACATTGGTAATTATGGGAGAATTTAGGGGCTTTGTATCAGTCTAAGTCCTTGGTAAACAAAATTTTCCTTCTCTAATGCCGATGATGAAAACACCCTCCTCTTAAGTAAGTCACCTTCCTAATTCCAAGCCTTTCGATTCAGGAAGTTCTAAAAAGAAGGCCCCAATTCTATCACTAAGAACCTAGCCTCCACTTCAGCGTTTAAGGATCTCAGCGGTATGCCAACATATCATTTCCTAGGCCATTTGACTTCCTAACTGATCCAATGTTGAACAAAGAAACTTGAGTCCACTTGTGAGTATGCAATGAGGGTTCTGCATACTTAATTTTCAGCCCGCCTGGTCGTGAACCCGTGATCCAAAAAATGCCCATCTATGGAATGAGGGATCCGCATATGTTCTAGAATAATACAAATGCACTGTTCATCCAAGCATCCCGCAGCTCCTCCTGTCAATTTGTATGTCATAGAAATCTAGGTGCTATTTGTAGGAGACGAAACAATAGACACTATTTTCGGTCGGCCAGGCCGCAAACCCACGATCCAAAAACTGCCTAAGTATGGAATGAGGAATCCACATATGCTGTATAAAATATCATTCCATACTTTTTATAGAATCTATGTCCACAAGACAACGTGTAAATTTGTATATCACGGAAGTGTAGGTGCTATTTGTAGAACACGGAACAATAGATACTTAATTTTCAGCCCGCTAGGCCGCCAACCCGCAATCCAAAAAGTTCCCAAGTATGTAATGAGGACTCTGCATATGTTCTACAATAATAAGTTCATCCAAGAAACCTATAAGTCTGCATATGTTGTAGAACAATGTATTTGTACTACGCGGAACAATAGAACCCCAATTTCCATCCCGCCAGCCCTAAAGCCCCCGATAAAAAAAATTTGCTAACTATGAAATTGATACGAGATCGCAACAGCACAATAAAAGTCCAATGTTCAGTGAAGCAGCCCGAGTCCACCTATCAATTAGTATGCAATTAGCGATTCGCATATGCTATATAAAATCTCATTTCATACTTTATATACAGACTTTGTCCCCAGGTCTGCATGTCAATCTGTATATCGCGGAAGTGTGAGTGCTATTTGTAGGATACATAACAATAGATACTTAATTTTCATCCCGCCAAGTTGAGAACTCGCGATCCAAAAAGTGCCAAAGTATGGAATGAGGGATCTGCATATCTTCTAAAAAAATACAAACGCAATGTTCAGCCAAGCAGTCCGTAGCGACTCGTGTCAATTTATATGTCACGGACAGCTCCAGACCCCCCGATAAAAAAAAAATCGCTAACTATGAAATTGATACAGGATCGCAACGGGACAATAAAATTCCAATGTTCAACAAAGCAGCCTGAGTCCACCTGTCAATTTGTATATCACTGAAGTCTGGATGCTATTTGTAGGCGACGAAACAATAGACTATTTTCAGTGTGCTAGGCTGCCAACGCGTGCTCCAAAAACTGCCTAAGTATGCAATTAGTGATCCGCACATGCTCTGTAAAATCTCATTCCATATTTTATATACAAATTATGTCCACAGGTCCACGTGTCAATTTGTATATCATGGAAGTGTGGGTGCTATTTGTAGGATACAAAACAATAGATACTTAATTTTCAGCCCGCCCCCCCGTGAACCGGTGATCCAAAAAAGTGCCCAAGTATGGAATGAGGGATGCACATATGTTCTAGAAAAAAAAAATGCAATGTTCATCCAAGAATCCCATGGCGACTCATGTTAATTTGTATGTCGCAGAAATCCCAGTGCTATTTGTAGGAGAGGGAACAATAGAGACTCTTTTTTCGACCCACCATACTGCAAACCCGCGATCAAAAAATTGCCTAAATATGGAAACAAGGATCCACATATGCTCTATAAAATATCATGTCGATACTTTATATAGAGACTCATCTCCGCAACTCCCGTCGTCAATTTGTATATCGCAAAAATCTGGGTGTTATTTGTAGGAGACGGAACAATAGAGACTCTATTTTTGGCCTGCCAGGCCGTGAATCTAGGATCCAAAAACTGTGTAAGTATGGAATGAGGAATCTGCATATGCTGTATAAAATCCCATTCCATACTTTACATAGAGACTATGTCCAGAAGCCCGCTTGCAAATTTGTATATCGCGGAAGTGTAGGTGCTATTTGTAGGACACATAACAATAGATACTTAATTTTCATCCCGCCAAGTCGCGAACCCGCGATCCAAAAAGTGCCCAAGTATGGAATGAGGAATCCGCATATGTTCTAGAACAATACAAATAGAATGTTCAACTAAGCAACCCGTAGGTCTTCCTGTCAATTTGTATATAGAGAAAATGTGGTTGCTATTTGTAGTACAGGGAACGAAGAATCCGCATATGTTCTAGAATAGTACAAATGCAATGTTCAGCCAAGCAACCCATAGGTTGTGCGGTCAATTTGTATATCGTGGAAATATGCATGCTATTTGTAGGACATGAAACAATATTCAGTATTTTTTCAGCCCACTAGGCCGCGAACCCACGATAAAAAAAGTTCCTATGTATGGAATAAGTGATCCGCGTATGCTGTATAAAATCTCATGTCTACACTTTATATAGAAACTCATCTCCGCAACTCCCACTGTCAATTTGTATATAGCGGAACTATGGGTGCTATTTGTAGGGAACGAAACAATAGATACTCAATTTTCATCCCACCAGGCCACGAACGCGTGAAACAAAAAGTGCCCAAGTATGGAATCACAGATTCAGATATGTTCTATACAATATGATCTCCATACTTTATAAAAGTACATGTTTAACCAACCAACCTATAATGTTGAACTAGACAACCCGCAACTTCACCTATCATTTTGTATCTCATGGAAGTGTAGGTGCTATTTGTAGGACACATAACAATAGAGGCTCAATTTTCAGCCCGCCAGGCCGAGAACCCATCCGCCGGGTAGAGAACCATTGGGCCTTCACGTCTCCTGGGTATATCTTCTTTTTTTTTTCTTTTGTAACCCGCCTGACCGCTTTGCATATGCAATAATTAAGATTTAATGCTAGTAGCCATCCTACAACAACCGTTACAGGTGTCATTAATGTTCAAAATTTCGGAGAAGATTTGTCATTAGTATGAATTAAATTAAGATTTGCACACAAGCATGTTATCCTTTCCAAGTATTCATTTCAAAGGCGACGCAATATTTTTTTTTTGTCCACTGACGGGTTGGTGCTTTTAAGAAATTTATGATTCTTAATGTCTTTTCGTCGTCATTGCCACCTTCACACTTTTTTCTAATTGTGAAATTAGTGAGTTGTGATGGTCACAGCTCATTCCGCACGAACCTTGGAAATTGTCATTGATCAGTGAAAGGCTCGAGGAGATATTCCATTGATACACATTAAACTAGACTTTGCGGAGGCTTATATTATCCCTCCCCGATTTTCATTTGAAACATCGTCTCGAGCAAATGGAAATTCTTAATAACTTGTGGTGGCAGTTCTCTCCACACATAGTCAACACATTGGGGCATAATGGTCACATGTTCCACTATTACAGGGCATATTCTTACTATTCATCTCTCTCCGTCCACGAGAAAAAAATGAGATGGTCCCTTGGTACACCGAGAGATATATTTCAAGCCAAACAATTTGATGCCAACCTTGGCTGCTCAGAGAACCTACCCACTTGCAGTCATGCCTGTCGAAAAACTTTATGCCATGAGTTCCAAGCTAGAAGAAGATGATCTGATTGACGATGATACGACAATGGATGATGGCAATGCATAAAATATTCCCACTCCTGGGCCCAAATTGAAATGAACCATAAAAAATGGACCTTCCTGTCTCGGTGATCGCACTCATGACAACAC